>JASFAT010003035.1:600000-1193958 GCA_031353405.1 Baronia brevicornis | reverse complement strand
GTAGTGCTGGTACCCTCCTGGGGTACTCCTATGTTAAATGCCGCTGTCATTGTGGGAGGGGGGGGGGGTTGGGCCTCCGGAACTCACCGCTCACCAAACGAAGCGCGGTAGCAAAGCTACCACTCAGACGTCGGTTTTCTGCGGGAGTGTGGTACTTCCCCGGGCGAGCCGGCCCATTCGTGCTACAGACAAATATTGTGCAATATTTGAAAAAAATATTCGTCTGCAGCGTGGCTCTACCACTTTAAAAATCTATGGGGAGGGTTGATTATTTTCCATCATTTGACACTTGCTCATTGGCCTCCCTATTCCATAAAAAATTCTAGAATAATCAAGATTCAATTAATTAAACGCCCGCGGCAATCCACTGCTGGATATAGTCCTCCATCAAGAAGCACCACTTAGCCCGATTTTCGGCTTCACGCATTCTGATTCTACCAGCCGCCCTGCGCAGATCGACGTTCTTATTATATATCTTATTGTTTTGTTATTAAAAGTACTGATACGTCCATCAAGAAGCGCCACTTAGTTCGATTTTCGGCTTCAAGCATTCTGATTCATGCCCTGCGCAGATCGACGATCTTTATATTAATTATATTTATTGTTTTAATATTAAAAATATTAATACGTGAAGACACCGTCCTTCACTATATTTATATTTATAAGGGCGTCCTTCACTATATTTGCCAAGACTTGATCAACACTTCAGAATAAGCATTAGGCATTTTGTTTTGTTAAAAAGATCACAAAAGTACAGCTTCATTTTGTTAATAAAATACTTTGGGAATGAATATTTTACAAAAGAAAAATATGAAATGATTTATTTTAGTACATACTATATTTTGTTGGCGGCCTTAAATCCTAGGGGATGAGAGACCTTTATTGGGATAACTGTGGGTACTCAGACGGGTAGAATTACCCTTTCAAACATAAGATTCACGTGTATTCACAGGTGGTTTGGAGAAAAAATATCGCAAGGACGAACGTAAAGAACGCCCTGACCGGCTTTGTTTTACTTAGTAATGCAATGAGGGGTTAATTTGTTTTGCGGTGCAAATCTACTATTTCCCTTAACGTTTTATATATGCTTACTTAGTAAATATAATAAATGTTACATACTTGGTAATATTGAAGAATCTCATTATAAAGTTGAAATGTCTTTTCTGAGTTTGTTGAGTAATAAATAATAATAAAATTAGGTTTTCTAAGAGTACCTCTCCGACTTGTAAAGGTTTGCAGCCAATTCAGCACAACTAAAGGTAAATTAATTATAATAAAAACAAAATTAAAGGTAAATTAAATTTAAAAAAAAACATATTGTGCACGGCTCGTATCGTGACCATGACCCCGTTGGCTTGGTTTACCCTGTCACATAGAATTAATAACCCATATATTATTTCTATGTCAAAATATTGTTATTTAGAGATCATATTTTAACTAATTAATTCAATAAAATTATATTTGTATAAGACAGATAGATATATTCTTTGTAGTTCCCTAAAAACAAAGTTATACTATTATTGATTGTAATATTTATATACAAAATGACAGTCTTATAGCTATAAGCATTTTTCGCTATGCTAGATCTTTGGCTATTATTACAAAATATTTTCAATTCCATTCTTACATCTGTGTACCATTGTATATAAAAAAAAATCACAATTATATCAAAATATTTCATCAAATGTTTTTATGAGATAGGTTGGCAAAGCAAGTAAGCATGTTGTCTGATGGAAAGCATTCAACGTCGTCCATGGACTTTCTTAAACGCAGGTAACGACTCTGCAATGCTTTTGATGTTGCAGATATCTATGAGAGGTGTTGATTACTTCCTGTCAGTCGACTCGCTTTCTCGTTTGGCTCTCGATCCATTAAAAAAAAAATTAAAACGAGAACTGAACCGACATTCAAAAAAATAATAATCACCACCATTTGGATTGTCAATGGTACAGTACAGGGGGGTAATGTTCACCGATTTGCGTACCCTTAAATCCAAATACTATTTTTTTCATTACCAGCAGTTAATCCTGCTGGACATAGGCCTTTGCGAAGATGCGTCACTCATCCCTCTGTTTTCACGCATCTATTATTTGCAGGCTACTTTGCGCAGTTATTCCATCTGGTTGGGGGTGTCTCACACTGTGATTGCAAAGAACTTCGGCTTTCGTCTACTGCAGCGGCTGTGGATTCTCGTTAAGTGTTTGTTAATCCAGAATACTATGTCGGTCGGTGACTTTGGTTCTCCCGTGGATCTCTGATATATAAACATGTATAAAAAATCAAGTTGAGTTCGAGTTAAATTATTTATTGATTTTATGTGTCTAATGTAAAGGTACGATAACAAAATTTAGTATAAATGCAAAAAAAACAATACAAAACACCCAAAATTAAAGTAGTACAAACAATGCAGCTAGTGCATATTGACTTTGTTTCCGTTCCGGAGCGAGCGTGGGCGGGCGTTAGTTGGAGGTCAACGACCCCGGATATATATCTTTTATAGCTAGCTATGTACAACGTTATAATGGGAAACAAACTATTAATTGCATTACTAGGCTATCGCATTTTATGGTTTGAATCCTGGAGATTTATCGCGATCATTCACTAGCAGTTTCCAGTGTTACTCGATCGTCATTCGCTTAGATAGGCTTGAGCCCTATTAATTGATAATAGTAGGTGAGAAATATCTTACCTACACGAACTTTCTTGTAAAACATTAATGTAGTTCTTAATTCACTAAGATAGTTTTAAATTCTTGTTACAAAAAATATGTAGTGCCTATATTCATAAGTAGGTACTACATATTTTTTGAAATTTGTAATGTAATTGAAATCTGATTTAAATAAATTATTATTATTATTATTTGTATATTAACGAAATATAAATTGATGGCTAATTGGGTAGTGGCGGGACCATAAGATAAAACTTAACCTAACCAGAATTGCAATTTTAAAATGTAATAAGGAAAATCTCTAAGAAAAACGTGTATTTGCAGTGTGCACTTTATTATAGCTACTATATTCTCGTTAGGAGTTTGCTAATCCGGAAAGCTCCCGTGGATCTCTGATATACAAACGTGTATAAAATATCAAGTTGTATTCGAGTTTAGTTAACTTTAAAAAAACCTTAGTTAAGTTTAAAGGTTTTTAAAAGTTTTGGCGAAGTTATTGATTTCGATTACCAAAACTTTATTAATAATTTAATGCTTTGTAACCATCAGCGACTTGTGTATTTAGATCTCTATGTATGTAATTATTAATGAAATTTGTACGCCATAAGTGGCAATGTGATGGAGCTTTTAAACGTCTTTTTTCATCTTGTTATACCTCACATTATGCAAATAAATAATTAATTCAAATTACAGTCTATCAAATACAGTCATCTACATACAGTCTATCGAGTACAGTCAGTAATATCAAAATACAGTCGTTATATATAATAGATTCTTATGCGTCCAATGATTTTATCTTAGTGTGTTAATAAAACCGTTTAACTTAAAAGGTTTTTACCTATTTTTATTGAATAAATAAAATTGTTAAGTGATAAATTAATTTAATTCCCACAATATTAACCGAGGTTATTACGTTGAAAACTTTTACCTGAAGTTAATTTATTATTACTGTGTGTTTCGTAGAAGTTTAATGATATGTGTAGGCAACAATGAGAACACGCTCTATTTGTGGTACGTGACGTACATGACTTTATAGACTGGAAGTCTGCGCGTAATGTCTGCTTACGACAACTTATTTCAAAGTCAGATTCTACATGGTTACCGTCATATAATACTTATTGCCGTTTAATTTAAAGTCCATTTTCGTTCAACACAAGCTACATGTCGATATTGTAGCGAGTTCGTGTAATGTCTGAGACCACATCCCGTCTACTAATTAATTAGGATTACCGTTAAGGCGCGTTCACTGTGCTCCCGTCAGATAAAACTTTGTGGGCCGCCACGTCTAACCGCGCCCTTAAATCATTGCGGCCCTTAAATTTCACGTAATCCTTCCGCGGCTTGACTTACTCACTGATTGTGCGCACCCCCGAGATAAAAGATAAGTCGTTTCGGGGAATGTCTTTCACGGGGAACTCGAACTAGAGTAGGTACGGTTACACAAAGCGGTTAAGGTAAGCGAATTAATGTGTTTAACTAGAATTAATTTTGGTCATTTCTTACGAGGGGTTTCTTATCTTATTGAACGGTTTTCAAGTAATATTTTCATAATGAATAAAGGTTATATATATATATATATATATATATATATATATATATATATATATATATATATATATATATATATATATATATATATATATATATATATATATATATATATATATATATACATACATACATACATATATATATATATATATATACATACATACATATATATTACAAGTGTTTTAAAGCCACAAAAATGGACAAAGAAACAGAATAGACATCAGCCCTCGCTTGTCCAAAATGGTTTGGCAAATACCAGACTTTGAATAAATATTATAAATACATATCGACGCAACAAGCGAAAACTTGGTAAACCGCAAAATAAAAACTCACCTCGGAGCTAAAAACAATATTTAAGATTTCTGAAAAAAATTGTATCTAATCACTCCAAAAATGGTTAGTTTCAACGCTGTTCAAAATTTTGTATGGGTCGTAGAGACTCAAACGATTTAACGCGGTATTTTTTTCTATTCCGAATTAAAATAAAAAGTGTCTGATATGTGTGTCATTTACATCGTTTTCGCTTTTTGTGTTGATATAAATATACTTACCATACGTTTCAATTCGTTAATTGTACCGAATGCAAGAAATGAAAGAGTGTACTATATACATATGTGAGTAGTATTTTTCTCATCATACATGGTTGCTGGGTACCGGCTGCCACATTTCTGGTGATAGGACATTAATCAACTACGCTTGTACACGACGGTTTTTCGGAGCACCCTAACTCGGAATTAATGCCTGTAGGCATATATTTATTCCAATGAGAATCGATTATGAGACCATTTCTGAAAAAACGGTAATTTCATCAATGTACCAAAAAGATCGATCCTGTTATACTTTATATAAATAATATAGAAGCGCTATCTGATAACAAAATAACGAATGTTTGTGTGTTTGTTCCTTATGCGTTCGCGCATCGTAACTACATTCGAATATTATAAAATTTCGTATCCCAGAAAACGTCACGCACGTGCCAATTACAAGTTATTGGCGCTTGTGTGACGTATTCTGATATAGTACTATCAACGCCAATACTCATCCATGCAACTACCTACACTTATTGGCGTATGAGTGCATATAACATGGTTGTTTTCCATAGCAACGGTTGCTATAGTGATCGTAGATCATAGTTACTGAATGTAAAGCGGGCGTCGTCGGGTACAACAGCTAGTAATATAAAGCTTCAATAAACACCTTATGTAAGTGTACAATAGACATCAGAACGACATTATGAGAAACGAGGCGAATCGCTTCATCAATTCCCTTTATAGGCACTTTCTTTCGCCATCGTCACTATCTAACGACGGGAGTTGGGCGCGACGTTAAATTTTACGACGTCGACTCATTTGAAGCTGTGCTCTTAGTCATTTTCGATGATAACATTCAATATTACCCAATGGAAGATCTTGCGCTGTGTCACAAATGTACACAATCACGTTATGATTGTCACTGTCTTATTCTTGTGTTGATTTAAAAATAAATGAGACTATTTTGAGAAACAAAATTGCATGATATTGATATTATTATTAATTTTCCTTGCGAATTAGAATGCTCCACTGTTACCCAGTCCGTTCTCCTATACAGATGTGAGGCTTGGATGCTTAAAGAAGACATTAGAAAACGTATAGAAGCGTTCGAAATGTGGGCATATAGACCGATGCTCGCTATTATCTGGACTCAAAGGGTCGCCAATGACGAGGTTCTCCGACAAGTCAAGCACAAACGTGAACTTTTGCAGACCGTCAAGGTAGAAAAGTTGCTTAACTAGGTCATATCATGGGACATGATAGGTAAAAATTGCTGCAACTGATCATAATGGAAAAAATCGCCGGCAAAATACAAGTTGGTCGAAAAAGAAAGTTTTGGCTACGTAATATCAGGGAGTGGACCGGGATAGCGAGTGCTCCAGAACTGCTGCACCCCGCGAAGGAGGAGTAAAGTTGTGCTGAATTGGCTGCCAACCTTCGCAAGTCGGAGAGGCACTCTTAAAAGAAGATATTATAGTGTATTTTTTTATTAAAAATGCTTCCATGAGGAGAGTAATGAGTGTGGAGGAAACAAGGAAAGTATGACGAGATCGTAGCAGATGGAGATCTGTGGTATCTGCCTACCCCTACGGGAGACAGGCGTGATGATATGTATGTAAAAATGCTTAAATCAACCAAAGCCACCGACATAGTTTTCCAAATTAGCAAACGCAAGTGGCGATGGGCTGGTCACGTTTGTCGGAGATCCGACAATCGCTGATATAGACAAGTGTCAGCATTTGTCTGTACCAGCGGTTGTCGGACCAGTGAAGACCGCTTCTAGGCAAAGGTAGTGTAGGACGCCCTTAGTTGGTGCAGCGATCTACACAGGGTGGCTGGCTAAAACTGGATGTGTGAAGTTGATTGATGATGCGTGAACTTTTAATTGATTGATTGGACGCTATAATCAGCCATATTTCGGAAATAATGTAATATTAGAACTTTCTAGGAACAAGCCTACTTTTTTCTCAAGGGATAGCAACGCTTTTCCAATGCCTATGGGGTTGAATATGTCTATAAGCGGCGTTGATTGCATACCATCAGACAACACAATTACTCGTATGTTGTGCGTTTCCATAAAAATCTTATTAATTATATCAACGAAGTTAATAATGCACGTTTTACAAATTCAGTATTATTCACTTCATTAGGATAAAGCTAGATGTAATAGAACCTTGGACTTTATACTGTAGGTAGAAAGATCAAGGTTCTATGCCCAGCATTAGATTGCTGTAGTTGGTTGATAATGATGGAATGAAATGGAAATTAATTTAGATACTATTTTGGCACTATTGAGAGCCATGCTGCACACGAATTCTTTGTCAAGAATGGCATAATATTTGTCTGTAGCATGAATGGGCCGGCTCACACGGGGAAGTACCACACTCGCGCAGAAAATCGGTGTCTGAGTGGTAGCTTAGCTACTGCGCTTCGTACGGTGAGCGGCTGCGTTCCGGAGGCCCAACCCTTCCCTCCTTATTCCCCACCCATAGTTTCCTTCAAGGTTTCAACAGTTTCCTTAAAGGTCGGCAACGCTTCCGCACTGCCTATGGAGTTGCGGATGTCTATGGGCGGCGTGGATTGCTTTCTATCAGGCGACACGCCTGCTCGTTTGCCTTCCTTCCATATAAAAAAAATAAGTGATTTTGAGATCTGTTTTTTATGAATTCTCTTTTCTTTTCATCGAAATATATTTAGCTACGTAGCAAGCGTCATAAGATTTTTCTTATGATTGATGTGTGTGTTTGTGTGTGTATGTGTGTGTGTGTGAGTGAATTGTATAATATTGGTGAAAAATATATCCAATTTCATCTTAATTCACGTAGGTATGTTGAAATGTCATGAGTCAGGATCTACTCCGGAAATTTCATAGACGCGGATGAAGAGATAATTTTTAATTAGTGCAGTGCGCACCGAGCCATTAATGGCTGCCGTTACGGGTTTATTATCGTTATTTTTACATTTTATGTATTCTAAAATAAAGTTAAAACAACTTTGTATGGACGAAATTGGTGGTCTATGGGTAAATATTTCAAAAGTAAACAAGTTGTGTAGCATTCCATATGGAAACTGGCTGTAGATAAATATTAATTGTTTTGAGTTGTTGTTTTTTCTTCCTTCACGGCAATTATATATAACTATTTTAACTGTTGACTGTAACATATCTTTGACAGAGAAATATATTAGTCTAATTGTTATGTAACATAATTATGTTATGTGTATGTTATGTAACATAAATTTTAATAAAATGATGGTCATTCTACCCAAACATAAGGACTTTTGCAATAACATTGTACATACATAACTAACTTTGTTGGCGCAGCGACCCGAAATGGATCTTGGCCTCCGAACAGATCTTACGCCATTTTGCCCTATCCTGCGCCACCTCCTGCCAGTTACAGACTTGAAGGTTGTGCAAGTCATTTTCAATCATGTCTCTCCGGTAGCGGTACCTGGGGTGCCCCACAGGACGTCGTCCAGTTGGGCAACACACATACGCTCTCTTGACTACGCGTTCCTCCTCCATTGTCTCCGCGTGGCCCAGCCAACGAAGTCGGTGAGCCTTAGTCACTCCTATTACATTAGGTTGGGCCACCAGATGTTCGATTTCGGTATTTTTTCGATATCGCCAACTGCCATCATCACTTTTGGTTGGGCCCAGGATCTTTACATACATATTTTCTCATTTTACTCCAGATACAAGCCGTGATCGAACTATATTTTTAAATTCCCATTTATTCACTTCTTTGATAACTTTTTCAGCTTTCTTAGAACACGTGCAAGCCGAAAACTAATATTTGCATTTAAAAACAAATTTTAGTTTCGACCGTAATTTCAATTTCGAACCCAGAAACCTTGTCTTAGACGTGAAATACTCAACTAACCTAACTTATAACTTAAACCTTAACTGACTTAAATGCGGTGGAAATGAAAATAGGCTTACGATGGGCTTTGTGAACGTCAATTCGCTTAAATATCACAGCATCTTGGACAAATCCTCTTTATTCTAGAGAGACCAGTGGCCTAAAAATATCAAATATTGAATATGATAATATATGTCTTTATATCACCGTTCAGAAACAAAGAGTAATTTTATAATAGATATCTACATATATGTGATTATGAAATAGTAACGTATGAAGTTACTCAAGGAAGCGTCCTACTCTATTTTCGATCTACATAAACGTGGCTTTATTATGGTAAATTGTAACATAAAAACAGTTGATATGGCGTTGTTTTTTTACGGCCAACAACTTGTATTAGGTTTTATATATACATAATAATTATTGACCCAAATGTGTATTTCTTTTTTTTTAACAGCCCATATATGTCCCACCGCTGAGCACGGGCCTCTCCATTTCTGGAGGAGCAAACGTAAACTCACCATGCTTGTCCAATGCGGATTGATGGGGTTACCAGACTCGGAATAAATATTTATAATCCATACATATATTTATTCCGATGCGGGGATCCAACCCGCGACCACTGACTCCCCGCCACTGAGCCAATGGTCGTCGACAACGACCACGCAAATGTGTATATTTGTTCTAAAATATGTCAAAAATAATTTCCGTTCATTTAGGTCTTCCTTAATGTGAACATATGACACCAAACTCCCCTTCGTTACTTTTCAAGGTCACCACGGGGACCGGAGTTCATTAACTAGATGAGATTTTAACATTTAATTATTAATTCTAATTTTCTGACATAAATGCCGGGCTGCCCGGGTCAGCTTTTGCATTTGTTCCCTAACGGTTTATTTCAGTCGGTTATATTACCGAATATTCTCCTTCTGGATATAAATATATAGCATTTTTTAATAACAAAATATGTATCAATACTGACCTGTAACTGGAAAAAGGGGATGGAGAGACGATAGTTCCTGACAAGTCTTTTGATAGTGGTAGAGCCGTAGCAGCGTACACGAATACTTTATCAAGAATGGCATAATATTTGTCTGCAGCATGAATGGGCCGAAACTGTTCACTAATGCGCTGGAAGATGTCTTCAAAATATTGGACTGGAAAGGACGTGGCATAAACGTAAATGGTGAGAACATCTCACACTTGCGCTTTGCCGATGATATCATGATCTTGGCAGAATCGCTACAAGAAGTACAAGCAATGCTGAACGGCCTAAATGAGTCCTCCAGACTGGTCGGTCTGGCTATGAATTTGGATAAAACTAAAATAATGGTAAACCACCATATTGAGCCATAACCGACCACGATCGATGTTAAAGTCCTCGAAGTTGTCCAGGAATGTGTCTATCTTGGCAAAATAGTGCGATTGGACGGAGACAACTTCGAGAAAGAAGCCGAGAGAAGGATACAATTGGGCTGGGCAGCGTTCAGGAAATTCAGTTCCTCGTTGCCCATACCACAAAGTCTGAAGACAAAAGTCTTCAACCAGTGCGTCCTGCCCGTACTCTCTTACGGTGCCGAGACGTGGACACTGACAGTCCGTCTCCTCGCCAAGCTCAAAGTCGCTGAGAGGGCTATGGAGAGAGCTATGCTCGGGGTTTCTCTGGTAGATAGAATTCGAAATGAAGAAATTCGCCGGAGAACCAGCGTAACCGACATTGCTCTTCAAGTTAGCAGACTGAAGTAGCAATGGGCTGGACACGTTTGTCGGAGAACCGACAATCGTTGGAGTAGACGAGTGCTGGAGTGGAGACCGCGACTCGGCAAACGTAGTGTGGGACGCCCTCCTACTAGATGGAGCGACGATCTGCGCAAGGCGGCTGGCCGAGTCTGGATGCGTGTAGCCGAAGATTGGGCTAGGTGGCGCGCCTTGGGTGAGGCCTATGTCCAGCAGTGGACTGCCGCGGGCTGATATTGGATATTGGATGAATGGGCCGGCTCGCCCGGGGAAGTACCACACTCCCGCAGAAAACCGGCGCCTGAGTGGTAGCATAGCTACGGCGTTTCGTCTGGCAAGCGGTTGAGTTCCGGACAACTAACCCCTCCCATAATAACCCTTTCCTTAAATTACTGTCTTAAGAACCGCAAAAATAAATTAAAAAATAATATTACTTGTTAGCAAACGAGTACATATAATATAAACAAAAAAAAATGGTTTTATATATATCCCTAAAAATGAATAAATGGTTTTATGTATATCCCTAAAATATGAAACAGGTTTTTTTTTAAAAAAAACTTTTACCTTAGATCAAGAACAAACGATTTGTAATAACTATCATCATATTCATACATAACTTTATTTTTCTTATAAATTGAGTCTGTATTAACGTTATTTGAAAATATATTTCAATAATATATGAAATTATTTCATAATAATACTTATGCGACCTCCTTTCTTACTAGCAAATACTTTAGATGGTAAAAAGATTTCTTATCTGTGGTATAGACTAACAATGCTATTTAAAATATTGTTTGTTACGATGATCACGTCTGCGAATGCAGACGTAAACTTTGTACGAGGTCCACAAGTTGGGAACTACGTGCGCGCCCGGTAAGTTTGCTGGATGCGTTTTGGAGCATATCTTTGAATATGCCCGAAGTACCCCCCTCTACAGTACCAGAAAGTTACGTTTCACGACGCACTACGATATGTTCCCTAACGTAGCTTGTAATAAGTATATTATTACGACAACATAGCTTGTAATAAGTATATTGTTACAACAACGTAGCTTGTAATAAGTAATAATATGCCCGAAGTACCCTCCTCTGCAGTACCAGAAAGTTACGTTTCACGACGCACTACGATATGTTCCCTAACGTAGCTTGTAATAAGTATATTATTACGACAACATAGCTTGTAATAAGTATATTGTTACAACAACGTAGCTTGTAATAAGTATATTATTACAAGCTACGTAATAAGTATATTATTACATCGACATAGCTTGTAATATGTATTTTATTACAAGCTACGTGTGAATATGATTGTAATAAACTTTGTTGCTTCTCAGAATCTAGTGCAGTTTTATTAACGATTCACATGACCATATTAACTGTTTAATTAAAAGTTATTTTCCATTATAAGTAATTTAAGTTGAAAAGGCTGAGAAAGGTTAGCCATTTAGAAAGAATGGATGACACCAGAACTATCAAAACCATTTATTAGAGAGAAAAAATCCAGATGTTCAGTTGGATTGGTGGGAAAACTCGAGGAAGATGTTCGGCGTATGAAAAAGACCTTGGCGAAGGGCGTTATTGTAGAGGAGGGCAAGATCGACAATGGCCAGGTCAATTAGATCGTTTCAAGTTTTGTTAACCTTAAAAATTTTAAAGCAATTCATGTTAAAAATAGAATAACAGTGATATAAGATAACTTTTACCTCGGAATAAACACATGCATTGCAACGAAAGTTCCTCGCCCAAACATCGACCGCTTTCTAATGCCCAAAACCGTATAAACCACGCCAGCGGCTACGGTGGACCGTGACTCGATTCGAGCTATTTGCATACAAATTAACCGAGCGACCACCTAACCGACATTTCACACAGAATAAATAACTCGGTCGGGGCCGCCGCCGTACTGGAAGCCCTGTAGACAACGTAATCTGCTGTAACGCCAACTCGTGCTTTCTAAAGCTTGGCGAAAGCTATTACTTATAACTTCTTTGTCATTTATTAAGTACGATGTAGTGTATCTGCAATTTCTGCGGTTGGAAAGAGAATGAATCTCGCCTCGACTGAATTTTGGATTTTATACAAAATCAATATGACGAACTAAGACAATGAATAATGTACAAAAAATCTAAAGATAGATTTGCTTCAGAATAGCAACGATATCTTATTAACGAACAATAGAAATTATTGCAAAATAACTCTTAAAATACAACTCAATATTTAAATAATATATTTATATGAACTTTAGATAATTCTAAATAATTTATTTTATATAAAATTATAATTATTATAGTTATTTTATATAAATCAACTTTCTTACATAATCTGCTAACTAATGGCGCCACAATATATATAAAATTAGTTATGTCTATTGCATAAAATAATTAAACAATGATATTAATTCTAATACGCCCACATGTATTATGTGATCTCTCGGCTATGCGATGACTGATGAAAAAGTTTTATTATAATGAGATAGTAAGGAAAACGAGCAAGCGAATCGCCTGATGGAAGGCAGTCAATAGCCTTCGAGATCTATGTAGGGTTGTTTTTTAAAGGTAGGTACACAAATCATATAATTTGGAAATACTGCTGAAGGTAGCTTGATCCACAGTGATGGTATGTTGAAAGAATTTACGACAAACATTAATATGCACACAAATATGTGTGAAAAAGCAGATAATATTGATAAAGGTTTTGCTGATTTATGTATTGCACTAAATAAAGCTTTGACAACATCTGGAATTTTTATTAATATTATATAGTATGAAAATCGCATCAACTCTTAGGTGAACAATTAAAATGTACTTTATTATATAGTATATACTCTGCTTTATTACATAGTTATTTTTTTTAATGGGATATGACGGCAAACGAGCAGGCGTGTCACGTGATGGAAAGCAATCAACGCCGCCTAAAGACGCTAGGCATGTCTACGAGATATGCCATAGGCAGTACGGTGGCGTTGCCGACTTTTAAGGAAAGTGTCATTATGGGAGGGGTAGTAGGGGGTAGACGGTGGGGGGAGGGTGTTGGGCCTCCGAAAATAGGCTGCTCACCGTACGAAGCGCGGTAGCTAAGCTACCACTCAGACACCGGTTTTCTGCGAGAGTGTGGTACTTCCCCGGGCGAGCCGGTCCATTCATGCTACAGACAATTATTATGCCATTCTTGACAAAGTGTTCGCCTGCAGCGTAGCTCTAGCACTATATTACTTACATTACGATAATTTATTGCCAAATACGTGATTTTTGAAAAGGTTTTGTTAAACCTTTTCACAAATCACGTGTTTTTTAATAAGGAAAGGGTTTGTGGAGGCAGGTCTGTTTAGGACAACTATTGCATTCCTTTTTTCTAATAACATACATTGTATATATGTATAATGCTTTATGGTTTCCAGCACAGAGCAATACTGATTATTTATGGAATCAACTCCAAAATTTTTGACTACCAATACTCTTCTGTTATAAAAAAAAACCAAAAAGCTTGAAGAGTTAATATTTTGGTTCCTTCTCTGTTTAGAGAGAAATCTATTTGAAAGTACATAGAAGCTTGATTGTTAACAGATTAGGATTTGTCATATGAAATATATATTCTTTTGTCGAAGAATTAAAAAAAATGAACTGAAGAAATACGTACATATCGTCTCGTCTGTCTCCCGTTGGGGTAGGCAGAGACCACAGATCTTTATCTGCTACGATCTCGGCATACTTTCCTTGCTTCCTCCACACTCATTACTCTCCTCATGCAAGCCCGCCGGTAAAGGGTACTACTCTTCACCCCTGCCTTTCTTAAAAATTACGGCAATTTGCTCAAGGTATGTTTTTCGTGGTCTTCCTGTACCGACCCTTCCATCCACATTCGCAACGTAAATTTCTTTTGCCATTCGTCTTTTATCCATCCTCTCTATGTCCCCAAACCATTTAAGCATCCCTTTCTCAACCTTTGTTATATATATATATATATATATATATATATATATATATATATATATATTCCATATCGTAGTCATAACTCAGGAGGATCAGGATTAGAATCAGGCTTGCGGTCTGAGGTTTTCAGTTCGTATTTTCTATTGGACTATGACTTATTGAGGTAGTATAATATTACTAGAATTCTTTGTTAAACTATCTAATAATGCTTGTGCTAGGAAACAGTTAACATCAATATATATTAATGAATTAAATATTGTAAACATTGCTTGCCTTCTTTAATAACAATGTGGCTGGTCTGAAATAAAACAATATCCGAATCCGAAAGCTAATATTGTTATCAACTCTACTTCGTACGGCGGCATAAACGTAATTAGTGCCATGTTTTGCCTTCTTAGCAACATCTTCCACACTTTGGTTGTACGTTTTCCGCAAAGGGAGCGAACAAATTAAGTAAATGAATTCCTTCCAATATATCATAATGGAGTAATTTTATTTATAACGTATTTCGCCTTTTGTTTGTTTCAAATTTAGCAAAGGAAAAATAAGTTAATAATAATTAACTTATTTTTTCTTTGAAATTAAATACATATAATAATTTGAATAAATTATGAAATAAATGAAAAAAATGTATATTATTTTTATACATATTACGTTTACAATGGATGTCTAAATTTGTCCGTGTTTTATTTATTTCATATAAGCTGTGTAATCCTACTTTAGGAAAATAAAATGTTTGCGTTCTCACGCAGAAGCTTTATAGTCGTGGAGCTATGGTAGTAATGGATTAGTTTGACCGTGGACATAATGCACCCTCATAGAACATTTGGCTCATGTTGGAAGCATTTTACTGTGTTAGTGCGTTATACGCGGTTATTCCAACCCCATCCTTTTTTCTTTCTTGTCCCTCTACAACTACTTCCTTTTCCCTTTTCATTATATCCTTCTTCCATTATCACTGTTCACAACCTTGCTCTAAGGTAAGCACCGCATCTGCAGTGTTTTTCGTACTGCAGAGTGCACCTTTGGCAACTGTCGGGACTGGGTTCATTCAAACATTCTAACGTTTAACATTTTAACATTGATAATTTAACATTAACATAACATCTGTAAGCATTTATGCTTGTGAACAATAAAGGGTTTGCTTACGGTAACAACATTAACATTTAAATCACACTCCCATCCGTACCCCAACATTTGGTCCTTCGAGCCGGATTAACAACTGCCCGGAGGAGCGTAAAACAAAAAACAAACAAATGCGTTTTTAAATATCAAAGCAAAAAAAGCTAAAAAGCTGTAAATGACACAGATGTCAAATTTATTTATTGCATTTCGGGATCAGAAAAAGCTACTGCGGTCTGAGTCTTGCAGTTCTACCACTAACAGAAAAATTTGTACAGCGTTGAAACTGACTGTTTTTAAGTGATGAGATATAGTTATTTCAGAAATCTTAAAAGTTCTTTTGGCTTGATGGTAAGTTTTCGTTTTGCGGTTTACTCCGTTTCCGCTTTTTGCGTATGTGTATATGGAATGTTAGATATAATCAGAACAAAATGCTAAGCCACTTTTTTGTGTGGAATACATAAAGGCCTTTACAGCTTTATCGGAAAATGAAGTAATCATAGTTCCTAAATCCAGAGAACTCGTTGAATCGCTCGATAGACGTGGTAGAGTCACGCTGCAGATGAATACTTTGTCAAGAATGGCATAATATTTGTCTGTAGCATGAATGGGCCGGCTCGCCCGGGGAAGCAGCACATTCCCGCAGAAAACCGGCGCTTCGTACGGTGAGCGGTGGATTCCGGAGGCCCAACACCCTCTCTCCCCTCCTCACTAAGCCTCCCAATCCCATAATGACACTTTCCTTAACGTCGGCAACGCACCCATAGACATCTGCATTGCCTATGGCACTGTGGATGTCTATGGGCGGCGCTGATTGCTTTACATCTGGTAACACGCTTGCTCGTTTGTCTTCCAACTCCATAAAAAAAGATGTAAGACGATAACGGAAAAAAGAATTTGTCAAAATGGTATCTTCAAATAATTTGAAATATTTCATTTTATCATTCGAAACGAGAATTAAATGTCAAACGGTACCTATGTATTAGTGTTGTCTCTTATCCAATTAGATATTCGGTACACATTCCGTTGGAATTATTCCGAAGCCATCCGAGGCATTTTCGATTTAGCTATAAATAATTTGGAGTAGGCGCGATGTATAAGAGGCTAACAAAAATTAACACTTCCTACTAATGCTTTCAATAGATCTTCAAAGGAAATGTAATGTTTTAACGGTGAAATCAATTAACAGACACGCAAATAACGGCAATGATGAATCAATGTAAACACTTTCCAGATATCCAATGCATATATTGTGGTAGAACAACGTTTCCGTAGACGTAGTAGAATCATATAAAACAAAGATCAGTCATATTGGAGTAAACTTAAAGTATAAACTTATTTACATTGTTTATATAATACAATGTTTATTTCCGACATTTTGTTTTTCGTTAATACATTTTAACATTTTTACATTTTTGTTTGGTTACATGGTGTGATGATCTGCGGAGAACGGCTGGCAGAAACTGGTTGCGTGAGCCGAAGATAGGTGGCGCGCTTTAGTTGAGGCTTATGTCCAGCAATGGACTGCCAAAGGATGATGATGATGGTAATGAAGAACAATAAACGATAAACGACAACGAAACTAATTCAGAGGTGAGGTTGCAGCTGACGGAGTCAATGGCGGGTTCCAACTATCGCATGGGGATAAAAATAGGACAAGCGTCGTGGAATAATGTCTGTTTTTTCAGTAATGGGGAGGTCCGTACTCAGCAGTGAGACGAGAGAGAGAGAAAGAGACAGAGAGTATATGGTCTGTGACTAAACTGGAAAACTATGAAATATGTTATATATTATACGCAAAAAAGCGAAAACACTAAATGACACAGATGTCAAAAAGTTTTTAAAGTATATTCGGATCAGAAAATAATAACTAATTCGTTGAATAATCTAAGTCTTTGACTTTTACGATCAATAGATCTCAAAAAGTTAACACTTCTACACCGGCCGCTTACACGAGATTCTCTCACGTACCCGGTCGGTTTTCACCCCCTAGACCTTAGGGTCTATGGGACTAATAGGGACTATAGTTACTAAAGTTCAACCTCCCCTACATGTTTAACGTAGAATCATGACGAGTTTAAAATCAGCACACACACATATGTGTACCTCCGACACGGCATCAGGCCGATGGAGTCTGCGATTTGCGCAGATTCCCAATTATATTTTACTAGCCCGCGGGCTTTCAGCCCGCGGGCCCTGAATACGATAAAGCTGTTAAAGCCAATAGGCTACCAGCATTAACATCTTCGAATCAATCCAGATCTCAAAATCAGTAAGTCTGTCTCAGTAATCAACGTCAAACTTACTGATTTGGAGTGAGAGATACAATTTGTTCAGAAATCTTAAGTTTTTTTTTGCTCTGGTGGTAATTTTTCATTTTGCGGTTAATTACGATTTCGCTTTTTTTGCGTCGATATGATATAACGTAGGTTCAAGCCACTATGTTGCATGAGCGTATAACATTGCTAATTACCGTTGTACGCACAACAATAAAGCGGACGCTCTCCTACGCCCGTGTGAAAGGGCTATTAAAAACATTATTACATCACAATTAGAACCGGTGTTAATAATAAACAGGCCTGTGAACGTGTTGCAATCTGTTTTGCTAATGTTGATGAATTCGTTTGATAAATATGAATCTCTTCCTGTGGACTGACTCCAAGTATATTTTATAATAATATAGCATATTACATTATTATTTCTCTTGGTTACATTTTTCTTTGTCTTGGTTAATATTTTTTAAAAAAGACGACTAGCAATGTATTTATAAGAATATTACTAGAATTCTTGTTAACCATTCCAACTAAGCTGGATGACTTGCTGGATGACTAAGCTAGAATATGGTACATATCAATAGTCACATGGAAAATACGAACTCATGACGTTCATATCGTAAGGTCGAGGCTTACCAACTGAGTTATTGTTGCTTAAATTAGTTATAACTATTATGCCAGTGTCAAGTACAGTTTAACATTAAGTATCTTGTCAAGTAAAATCTAACATTAAGTATCTGGTCAAGTAAAATTTAACATTAAGTATCTTGTGAAGTAAAATTTATAATTAAGTATCTTGTCAACTAAAATTTAACATTAAGTATCTTGTCAAGTAAAAATTAACAATAAGTATCTTGAAAAATAGTAGACAGCTTGTCAAGTTACTTCTGATAAAATGTTGACTATACAACCAAAACCTTCTATGGACTTTTGCAGGCAACATCAAAATCACGATACACGCATTTATATTATATCACTCCACTCACGCTCTAATCGACCTACAATATTTTGTATAAGCCACCAAAATTAAACAGTATACCATAATAACTTTATCAAAATAAAATAAAAACAAAACGTTCCTGAAGTAAGTAGCCAGGAAAAGTTTTACGTTTCTTTAATCTCTCTTAATAAAATATATTGTCTCACAAGTTTTGTAAACTATAAAATAAGGTGAATAGATTTATCGAATAAATCTATTCGCATTATGATTAGAAAACCTATTTGAAAACAAAATTTTTTAATGAATGTAAACAAGTAAGTGTCGTCTGATGGTGGGCAAATAACGCCACACATAGACATTTGTGACACCATAGGCTGGATTCTGGACTGTTTTCTGAAGGTTTTAATGTTGTATCGGATCAGGAATACCAGCTGCCTGGTTTCACAATGGTGAAAGAAGTTTTGGAAAAAACCGTACTGGCTTGCCATTCAACTAGATTGTGGAGATGAAATTTAACAATAAAAAATATTTATTTAAATTAAAATATTTAATAAAAATAACTTTACATTTAGTAGTTTTTTAAGCAATTCAGCTTCGTTCATAGCATTATTTACGGGTTTATTTAATTCCTTTATTGATTAGTAAGCAATGAAGATGACTTTTTTTTCATGGGATAGGTGGGCAAACGAGCAGGCGTGTCACCGGACGGAAAGCAATCAACGCCGCCCATAGACATCCACAGTACCATAGGTAGTGCGGAAGCGTTGCCGACCTTTAAGGAAAGTGACATTATGGGAGTGGGAGTGGGAGGGGCAGGGTGTTGGGCCTCCGGAACTCAGGCCGCTCATCATACGAAGCGCGGTAGATAAGCTACCATTCAGACACCGTTTTTCTGCGGGAGTGTGGTACTTCCCCGGGCGAGCCGGCCCATTCATGCTACATACAAAGAATATGCTATCCTGACAAAGTATTCGTCTGCAGCGTGGCTCCACCACTAATTGCCTTAATTATGCGCTTGAGAGTTTGTTTTAGTTAGATTTAGGGATATGAAATAACGTCTTATTTAATAACTAATAATTAATGACAAAATCACTAACGATGACTGACGTAGATTAAATTATAATATTCCAAAGTAACCCAGACAGAGCCGGGGCGGACCGGAGTTGTTAATATTTAGCATAAACTTATAAGTTTCCGCAAATTCATGACGTGTATAATGGCTTACTGCGGGTAGACAGTTTGAATAAATTAAAACTTGTATTATAAGATCGGTACGGATAGATATGTCGTCTATTTGTGTACTAAATTGAATTTTGTAGGAGGATTTAATTTTATACGAATTGTTTCCGAACCGATACAACATTGGAACTTTCATAAAATAAGCCTAATCTTCTCTCAAAGGCAACGTATATATTATATACCTGTGGTGTTGCAAATGTCTATGGGCGGTGTTGATTGCTATCCATTAAGCGACACGCTTGACTGCACATTTCTAGCGTTAGATTACTAGCTGTAAAAACAAGTTTCATCCCCGTCATCTAGATTTTGGACGGCGGGGATGAAACTTAGCAGTTTAACAACGTGCGATTAAATTTCATTTTTTTCCTATTAACTGTGTAACTTTGGAATAATATATCAGAATCATCGCAGGTTTCCGAATAATTACGATATTGGGGTTTCCTAGAGACGAGTTTAGGAAAGGCTGGCAACGTATGTACGTATATATAATGTCTGTGGTGTTTCAGATGTCTATGGGCGGTGTTGATTGCTATCCATTAGGCGACACGCTTGTCTGCTTGCATGTTTATGCCATAAAAGAAATTTCTTACTAACCACACATTCACACCATCAGATTACTCGCTGTAAAAACAAGTTTCCATCCCCGTCATCTAAATTTTAGATGGCGGGGATGAAACTTAGCAGTTTAATCAACGTGCGATTCAATTCCAATTTTCTGCTACTGTGTAACTTTGGAATAATGTACGAGAAAAATCGCAGGTTTCCGAATAATTACGATATTGGGGTTCCCTACAGATGAGTTTAGAAAAAGCCAGCAACGCTTTGCCATCGATGTTAATTCAATATCAAAATATTTGCATTTACACGTACTTATCATCCATTAATAACTTGAATTATTTAATTACATTGTAAACCCTTATATGTATATCTCTAAATTAATTTGTCCGTGTGTCAATTTGGTTGCGCACAGTTATCGTAAACTCTTTTATCATCATCGTGTCTATGTGAATTGCGAAGAATTTGAAAATAAATACTAATGTATTGATAGTGGTCGGCTCCTATTCACAGCGATTGCAACTGTGTGAAGGGCGAAACCATTGTACCAGAAACGACCTCGTTGCAGATACAAAACGAGCGTGACATAAATGCCTGTCACATTACCATATTTCCGGTTAGGTTCAATTTTTTTTCTAGAAATGACTAGCCTATATGTATGTACATATATTGTATGACAATTTTAGAGTGTACGCAGGGTCGTACCTGACGAAAATGACACATAGATAAACTGACCATTTTTTTTGACTCAAAACGGGACAACCGTACCTCCATATTAATATTATAATTGTGAAAGTCTGACTGTCTGTTATACTTCCACTGTTTAACCAATTTTGATGAAATTTGGCATGTAGGTAGTTGAAGATCCGAGGTCAAACAGACTAAGAATGACCGACTAAGACGAAAAGCTTAGTTTGGATTGTTTTTTTTTATATGGGATAGGAGGGCAAACGAACAAGCGTGTCGCCTGATGGAAAGCAATCAACGCCGTCCATGGACAACCGCGACACTGCAGGAGTCGCGGAAGCGTTGCCGGCCTTTTAGGTATGTATAAGCTTGTTTTTTGAAGGTTCCAGTGCCGTAATGGTTCGGAAAGACCGCCGAGGGTAGCTGGTTCCACAAAGTGGTGGTGCGTGGAAAGAAGTTACGAGAGAAACGCACCGTAGTAGATCGCCACTCATCCAGATGGTAGGGATGAAATATCCAACTTACATCAATATAAAAAAAATAGCAAAGCAGTTAGATATTGCTTTTAAATTGTTTCACAAAGATAAAATTCAACATTTAAATAAAATCGCTTTTAATTTTTCTTTAAATGCTTCGTCGTTTATTTATTGGTGAAAAAAAAAATACGATTCAATATCTCACGCAATCAGAGAATTAATGAGACTATTTAAGCAACATTAAAAGCAAACAAAGGGTCGACAATGAGTTATTGTTTTTTCTTCGTCACCTGTTCCCCGCGGACGCAATTATCCTTGATTGCAGTCATTATTACTTTATTTTTCGTATTATTTACGTACGTGATAGCATCAGTTAAGTTGCAAGGGACGCATAGTCGATAATATCGATGCAAAAAAGCCGAAAACATAGTAAACCGCGAACCGTATAAATTTTTCTATTGATCGAGCGAGAGCGAGTTGTCAGACTCAGATCATTCGTCTCAGTATTTTTCTGATCCGAATATGTAATAAATATTTTTGGCACCTGTGTCATTTACAACGTTTTCGCTTTTTCGTATCGATATTTAACTTGTTATTTTTTTAAAAAAAATAGTCATAGACGTATTCAAGGTAACATTCCGAATCCAGCGACAGCAACAGTAGATAGACACAGGCGATGGCGATCAAGAATGAAAAAATGATTAAAATTTGTTAAAACATTTTTCAATGTAAGAATAATTGCTAGAAAATTGACAAAGGTATTACGTTTTTATTCAATTTTTTCATATATATTTTTCAATGTGACAGCTTTCCGATAAGAGAATCGCAGACCTTTTTGTATTCAATAGTCAGTCATGTCGTTCGGAATACCACGCGGCACGAATGCGGTCGACGCTCCTGCCGGGGATATATTTAAATCGGCACTCGTGCAATTAATGCTGGCTCACTCACTTGCACGTTCAATTTCCGCTTCAATTAAGCGCAGGCCCCACCGCGAACGAAGTGAAATGAAAATTTTTTATGGGATACGGAGGCAATCGAGTAAGATTGTCGCCTGATGGAAAGCAATAAACATAGTCCATAGACATCCAAAAAACCGTAGGCAATACAAATGCGTTGACGGCCTTTGAGATTTGAGTAAACTTGTTTTCGAAGTTTCCAATGTCGTATTGGTTTGAAAATACCGCTAAATGCCGTTAGATCCATAGAGTAGTGAATGGACAATAGTTTTGAGAAAATATACAAACCTGGATCGTCATTCATCCAGATAGGAGGAAACTTTTTTGTGGCGAGTTGTGCGATAGTGAAATATTGCCTATGGCAAAATCTTTAAAAGATAGTGACAAAGATCCCTCCACAATGCTAAATTTTGCATCGTTGTCGGTGTGGCTTGTGCCTTAATCAGGCTGGTGCAATTTATCTTCTATCATATCGTAACTGTTGTAAATTTTAGGGCACCTGGGTTTACTGTGTACTATTTTGGAATTGCTTTACGCAATTGAACTATTATAGTACATTTAACTACATTCTCTGGGGCATATTTTATTGGTTTTAGATTTCCTAATATTGGAATTATATTCCATATATATATAGTGGGTACATAATTCGATGATCTAAATTGTTCAGTCACGAATTTACCACTTTGAAAATTAATATCTATGGGTATTTATTTCGATTATGGGTGTCCCATTAATCGGTCAAAAGGCCGCTTTTACCGTCCTTTCCTTCAGAAATTTGAAGGACCCATGCCAGGAAGTTGCAGCATCCTTTGGCGCCTATCGTGGTTCTTAATTTTTTTTTATTATGACTAGCGACGAAAAACGTGACCACCATTTTTGGATTTGGAGTCGATGCCAAATCCAAAAAATGGTCGTCACGTTTTTTTTCTCTTTTAATTTTAATTTATATTTTGTCTCCATTTTACAATTGCTATAAAGTTTATTTAAGACGTATTTTATGACTATTATTGTCTTTCAATGATAAACGATTCTTTTGTCATTAATTTCGAAATCGTTATTTTCAATACAAAATTATTTCAGAGGAGGAGATTCAGAAGCGTGTGAAATATATCAAATGCTATGCTTCTAACTATACTTTCAGCAGCATTTAATTAAATTAAATTTATTTTATTTATGTAAACTTGTCAAAAGTAATTTTGAATATTTAGAAAAATATTCAAAATTACTTTTGCGAAGTTTAATAAATAAAATATTAATCTTGAAAAATGAATATTTATGTTTTGAAATAGCTAAAAGGCCTTTTAAATTTCAAGATATTGATAAAAAAAATATAATATACAGCAATACATCATTAAAAACAATGTAAAGTATCAATCATCAATATCAATAAAGCTTAACAGTCCACTCCTTGCCATTTGTCTATCTCAAATTTGAGGGGTGTAGCCGTAATTCCCACGGTTGCTCATCAAAGCAAATTTCTATTTCATACACAGGTAGATGTTGGTGTTTATCCCACAGGAAGATGTGGGGTGACTCTTATCTATACTGGAAACCAATAGTGATCTAACGAAGAACCACAGAACGAAGAGTATATTGGCTTATAAGAAATATTTGTCTAATTAATGTTATCTTTTAAAAAAATATAATAACATATAATATAAAAATGATTAATAAGCTAACTACAGTATATAAAGTTAAAAAAAAGTTTAAGCATGAACATCTATTAAATAAAAGAGGCTATCCAACATTTTTAGACAGTAAAAATACTTGAGAAGGTGTTCTCTTGATAAACTTGATCCAACTTTTAATAAAATAGCTCGAGCAAGCTTTAGTTTGACATATGATGGACATATCAATTAGTTTTATTCAAGCAAATAGACTTCATGAAATCACAAAAAATATTTACGTTGAATTTACTGACGTTAATATTTGTGACGGGATGGGATAAAATGTTGTCTAAAAGAAACCATCTTTATTGTATCAAAAGTGTGTAGTGCCTAAAATTTAATTTTAGCAATTTATACCAGTAGATAAAATATTAATATTTCTTTGTTAAACTATTAATGATAAATTCCATAATTTTATATATATATAGATTTCATAATTATATATAATAGATAAGACAATGGAACCTTCAAAAAACAAGCCTATAGATACCTAAAAGGCCGGCAACGCTTTCGCGACTCCTGCGGTGTCACGGTTGTCTATGGGGGGCGTTAATTGCTTTCCATCAGGCAACACGCTTGCTCGTTTGCCCTCCTATCCCATAAAAAAATATGAATATACACTCATAACCCAAAATGGTCTCTGCCTACCCCTACGAGAGATACGCGTGACGATATGTATGTATGTATGTATATTTTACTTCAAGTTGTCCATTGATACGTCTATTACGTACAAATGGTGCGATCATGTTGTGATAAGTTTGAATAGACTTTAGTTTGGGGGGGCGGGGGGAAGAACACTTAAGAAAACTTGTCAGGTCCTTCTTGTTTGTTCAATAGTAGACTACGGTGGGCTAGTGATCATGATAATGGCAATATTTACTTTTTTTATGGGATAGTAAGGCAAACCAGCAGGTATGTCATCTGATGGAAAGCAATCAACGCCGCCCATAGACATCCGTAGCGCCATAGACAGTGTGGAAGCGTTGCCGACCTTTAAGGAAACTGTCATTATGGGAGTGGGAATGAGAGGGGAGAGGGAGGGGGAAGAGTGTTGGGCGTCCGGAACTCAGCCGCTCACCGAACGAAGCGCGGCAGCTAAGCCTCCACTCAGACGCCAGTTTTCTGCAGGTGTGTGGTAATTCCCTGGACGAGCCGGCACATTCATGCTACAGACAAATATTATGCCATTCTAGACAAAGTATTCGTCTGCAGCTTGGCAATACCACTACTTAAACTACATTACTGAATTTTATTTAAAAATATATATATTTTTTTATATATTCACGCCTATCCCCCGCAGGGGTTGGCAGAGACTACAGAGCTCCATCCGCTACCATTCATCGCGGCGAAACGGCTCTTCATTAGTCGCTTTTCGCCCTCGTGAGAATCAGGACGTGAGGGGTGGCGAACCATGTCGCCGTCATTTTTTTCGACACATTAGGTATATTAAATTTGTCTTAGTGAATCCCACGAGCCGCAAGGGAGGATGGAGGTCAACCCCAGCAGAGCCCTGCATGCTGAGGTAAGGCACCATAGTACCCGGGGGAGCTCGATCCCGGGACTATCGGCACGCTTTCGACTAGGCTCGCCCCTAGCCACGCATCCATAGGTACGGCAGACCGTGGATTGGCGGAGAGGAAGGGAAAGGATAGAGAAGAAAGGAAAGGGCAGGAAAGGAAATGCGGATTGGGGGGGTTACCAGACTCGGAATAAATATTTATAAATCCATATAAATATTTATTCCGATGCGGGAATCGAACTCGCGACTATTGACTCTGTGGGCGGAGGGCCGCGCCACTGAGCCAATCGGTCGTCCGAAAAAAATATATATTTAAAATATCCATTATAAAGATATTTAAAAAAAGTAGCTGGGCATTAAATTCAGTACAGCTTCGTAACAAGATCAAATAAATTTGAGATCCGTCCTATATTTCTAATTCAAAACGTTCTCTTCATTACAACATCAAATGGGATGGTACAATCCACCGCCCACTCTTAGACGCTCTATAAATCAGTACAGCTGAATGGATTCTTTGCATAGAGCTATTATATGAGTAGGTACGGCCTTAAACTTCTTATTGATTGAGGCTTACGCTTACGCTTGCATGTTAATTCATTCTAGTTTCTGGACATCCATAATTTATGGGGGAATTTGAGAGAAAATTATATTAATATTGAAAGTGAAAGGATGATATTGGTATTGACTGATGAAATTAATGAAGACCTGATTCGGTTCAGTGGCGGGAAATATCACCGTCGAAGTGCAGGGATCTGGAAATTTAGTTACTTGCTCCTTCATTTATTTCCTTTCTTATTACTTGCTCCTTCATTTATTTCCTTTCTTCATTTATTTCCTATTCTTATTTTTCTTTATTCTTATTCTTTCTTCTTTCATTTATTTCATT
Source organism: Baronia brevicornis (assembly GCA_031353405.1). Lineage (NCBI taxonomy): Eukaryota > Metazoa > Arthropoda > Insecta > Lepidoptera > Papilionidae > Baronia > Baronia brevicornis. Next base: position 1,167,358 of record JASFAT010003035.1, on the reverse strand, counting down.
TCTCATTACTTTCTCCTTCACTTCGAATTATTCACGTTCTTCCTCTAAGTTTATGATCGATGGTGTTTTCTTACCATTAGGTGACCCGCTTGCCTTTCGCTTCACTTAAATCATATTCACTTAAATTATTAATTATATATCAGCCCGCGGCAGTCCACTGTTGGACATAGGCCTCACTCAGGGCGCGCCACCTAGCCCTGATCTTCGGCTACACGCATCCAGTCTCCGCCAGCCGTCCTACGCAAACCATCACTCCATTTAGCTGGGGCTTACCACACTATGTTTGCTAAGACGCGGTCTGCATTCCAGCGCTCGTCTACTCCAACAGTCTCCGAAAAACGTATTTTCCCTAATGCCACTTCAGTTTGTTCGACGCGAAATGGTATGTCAATGATTTTGATTTTTTGGCGGATTTCTTAATCCCGAATCATATATACCGGATAAACTCCGAGCCCTCTCTGTGAGCGACTCTGAGTTTACAAGACAGACGGAATGTCAATATCTAATTTTCGATATTGTAATACAATTTAAATACTCGTAGAGTCACATTTTTAAATATCATTTATTTAAACTAAGAACTTTCATTCTATATGGCATAATGAATTACGGTATCCTACTATCATAGCATCGACATAGTCAGTAGAACATACAGTAATGCAATTGCAAGAGAATGCTGCGTATAATTAAAGTGGATATTAAACGTGGAATGGGAGCTTGCATTAATTGCGCGGACGCCGGTGTAATTATATACACAAGTGCATCGACCGTATTGGTACCGTACCTACAGTGTTCGATATTTTAGTCCACGACGAAATATACCCGTTCTTATTTTGAAAAATGCAAACGACTTAAACACGTCCTATTCTATTCCGTTCTGTTCCATTCTATTGTAATCTATCCTAAATTATAGTAGCTATGCGATTAGCTATACTAGATAACTTTGTGGATAGTCAAAAGTTTAACTTAGCTAAGATCCGCGACAAGCAAAACCATAACAGACAATTAATAATGTGTGTGTTTTTGTGTGTGACTTTTCGATTGTCTTCCGTAGAGTCTACTATACCTGAAGATGCCTCGTGTTGGGGCGAAACATGTGTCGTTTACAAGATGGAAAAGTGGTAATGTGTGTTTGGTGTTGCGTATAGTGGTTGGTGGGTGGAGAATTGATGACCGGTAAGTTTTTGGTTTAAGTTCCAAATAAATCCACTTCATCCAGCACAAAAAACACACATTATTAATTTTCTGTTATTGTTTTGCTTGTCGCGGATCTTGGCTAAGTAAAACTTTTGACTATCCACATAGTGATGGATTTCCGCAAAGTAACGACTGACTCCATTAATAATAGATACCTTTGTGTTATTTTTCGTAGAGTATGAAATCATTTCTAGTGTTAGAGCCACGCTGCATACGAATACTTTGTCAAGAATGGCATAATATTTGTGTGTAGCATGAATGGGCCGGCTCGTACGGGGAAGTACCACACTCCCGCAGAAAACCGGCGTCAAAAAAAGATAGCTACCACGCTTCGTACGGTGAACGGAGGTGAGGTCAGTTCCGGAGGCGCAACCCCTCTCCCTTGTAAATATCAATTATATAAGTTAGAACTAATTTCAAAGGCGCTGGGTATTTTCTTTCTTTGCCAATTTACCTGTCAAACACATATAGGGCTATTTCTTTTCGCTCGTTAGATAATAAGAAAAGACGACCGATTGGCTCAGTGGCGGGGCTCTCCGCCCGCGGAGTCAATGGTCGCGGGTTCGATTCCCGCATCGGAATAAATATTTATATGGATTTTTAAATGTTTATTCCGAGTCTGGTAACCCCCCCAATCCGCATTTCCTTTCCTGCCCTTTCCTTTCTTCTCTATCCTTTCCCTTCCTCTCCGCCAATCCACGGTCTGCCGTGCCAATGGATGCGTGGCTAGGGGCGAGCCTAGTCGTAAACGTGCCGATCGTCCCGGGGTCGGGCGCCCCCGGGGACTATAGTGCCTTACCTCAGCATGCAGGGCTCTGCTGGGGCTGACCTCCATCCTCCCTTGCGGCTCGTGGGATTCACTAAAGACGAATTTAATATACCTAATTTGTCGAAAATGACGGCGACGTGGTTCGCCACCCGTCACGTCCTGATTCTCACGAGGGCGAAAAGCGACCAATGACGAGCCGTTTCGCTGCGATGAATGGCAGCGGATGGAGCTCTGTGGTCTCTGCCAACCCCTGCGGGGGATAGGCGTGAATATATAGATATAGATAGATAGATAATATTTTCAGTGGCTAAACCTTCGTAGGTAACTGAAGCTATGTGCTAATTTACAAATACTTGTATGAACTAGTTCGTGTGTTTTGTTTAGTTTTAGTAGAACGTTGACCTTACTGACCTGAATTATTTAATTAGTACAAACAATTAATTGTTTGACCGGACGAATGGTAGCGTGAACACGATATAATAAATAACAAAGATATTTTTGGATTTGGCATGTATGTAAGTGGTAAGGTTATTCTACAATAGTATTATAATCATATACTACTACTACGCTGTCACTAAGACAAAGTGTATAGGCATATAGGCTTTCGAAACGATTTCTAGCCACTGGTAACGATGATGGGCTGGCTCTCATCAATTGTCCAAAGTTCGCTCAGGTCGGAGTTCACTGCATCGACTATCGGTACCTCGGCGGACCTACCGGACATCGATCTGATGGTATTGCCATGCATTATTATATATATTTTTTAAACCCCATATATGCCCTACTCCTTGGCATTTCATTTTATCCGTCTCCTTGGCATTTCATTTTATCTACCCATTTCAGGAGGAAAGGACATTAACCCACCACACTTGCCCAAGGCAGATTGGCGGGGTATCCAGACTGAGATATCTAAATAGGCCAGTAGTAAAGAGATAGCGGAACTAAGTATATACATTAATCTAGATGTGGCAATCAAACCTTGAACGTTGATTCCGTAAGCGGCTGTCTTAATACTGAGTCATTTTTTTATTATAGATGTAAACCAGATATTTACAATAAAGCATTTTTGAGTGGACTGACATACATAACATGACAATTAAATAATGCTTGTACAAAACTTACAGTACAGTTAGGATGAGAGTTAAGAAGACTATAAAATATTTGATCAGAGTATTAACTAGATTGATAGTCCTGTCCTACAGATTTCAATAAAAACATAAAATCTGATAAGGATTAATTATAAACACGCAACCATAATGAGCGTCAAGCTACTAGTAGTGACATCTACATTTATTTTAAGAACCATTGAAAATACATGAAACATGTTAATGCCGCCATCTAATGGAAAAGTTAATCATCATTCTAAAGTACACAGAAAATAAACAATGTTCTTTTTTTGCTGATTAAGCTGTGCCCTAACAAATATTACTCGAATATGGTATTCACTCGATACTTCAATATGCGTCGATTTTTAACGCAGCTCTAAATCCACTTTGAAATTCAGCTATTCATTAAAAATAAATAAATGTACATTCCGCTGCAAGGGATGAATGAGCACCTACTGATGAAGGATGCTTGAATGTATTAGTTGGGTAGGATACACCAGGGCAGGCTTGCGTGAAACGCATCCTGTATATTACCTTCATCCACTACATTTTCGAGTTTCCCTATCATGCATGAGTAAAATTATTACAAAAAATAGTAGACTTTTTATGGTAACCATACGTTTATTAATAACATTTTACATACATACATACATACATACATACATATAGTCACGCCTGTCTCCCTGTAGGGTTAGGCAGAGACCACAGATCCCGACACACCTTCCTTGCTTCCTTGACACTCATCCAACTTTTCATCCATCCTTCCTCTCACATTCTCATTTCTCAAATAACTTTTTAGCATTGTTAAACAGACAGATTGATGCGGAGAACATAAAACACGACGAGATTTCTTCAATCACTGTTAGATTAATTTACTATAACTTGTACTAATACGTAATTAATTTCAATTTAAATTTAAGTTAAATTATAGTTTCTTTTTTATGGTTGTTCATTAAAGCGACAATATGGCCCTCATCTCCCTTCTCCATTTTGAGGAGTAAGGAATGGCTGAAAACCAGCGCTCTCTGAGTCTTTAGCATCGGACAGTATATTACTGAGCCATTCATTGCCTTTTGCTGGAAAATGTTAATTTTTGATTGTTCGTTACATATTTCAATTTGTAAGATTTTCGGCAATAAATAGTTTTTTATTTATTTATAAGTAATTGTAATTTTGTGAAAAATTAACAAAAAATTGTTTTTATTATTTTGCAATTGACTTGGATTGCCGTAATATTTTTGATGATTATGTGAAAGCAGACGCAATATGTTAACGTTGGATGTTGGCTGTACTCGTTAGCTACACCCTTGGCGAGTGGATTGGGCACCGTAGTATCATTTTATAGACGTTGTTTCCCATTTACTGGTATTTGCTTCCATAATGGCTTCTCACGATATCTGCGAGATGATATGGTGTAATCCCATTCTTAGAAAAAACTATTTCTCATAATACTTATGTACTCTTTTGATTCCTTAATTTTAAGAGCTTGCCGTATCTTTAATCTTCTAATGAATCGAAAGCTTTGCTAAAGTCTATAATTATAAATAATAATGTATTGAACGAGATTTTCCCGTCAAGTTTTTATTTCAATTTTATAGTCTCACGTTATTTTTATTTATTGTATAATTCTCGTGGCGTATTACTCAATGTAGATTGATTAAGGCGTAGAACATAATTTAAATGAGATAAATGCGTGTATCGTGTCATTTTAACTTGTCCGAAAGAGTCCATGCATGTTTTTTTTTCTTTTCTTTGATGGCTTATTATATATTAATTAGTTAAAACTTTTATGCCAGTGTCAAGTAAAATGGAATTATATCAAATCTCTTTAAATGTCAGCTTGTCACTTTACATCTTGATAATATTCTACCAAAAACTTCTATGGACTTTTTCAATCAACTTCAAAAAGTCACGTTACATGTATTTATTTCATATCACTTCACTTAGAAGTCTTAATTGAACTATCTTGTATAATACGCAACCACAATTAATATAACTGATAATAATATAAGACTATGAAAATGAAGTAAAAACACAGGAACTGATGTAAGTTGGCGGGAAAGAAAAGTCCTCCATGCATATTTTGGTGGAACAGCCGCCATTTTTCATGACGTATCGTGACAAGTTTATTTCCCATTTCAAGATACTTATTCATATTTTACATGAAACTGCCATAAGAGTTACATCTAATTGCTATCAAACAAGAATTAAAACGAACATATTCAACACTTCCGTCCAAACACGGTCTCGTGTGTGTTCTAATGTCTGTAAAGTGTATGCATCCTAATTGAAATGGAATTCAGTTCGCTGACAAATATGATTTACCCATTACGATTTAAGTTTTCCTGATGCCTGATTGGGCCTTGAGATACTTCTATGTTGTTAGGTGGATAACTTCATGATGATGATATTAAAGTCAAATAATGATGCTGTTTTTAATGATGTACTTGTAAATACATATTTATAAATATTTACTTTAATCTTAATTGTAAATAGAATCTATTTATACTAAATAGCGTTTTCAAAGGGAAATTATCTAAGTCCTCGGAAGTTGTAAAACTTCTTAGAGCTGAGAGGCATTACGTGTCAGTTCCTTTCTATTCAATGACAATGTCATAAAGGACTTAGGACTTTAGTACCAATTGTTAAACTTCGTCCTTACTTAACACCTTCAAATTGATGTAAGTTGGTTTCTTCTTCACTGTTTTATTGTGTTAAATACAATATATAATATAATATTTTTGAATATCTATGAGATATATAATAAATAAATTTTAATAGTAGTAGAGCCACGCTGCAGACGAATACTATGTCAAGAATTGCATTATATTTGTCTGTAGCATGAATGAGCCGGCTCGCCCGGGGAAGTACCACGCTCCCGCAGAAAACCGGCGTCTGAGTGGTAGCTTACCTACCGCGTTTCGTACGGTGAGCGGCCAAGTTCCGGAGGCCCGAGGATAGTACAGACAAAAAATTTGCGATTTTTGACACAGTATTCGTCTGCAGAGTGGCTCTACCATTACTTTATAAAGAAAAACTCAGATTATATAATAACTAATATAAAGTCAATTATGGTCATCCTATTCTTATACGACGTGGACTTGTGATGTGTTCATATATTTTAATTAAAAGGTTTTACGCACTGGTCAAGTGAGTGTACGAAATGATCTTATGGGTAGCAAATTTGATAATTTAATATCTCATATTGAAAATTTAACATTTTTAGTTATCTTTAAAAAAAAAACTAACATTGTTGGCGCAGCGACCTAAAATGGTTCTTGGCCTCCAAACAGATCTTACGCCACCGTGCCCTGTCCTGCGCCACCTCCTTCCAGTTGCAGATTTGAAAGTTGCGCAAGTCATCCTCGATCATGTCTCTCCATCGGTACCTGGGGCGTCCCTCAGGACGTCTTCCAGTGTGGCTCCCATTAAGATACCTTTAATAGGAAAATTTTAACAATGCAAATATTTATTTAAAACTATTAACAACCTAAGTTTTAATAAAGCGGTTTGAACTTTTGAATTGACGATAGATCCGAAATGTTACAAAGTTAAATTAATTGTTTTTGTTGTACTTCGGTTTCAGAACGTTTCCAGTGTTTGAATTATTTTAAGCAGTTTTTCGATATTGATCGCGATTGTTGGATCAAATTATTTATTTGTCTATACAGCCATAACGACCCATCGTTGGACATCCGCGTCATATCAAGCCAAGAAACCCCGATAATCGCTCTATGCATAGCTCCCTGAGTGGCTTTGAGTTTGTGGTTAAAGACTCTCAACGATGATTTTTGGATATATATAGGAATTTACGTATCTTAATATTACGTATCTTTGAGACATGCGTAAATATGAGTAAATGAAATAAATATATTATTTTATTTACTCATATTTATATCTCAATATTCAGACTTACAGAAATCATTATTGCGTTATTTTTTCGATACCCCCTATTAGAAAATAGATAGTCCGTTATTTTCCAATTTCTACTATTAGTTCACACTGTCCCTATATACATATGTTTATATAGCTTGTTCAAATTTACAACCGTCAATAAAATACTTTTTATTCATCCACTTGATGCAATTTTAGTTGTATGCGGAACAAAAACAAAAAAAGTTGTCGGTACATGTTTATATTAATTGTAATTATTAAATAAAAAGTAACTTAAATAAATGTTTTCACTGGTAAACCAAAGTAGGAATTGCCTTTAAAAAATATATTACTTTTTTATGGTAGGGAATAAATTCAGTTCTGCTCGGCAATTTCCTCGTCTCTAATATATCATAATAGACTCTATTGAGGCATCTGAGTAATTAGTATTTACTGTTTAGTACCTATTTTGAAAATATTTTCCGATGAAAACACAATTGAATAATACAATGTGATGTTCAAGGCAACGAGGGACAGCAGAACACAATAAATTATCATTAAGCGAACATTAGTATTTGCCAAGCGTTCCCGAAACAAAAGCGTGTGACATTACGCATTGCTCTACTCAAATGGCACATTAAAATGTCAAAATATTGCCATAGACGGCAGCTGTACTGATCGAAAACCGTTGAACTGGAAATATATGAAACGCGTTGAACATTACGTCCTATGTCGTCAATTGTTGATGCTGTTGAAAGTCTTAAAAGGCGTTATGCATTTTGTGTATTTATGTGTATGTGTATATGAGTATGAGTAGTAGTATATATGGATGTATGTGTATGCATGTGTGTGTGTCAGTATAAATGTCGTCACTGTGGTCCGCGATCTGACCACGTTGGTTCTTGTTTAAAACCAGCGCCAGGTGCTGCAAAAGAGCGCCCGGCATACGCTGAGCAAGAACCGTTTTGACCCTAGTTTGATTAAAATTATTTTCTTTTTGTTTTTTTTTGTATATTATAATATTATTAAGGTTTAAGCAAAAATTAGTTATTGATAAAAATAGGTATCATAAATAAAGTTATTCTTTTTCTATTTAAACATTTTTAATAAAATATTGTTTTCTTTTTAAATATACGATTTTATTATACGCATTATATTTTTAATTCCTTTTCCGCTCTCGGAGAATGCTTGGTTATGAAAATTTCAATATTTTGTTATAAATATAAATTATCTATAATACTTTGTTACTGTGACCTCCCAACAGCTGCCTGGATGAAATCGATATTAGCGGTTAGAGAGCCCTTTGTATATAAAATATATTTTAATAAATTACCGTATGATTAGTAAATTCGTCTGCTCATCGATAAAAAAAACTTTATTTCTGGTGTACAGTAATTAATATATCTAAATATATATCTAAGTTATTTTCTGGCCTGTACGTCTATTTCAGACTTTTTAATTTCTCTATATCATTTTTTTTTAAACTTTGAAATAAAATATAAACAAACCTTCAATGAATACTACATATATGACAGGAATGCATTCAATTTTAATTATTTTTTCTATATTTAATATAATTTGTTTTTCTTAAATTTATTTTCTCTTATAATTCCTAAATAAATTAATAAGGTAAATGTATAGTTACACTTTATAGTTCACATCACTATCATAGCTCCACACTGAGATTTGGTTTTGGTGTGTTTCTGTCTGTTAAAGAGTCTTATTTTGTGGATGCAGTTAAAACAGACAGAGAAAGGAGAAACATTCAGAGTCAGAATAAATATCTGTAGGCCATATAAATATTTATTCCGATGCGGGATTGAAACTCATGATCATTTGTTTATGAAAGTAAACACTTCGCAACAAAAAATGTTTAAAAACAGTTCTGTTGTTAATATTATCCCCTTGATGTACAATGTTAACACACTTCACCTCAGTTTTGTTAATTTATTGTTCATATTTGAATAAAATCTGTATACTGGTTTACTCTGGAACTTATGTGGACACTTATGTGACATAGTTAGTTACCTTGTATCTCGTAAACCATTTTTACCTAGACACCGCCTCGGGCACAACGCTCGCGAAACAACAATGTTGCTTTAATGACGGGCTAATGGAGACACTGTTGTGAAAGTCTGTTAACTGCGGTCTATCTAACTAACTAGCGTTATAATTCAGAAGTTACTGTGTATATTATATGTGTATGCATATGTATATATATATATATATATATATATATATATATATATATATATATATATATATATATATATATATATATATATATATATATATATATATATATATATATATATATATATATATATATATATATATATATATATATTCTAAATAACCTACAACAGAGATTGTAAAAATAGGTTATTTACATTTTATTATAATAGATTACTTTGTGTTCATTTTTATCAATCTGTGGCAGTCCAATGTTGGATATAGGCCTCTTCTAATGCTACTTCTTGAGCTAGGTTGCGCAAACTTACTACTACTTTTAGCTACGTGCATTCAGTTTCTATCAGCTGCCTTTTGCAGATGGTTGCTCTATCTAGTCGTTTCACACTAGCAGGCTTGGGCCTCCAGAGGTCACCGGACGAAGCGTGGTAGCTAAACTACCACTCAGACGCCGATTTTCTGCGGGAGTATGGTACTTCCCCGGGTGAACCGGCTCATTCATGCTACAGACAAATAATATGCCATTCTTGACAAAGTATTCCTCTGCAGCGGGGCTCTACCACTACTAAAATCAGTTATCCGTACCGTGCGTTTTTCCCAAAATTTCTTTTCACCCACCATTTCTCTGTGGAACCAGCTAGCTACAGGGGTGTTTCCGAATCGATACGACGTTGGAATCTTCGAAAAATAAGTCTTCACATTCCTCATAGGTCGGTAACGCTTCAGTAATACCTATGGCAATTCGGATATATATAGGCGGCGGTGACTGGTTTTCATCAGGTGACTCGCCTGCTCATTTGTCTTCTTATCCTATAAAAAATATTTCTTGTCGTATCTTGAATCAGTAAATATCTTAAAAACGCAATTCATATATTAAATATATATGTTATTTTATTTTGAAATGATCACTAAGATAAACGATATCTTCTTTAAGTAGAAAGAATTCCAATGATAATATACAAAAACTTATTTGACATTTTTTTAATCCATGCCACGTCGTCATTTATAAAATATATCTCTGTTTTACTGACAACTTTTTCTTTGTTGATAAATGCTTAGTCAATTTATCACCACGTCGAATGACGTGCCCTAAAGAGAATTGTGGTCTTCAACAAATAACCAATTACATCACGCACGATTTCTTTGCCTTTTACGTTACGCGTAGGAGATATTTTATAGCGGAAATCGTGCAAAAAATGTTGCAAATATTTTTATGTAGGAGCTGTATCATTATTACCTCATATAAAAATAAATATAATGATTAGACCGGGGGATGTGAAGCTGGTGACTTGAATCATTTATGTCCACAGACAAATATTATGCCATTCTTGACAAAGTATCCAGTTCATTTCGTAGAGGAACACTATAAATATTATAGTGTTCCTCTACGAAATGCTTTACTTTGATGAGAAAGAAGTTTTTAATTATTATCTGTATCAATTGATTCTTATACAAATATATAATTAAGTAGGTATGTACCTGTGTTTGTATATGTTTAACTATAAGTATGTTATATTTATTATAAAATTAGAACAATAGAAATAAAATTAAAATTAATAATTCAGATTGTATGCGCTATCCGCCCTAGGTTAATTATTTATTATTCTATTTAACCTTATAAAGATTGTCTGGAAGAAATCGCTTTTGGCGGTAAGACTGTTTACTGCCACAAGAGTTAAGTATTCTTCTTTTTGTGTTATTTTTAATTTTGTATTTAGAGGGAAATAAAGTGTATTCTATTTTATACCTACATAGATACATATCTTCACGCCTATCTTCCGTAGGGGTTGGCAGAGACCACAGAACTCCATTCGCTACGATCCCGGCACACCCTTCCTGCTTCCTCCACACTCATCCATCTTTTCATCCATCCTTCCTCTCACATTCATCGTATCGAAACGGCTCTCCGTTAGTCGCTTCTCGTACTCCTGGGAATTAGGACGTGACGGAGTATTTTATCTATTTTAATATTTCTTTGTTAGTATTCGCTATAAAAATTTACTAGCTTTTTCACCGTTGTCGTGATCATCTTCTGTCGTTTCACCTACTTGGAGGCCTTTCGTTCATGACTACTTCTAACGAAGTTGTAAAAGCTTTAGAGTTAATAACATCATTACGAAAAAATCAAGTTTTAATTGTTTAAAATTTTTAGATAACTTTATCACAAAACTTGTACTACTACTGTTTTTGCTTTGTTTCAGATAATTAGCTCGGAATTCTCGTTAGGTTTGTTTTAGTTTGAATAAGAACAATAAAAAAGTATTTAAAGAAGTAATTTAGCAAGTTATTCGTGCCTTAATTAAAAAAAGAACGGCCTTCCTTGAACTGCACAGGCTTGTGACAATTACATTAAAATGCTTAGTAAAGTTACTTTAAACAAATAACCAATAAATCGCTTTATAAGCTTGACCTCAGCCTAGAATTTTCTGTACCATAAGTACTATACAAATACATAATAAAGGTCGGCAAGCTTCTATAAAACCTATGGTTTCGCGCATGTTTATGGGCGGCGTTGATTGCTTTCCATCAAGTGATACGTGTGCTCGTTTGCCTTCCTATCCCATAAAAAGTATAAATGACAAAGACAAATACACGGATTCAGAGTATGTACATACATCGTTTGACGCTACAATCCGGTGTGGGTTTTAGTTTTTGCCACGATTTGTCTTCATCGTTCTTTATGCTGGGCAACTCTTCTCCAGTTGGTCTTCTTTATTGAAGTATCAAGGTATTTTATGCTTGGGTATCCTAAAGTCTGCCATCCTCTCGATATGGCCTACCCACCGCAATCATTGTATCTTACAGAACTGAAAAATAGTTTCGTTGCCTATCAGAAGGTTCAATTCATAATTTGTATTCATATTAATATTAATATACACAATATTGAACCCCACGCCGGAATCAAACCCACGACCCTTCGATGCAGTATGGAACTTCGCTACTGTGTCATTTGGTTCTGATATGAAGAAAGGATGCTTAACAAACCAAATGTATGGTAAAATATATTATTTCTACTCATGTGACCTATGTTTTTGAACAGAGAAATAAATAAGAATCCATACTCTTACCGAACGCTCTCTGTTTCTAGTAGACAAAGAGGTTAACAGAAGAATAGTTGTTGAATAAAACATTATACATTTACGACATCTGACTGCGTACTGAGACGCGGAGTTATTTTGCCTTTGTCATTTAGAGAAAAGTGGTTAGGAAAAATAAAATTGTGAAATGCTTTTCAAAGCTTTTGTATATTTACAGTCATTTTCTATTTTGTTTAGTTTATTCAGTATATACAGCGGGATAAAGTAGATGTAACCAAATGTTATTGCTTTAGTGGACAACCTCGAATGCACGTTCTGCAATTTATTAATAGACAAGATTTGAATGTGATAGAACAATAGATATAGCACGGACGGATCGACTCAATCACATCACGCCTGTTTTTCGTAGGCGTAGGCAGAGACCACAGATCTCCATATACTACGACCTTGACACACTTTCTTTGCTTCATCCACACTGTTTACTCTCTACATATAAGCTCACTAGTTAAGGGTACTTTTGACCTGGCCTTTCTTAAGTATTTCGGCAATTTGGTCAAGGCATGTTCTCCTTGGTCTTCCCTTATCGACCCTTCCATCCACATTCCACTGAATTAAGGTTCATCCTCTCAAAATGTTTGCGTCAAGTATTCTACTTGCGTTACCATATTTCGTTGAATAATTGCACGGATTTTTCCGTCCTTCCTTTATTCTTCCGTATCCCTCTCTTAATGCTTCTTTTTCTGATTGTAAGATATACCTTTTGCAGTACTAAGAGTGTGGATGTGTTACTTACTATAAGTTATTAAATAATAATGGGAAAGGAAGACGTAGAAGAAGAGGAAACAAATTGGGCTTCTGGAGTTCTACAATCACCGTTATAAACGCGGTAACGCGGTAGAATGCTACGCTTGACGTCGATATTCTGAGTGTATGTGGTACTTCTCCAGTCAAGCTGGTTCATTTGTGCTATTATATGGAGAGGATATGCTCATCAATGGACTGGTACAAGCTCTTCATGACGATGATTAAGTTTACTCATAATATTAGGGATAATCATCATCATAATTCTTCAATCATAATTCATCGTCAATTCACCGTCATAATATTTTTAGTGACTACTTTATGCAAAATTTTTGCACTGGTTACTTTCACCGTATTTTCAGTGAGCATATTTACACATTTTAATTAAGTCGGACCCGCTGCGCTGCTTTAAATTGTTTATTTGAGAATACAATAGCTCATTGCAATTTTCAAGTTTTAATTTTACCTTTATAAATTTTTTTGAGGTCACGACACTTTTAGCGGATTCTTATTATTTTTTCATGAATCTATAAATGTTTCATTTCGGGGCAACGAGATTTCCAATTTCCAGAGAAATAGATATAAATTCATGACGCTTTTCATAGGTGAATTTTGATAGTGGTAGAGCCACGTTGCAGACAAATACTTTGTCAAGAATGGCATAATATTTGTCTGTAGCATGAATGGGTCGTCTCTCCCGGGAAGTATCACACTCCCGCAGAAAACTGGCGTCTGAGTGGTAGCTTACCTACCGCGCTGCGTACTGTGAGCGGCCGAGTTTCGGAGACCCAACACCGTCACCCCTCCTTCTACCCCTCCCCCTCCCATTCCCACTCTCATAATGACACTTTCCTTAAAGGTCGGCAACGCTTCCGTACGCTGCCTATTCCGGCGCTGCGGATGTCTATAGGCGGAGTTGATTGCTTACCATCATGTGACAAGTCTGTTCATTTGCCTTCTTATCTCATAAAAACTTACTTTCCCGGGCGTGTCGGCCTATTCGTGGTACAGACAAAAATTATGCCATTCTTGACACAGTATTCAAATACAACGTGGCTCTACTACTATCAAAGTTTTAAAATCATTCCGGTTCGCTATAGAAGTATAGAAAATTCGGTCATTTAAAATAAATATATCGACGACAGAAAACGTATTGGTATAAATGAATGGCCCAGCTTGATTTTTTTATGGGATGACGAGGCAAACGAGCGAGCGTATCACCTGATGGAAAGCTATTAGCGCCGACCATAGACATATGCAACACCATAGGCATCACAAATATCTTGATTATGGAAGTATCACACACTCACAGAATATCAGCGTTGTGGTAGTATTATTTTACGTTCTGCATTTCATATGGTGAACGTAGGTTATACTTCTTTTTACTTGTCATGGGTTTATACGTGATTTCTTACCTATTATTTTATATATAATATTATATTAATAAGAAACATTATTCTATTCTCTGAAAACTATTTCAATTTTTCACTAAAACTTTTCTGAAGCTTTGCCAAAATGTTTCGTGGAAAGTTTGAACATTAATACGGTTTTATGCTTAAAGGATTATATGGAGCTTACTTTATTACAGTCTTAACATAGTGAATATTTTGCAAAATGGTGTAAAAATTCTGTTTCCATATCTTAACTGTCATATTCATTTCCATGAGGTACATTCTGCTTATAAAATATAGTATATATTTTATAAGCTAAAAGACATGTTTTATTAAATAAAAGTAAAAAACTATATGAAAAATGTGCTACATCACTGTCAGTTCTACTCTCTTCTCTGACTCCACGTATTCAGTTTCTGTTAGGGCAGCTGTCAAAACTGAATTCGTAAAGTGAAACTTACAACGTAAATTGTAGGTAAAAATATTTTAAATCAATACACTTAATGAATAACATATGTACTTGATTTTATTGTAATAATATTTTTGACGACCGATTGGCTCAGTTGCGGGGGCCTCCGCTAGCGGAGTCAATGGTCGCGGGTTCCATTCCTGCATCGGAATAAATATTTATATGGATTTATTCCGATGTTTATTCCGATTCTGGTAACCCCCCCAATCCGCATTTCCTTTCCTGCCCCTTCCTTTCTTCTCTATCCTTTCCCTTCCTCTCCACCAATCCACGGTCTGCCGTGCCAATGGATGCGTGGCTAGGGGCGAGCCTAGTCGAAAGCATGCCGATCGTCCCGGGTCGGGCTCCCCCGGGTACTATGGTGCCTTAATTCAGCATGCAGGGCTCTGCTGGGGCTTACCTCCATCTTCCCTTGCGGCTCGTGGGATTCATTAAGACGAATTACCATACCTAATTTGTTGAAAATGACGGCGACGTGGTTCGCCACCCGTCACGTCCTGATTCTCACGAGGGCGAGAAGCGACCAACGGAGAGCCGTTTTGCTGTGACGAATGGTAGTGGATGGAGCTCTGTGGTCTCTGCCAAACCCTGCGGGGGATAGGCGTGAATATATATAAAATATAAATAATTTTTAATTCATAATTTACAGATAGAAACAGCTTTTCCCGCCAACTTACATCAGTGACGTAGGGTTTTTATTTCATTTTTATAATCCTATGTTAGCATCAGTTATATTGTGGTGGCGTATTAGACAATATAGTTCGATTAAGACGTTTAAGTGAAGTAATGTGATATAAATGCGTGTATCGTGACTTTTTAATTTGACTGAAAAAGTCCATAGAAAGTTTTGTTAGAGCCACCATTATATTAAAACGTAACGTGATAAGATGACTAGTACATTACGAGATACTTGATATTATTGTATTTAACTGACACTGGCATAATAGTTGTAACTAATTGCCATCAAAAAAATGGAAGGAAAAGAAAAAACAGTTGTTTTGTAATATTTTGGTGTCATTTTGTACAATATAATTGAATTTAGGCATTAAATCAAACTTACAAACGTAAAAATATAAATATTGTGACTTTTTTAAAATAATTTAATGATTGTACACTAAATTTTGATAAAGAGAATTTTATTGAGAGTTATTATGATTTCATTTTCGATTTTGCAGGATTTTGCATATTTCATTTTGTTTTTTTTACAAACTACACAATGTCAATGTTTTTGATACATTTTCGATTGCAGCCTAAACGGTTGGGATCCTTCGGGTAAATATTTTCGCAGAAAATCAACTTCTGAATTGCAGCTCTATGCTTCATTTACTTAGCTATGAGAGCCATACTCCCTTATCTTGCGGTTCTTTAACTCGTCCTCTTATCAAACATCTTATTTAACGGATGCAAAGCATCTGCAGTACACTTGGCATGATTTACCATAAAGAATATATTACATTACCGATCGATAGTGAAAATTTTAACTTGATAAAGTACACTTTTAAACTTAATATCAAAAAAAAACTTTTTATACTTAAAAAGTTTTAACATCATGTTTTGGCGCGGCTTCAAGTAAGTTTTATTTGAAAACTTACTTGTATTTATGAAACTGGGTCCTAGCAGGATGAAAGAACATTTTTCATCGTACGGCATAGATTATAAATTTCGATTAGTTAAGCGCTCAAAAATATTTGTGTGAACAGTTTAAAATTTTATTACTAATAAAGGTGTAAACTTTATACTAATAAAAGTGTTAATTGTTATTAGAAATTTAAAGTTTATTTATAATATAGATATAGTTTATTTATAATAAAATTTATTTTAATAAAGTTTATTTATTTATAATATTATATATATTTATTTATAATTATATAATTATAATATGTATAAATGAAGCTTTATAATCTATATTCATACCGATTTTTTTACAAATTTTAAATTACCCACTGCTACAGTACTGTAGTGATACATTTATATATGTATATGGATTGGAGGGATTGGAGGGAATCCAGATGTAAATTAAATACATATAGGCTATACATGTATTTGTACCTAAGCAGAAATCGAAGTCGTGGTCATTAAGTCCGAAAGAACTGAACTGATTATTGGGTAGATTATACAGAGTTTTTATACATATATGCAATAGCATATATATACACGTCAATAGACGTGGCACATGAAAATATTATATTAGCTTGTGGACATGAACTGAACTCGCACCATTACCAATTGTTTGGTAATGTTCTATTAATTTTCATACAGCCTAATACGTCCCACTATTATTACAGCACCTCCTTGTTGCTGGAGCACAACGCCTGAGTCTTCACGCTTCTTCTGAAATGAAAGGAATTCGCCCATTTTTCTATTTTTTAGTTTAGTTACCATTTTATCAATATTCAGTGTGTTCATTATTGCTTGAATTGATTATGACTTGATACTGAATATTGATAAAATGGTAACTAAACTTTTGGTTTAGTTACCATTTTATCAATATTCAGTGTGTTCATTATTGCTTACATGGTCACCCTCTGAATCAAATAAAAAAGTCAACCTTGAAGAATAAAAATAAAGCTATAAGATTTTTTGTAGTTGTAAAATTAATTGGTATAACAGCACATTCGCAAATGAACCTTCCCAACTGGAACAAACATCAGCAAAGTTTAATTGGTTACGGGAGGGCTTAAAAGTTTTCCGAAAACAATTGAAAATGTTGAAAAATATTTATTTTTTTCGTACTCAGCTCAGCGCAACTTCAATTAAGCATGGATTGATTGTTTTTTTTATCACAACTATTGCAATAGTGATTTAATTACACTGTGAACTTACACAGAACATCAAACGTTTTATACTCTCAGCCTCTTAATTTTAAACCCCACACTAAAACTTCTTGTTCATTGGTATAAAACACACAAAATAACAAGGATAAACATCCAGATTTAAAATGAATGCCTTTACCTGTAATATTAATCCAAAATCAAGAAATAAAGCCCATTGACAGATGAGTCAGTGAAGATCTGCGCAGGGTGGTTGGCTGATATTGCATGCCGTAGATCGGGCTAGATGGCGCGTCGCAGGTAAGACCTATGTTCAGCGTGAACTTGAACTGGTGAAGGTAATAGTTTGATATAGGTAGAGCCACGCTACAGACGAATACTTTGTCAAGAATGGCATATTATTTGTCTGTAGCATGAATGTGCCGGCTCGTCCAGGGAATTACCACACACCTGCAGAAAACCGGCGTCTGAGTGGAGGCTTAGCTGCCGCGCTTCGTTCGGTGAGCGGCTGAGTTCCGGACGCCCAACACTCTTCCCCCTCCCTCTCCCTCTCTCATTCCCACTCCCATAATGACACTTTCCTTAAAGGTCGGCAACGCTTCCACACTATCTATGGCGCTACGGACGATGATGATCGCCCGGGGAAGTAAAACACTCCCTCAAAAAACTGGCGTTTGAATGGTAGCTTATCTACCGCGCTACGTCTGGTGAGCGGAGGAAAATTTATCACTTAAAATTAAAAGTTAATTGCAAAAATTCAACTGCTTTACACATATTCATAGATTATTAAAATGCCCGATAAAAACGCCCACAAATTAAACACAAGCGCGAATATTTTACAGCCGTCACAGTAATATAACATATTTGTAGAACTTTTCCCGCCAACTTACATCAGTGACGTAGTATTTTTATTTTGTTTTCATAATCTTATATTATTATCAGTAATATTGTTTAATTGTGGTGGTGTATTATACAATATAGTTCGATTAAGGCGTATAAGTGAAGTTATATGAAATAAATGCGTGAATCGTGACTTTTTAAGTTGATTGAAAAAGTCCTTACAAGGTTTTCGTAGAAAAGCCTTTAAATTTTATCAAGACGTAACGTGATAAACTGACTAGTTACATTTCAAAAGATTTGATATTATTGTATTTTACTTGACACTGGCATAATAGTTATAACTAATTGCCATCAAACAAACAAAACAAAACACATTTTTAATGTTTTACATTTAAGAAAAACAAATACGATATAAAACAGACAAACTCTCCCCCGAGAAACATTACTGCTCGGCAGACGTTTCAAAAACAAAAGCGTTTGACATTAAACATTGCTTGTATTAAATAGCACATTAAAATGTCACAACTGGCGCCAAAATTGATTGTAAGATTCTCGTTGTAAATTGTAGTCTTTGCAAAGAGTTACAAATACGCCACTGGTAAATCAAATACAAAGAATGTTGTATACGATTTTATGACTTGGCGAATTTCGTTATTAAAATGGCAATATGCAACATACATATCATCACGCCTGTCTCCCATAGGAGTTGACGGAGAGGACGGGAAAAGGGTAGAGAAGAAAGTGAAGGGCGGGGGAAAGCCAAGATTGATTTAGACAGGATGATAGGGATATGATACTACCGCAACGGAAATAACAAGGAGTTATACGGTAGTAACTCGGGAGGCCGGGGTCGCGCACCTGTGTACCAATACCATAGCTATAGAACAGGCGGCTAAGCTAGCGTATATACTATCTGACCATATGCAAGGAAGTCTGATTCTGCATATCAACCATCAACTTCACCAGTAAGTGGTGTATTTTACTCTTATTTATATTATATTATTATGTATAAATCGTTACAAGACAGTGACTACAGTCGCTAATCGGCTTTCTTAGCGTGGAGACGTAGGCAAATTCCCCTTCTATTGGAGAGGTAAAATCCATGAGTGGACTTAACTGCAAACGAAGTAGGTACTGATTAGATTTAAGATTGTCATTTTCAGATGTAACTTTTTCATTTGAAGTGAAATTAAATAAATGTGTGTTTGGGGAATTTTCGTGTTCACTGTAAAAGTCTATAGCAAGTTTTTGGTAAAACATTCGCCATTTTATCCAAAAGTAACATGTCTTTAAAGTGGTAGAGCCACGCTGCAGACGAATACTTTATCAAGAATGGCATATTATTTGTCTGTAGCATGAATGAGCCGGCTTGCCCGGGAAAGTTTCCCGGGAAACTCACGCAGAAAACCGGCGTCTGAATAGTAACTTAGCTACCGCGCTTCGCACGGTGAGCGGCCTCAGTTCTGGAGGCCCAAAACCCTCCCCCTCCCCCCATAATTCACTTTCCTTAAAGGTCAGCAACGCTTCCACACTGCTTATGGCGCTGCGGATTTCTATGGGCGGCGTTGATTGCTCTCCATCGGGTGACACGATTGCGCGTTTGCCTTCCTATCCCACAAAAAAAGTCTTGTTAGCGAATATATTTCAAGGCACTACAATATTTTTGTTTGAAAGTATCATAATTGGCATCGACGAAGACGTGAAATGGACCGGATGTATCGTTAATTTCTGTATTTTTATAACGTTTTTTTGTATCATTATAATGTATTTTTAAAACTCGTCATTAGAAAAACAACATTTTCTATATTGTGTGCTTATAATAATTTTATTATAAGCACACAATATAATAATCTATCTATATATGTAGAATCTATTTAGATTTCACTCATTTATCACAATATCGTAATTACTTGATGCTATTTTCAGTTCATACGCGATCGAGTACAGCGGATACATTTATCAATGCACCCACACAATATGCAGAACAACTGTATCATAACTTTTACTTGTCCATTGCTAATGATATATTTAAATGGAACGGTTATCTGGAATAAATCTCTATTAGCGATAAGAACGCTCTTCTAATACATATAATATTATATTATACGCTTCATAATAAAAATAATATATATATATATATATATATATATATATATATATATATATATATATATATATATATATATACACATATATATATAGTACGGTTGGCTTTCGTGAACACATACGCCCATCTCATATATGAGAGCCGACAACCGCTGGAGTAGTCGAGTGCTGGATTGGATACAGTGTTACGGCAAAGATGCGTGTAGCCGAAAATTGGGCTAAATGGCGTGTCTTGGGTGGGATCTATGTCCAACAGTGAATCAGCGTGGGCATATGAAGTGAAATGATATGTAGTATGATCTTCTTCTTTATCGAGTCAGCAGGCATCAGACGCTATCATCCCTAAAATTGGCCATTGACATAAGTGTGTCATTGTTTGCGTGCCTCTCTCACAGTCGCACAAGGGGTTTTTGGTTGAGAAACTCCATTTTGCCTTGTTTTATCTATAGCGACCAGTCTGGGTGCGTAGGTATGTAGATATCGAATTTTAGTTATATTCAAAGGTGTACGTAAATATACTTTTAAAAATGTAAGAATATATGTAACAATTTCTTTCATAACAACATTTTTTTGTTACATACAATGACCTCACAAAAGCGGAAATGTGTGTCGATGTGACACGCCTGGAATGCTGAAACAAAGGGCGTTAACCTCCGAGACAGATTACCTACTGTGACCCCCAAAAGAAAAAAATGATAAAACCGCGATATATATATATATATATATATATATATATATATATATATATATATATATATATATATATATATATATATATATATATATATATATATATATATATATATATATATATATATATATATATATATATAATCTAAATAACCTACTTTTACAATCTCTTTTGTAAAACTAGGTTATTTAGATATTGCTATAATGGATTATATTTTGTTCATTGTTATCAGCCTTTGGTAGCCTTTTGGATTATTATTCCTCAAGTAAAGTTCACAATATATTGATACTATCGTGATGCATCTTCTGTCATTTCAGCCGTTGAAGAGCACTCTTCATCACTAACTTATCGTAATCGTCATTGTTTTTCTAAGTTTACAACTTGTAGACCTTCTGCTTGAAACTCCTGCCCACGAACTTTTAAAGACCCTAGATCGACAACGGTATTGCAAACAGAGTTATATACAATGTGTTTATTCGCAAAAGATTTTTAATACAAATTTTGAAAAATGGGAGAAAGTTTGGAATAATATTGGTAATTATTTACCCATGTGCATATATGGCTGGCTCAAGCGGATGTAATTAAGTGGTGTTGTGTAAATTATTGCTTTTACGTTTTTATGGACGCCTTCGAGTCTTTGTTCTCCTTTGATCAGTCGATGCAGACTGTTTGAAACAATACAGACGTTGAAGGGACGAAAGAAAAAACAAAGAAAACAAACATGGGTAAAATCCATACATATATAGAGACGTTCAATTATTTTATATGTATTTGTTACATATGATGTATTGCCTCTTAATATTAAAAGTTCTTTAATTTTTGCGAAGAAATAAAAAAAATTGAATGTGTCACTCCCTGCGTCTATATGCAAAAGATAAGAGAGACAAATTTCCGACCGACGTATTTTCTAGACGAATTCGATCAAATAGATAAGGATTTTGCAAGCAAACCCCGTTTTAACAGTAAAATCAAGGAATGTTTTTAAAAAGTCTCTGCCTTTTTAAAACAACCTACTCCGTCATATTTGTATAAACAGTCATATATAGGTAGTAGTGCGTGGAAAGAAGTTTCGTTAATTTCTTATGGACTGACTGGAACAATTACTGGTTGCTTAAGGACATTTTTAAATCCAATCTTCCTATAAAGCTCAGAAAGAAAGCGATGGACACCATAATTCTTCCGAAACTATTGTATGGATGCTAGAGATCAGATGAGAGAGGCATGCTGTGCTTCAAATTAAAAGACTAGGAGGCGAGTTACCTCCATGAGGCAAAAAACTAAAATAATAGATGCAGCTGAACATGCATGTAAACTTAAATGGCGATGGGCGGCTCACGTTGCTCATGCAGACGACAACAGGTGGAGCGAGAGAGTATTGCACTGGCATCCACGCGATGTGACCAAACCCCGAGACCAACCTCGAAGAAGATGGTGCGACCATACCATGGCTCTAGCTGGCGCCACTTGGAGCCGCCTTACTAAAGAAAGAGAACACTGAGAAACTGGGTACCAATACAATGATACAAGAGAAAGAAGCGAATACAGTGATAACTTAAAATGAAAGAAATAAACATACAAATAAATAAAGACAAAAAATAGAACTTATACTACATATTATATAAAGAAATGGAAAATGAAGACTCTTATATAAAATATAATACTTTAAAGTAGGAAACACAGCGATGCTTACTTGCCATCAAGTGACCTGATTGCTTGTTTATTTAATTCTTTCATAAACAAATTTCATGATAAACATGTTTCTAGAACACTATTTAGGACTGTGAAAGCCGTGATTGATAGTTTACCTTTCAGAATAAGTACCTTAGACTGTCCTAATGTATTTTCTAAATTATGTTGTCGGTATTGAGGTATTCATTATTTATTGTTATAGTATAAAATAGTTCTTGTTCATACGAACATGTCTTACAAATGAAAGTACATACAACAAATGTAAGTGTATATAAATAGGATGCTTGAATTTGTTAATAATTTTTGGAATTAAATTATTTGTTTATTATTTATATATATTATAGCTTTATGCAAAACTAAGAATTGCTATAATATTGGCAATAAACATTTTGTCAAAAATCCTTTATTTTGGTATCTTTGTTTTGAAGAAACAAAATAAAATTTTTCTATATCTCACAGAAAATTTTTATATGAAGAAAATTGATTTTTATCGGTATGTGTATTTTGAGAAAATGCTTTAACCAAAGCTCCAATAATTTATTGCACAATACCCGTAATTACATCCATATATGTTTTTTTAAAAAAAAAATGTCTATTTGTTTTTTTAGACAAACTTTACATTACAAATACAACGCTTCTGAAATGTGTTTGATGGCGTTGATTGCTTTTTACCAGGCGATAAGTTTGATCGTTTGCCTACGTACCCTATAAAAAATTAGAAGACCAAAGAGCGCGAAATCAGCTATAAGCTACATTTGACAATATCTAAGATCTAAGAACAAAACGTCACCTTTATTGTTTTAATTCTATCATAATATTTATTTTCTTACAGTTACTAAATACTATTGTCTATGTATGGCTTTGGTTGCTTTGCGTCAGGCGTCACAATTTTTCGTTTTCCTTTTTATATCCTATTCTACTAATATTATAAATGTGAAAGTTTGTGAGTGTGGATGTATGAAAGAGTAACATCTTTCACAAAATAACTACTGGACGGATTTGGATGAAACTTTTCAGTAATATAGGTTATACCTCGGAATAACATATAGGCTACAATTTGTAATGATTTTATGTCATTTTGGTCATTTATGTAATTTTACTATTAAGTAAAAAAATATATTTAATTAAAATGATCTGTCACGCAACTTAATGTAGCAGACCAAATTCCACGCGAGCGAAGCCGCGGGCAAAAGCTAGTCCTATATAAATGCTGTTAACACATGAATTTTAAAATAACATCGAGACATTACTATAAATTTAATATTTTAAA
Organism: Baronia brevicornis; assembly: GCA_031353405.1. Lineage (NCBI taxonomy): Eukaryota > Metazoa > Arthropoda > Insecta > Lepidoptera > Papilionidae > Baronia > Baronia brevicornis. The sequence goes on along the minus strand of JASFAT010003035.1, from coordinate 1,143,160 downwards.
CTCCTATTAATATAAAGAATTAAACATTTATTAATATAAAGAATACATTGGTATTATATTTCTCAGCGAAACAAAACATCGAAATGGCATACTGTTGTCTTAGTCACAGCTATCAATTAATAATAACAGATGTATATTGTTCCAAATTTGAATTCCACAATTAAATCATCCCGTGTTCCATTAACGTCATTTAGGAGACAACGTTGAAGCTTAACGACTGTTCCATGAATTCAACTGAGCCCGCTTTATAGCTGGCATAAACTATATAATGATGAAAACACATTATTCATTCGAAACATTCGCGTGCCTCATAATTCATACTTAGCTTGAAGGTTCACTAAAACAAAATGCAAAAAAGCAACACCATTTGTCAGTAAATACTTATTTATAAAAGCGCTGCTCGTATTAAAGCTATTATTTGTTCCACTCTGTATATCTTTACATTTGATTTATATTCCGTTCTAAATGTCTGTAAATATCCTTTATGGTTTTCCTCCACTGACTTAGTGACACATATTCTCCTAATGTAAATTTGATGAAGCTTCACTCGTATATGCTGTACGTAAAAGTATTTTTTTTTATCTATAAACATTTCATTGAATATTAATGCTTAACAGGTCGAACAACAAATTGATGCGTTCATTAAGATAAGTTGTTTGTCTCCTTTCTTTTTGATATTACAAGACATATAGAAATAAAAAAGGAAAAGTAGAAAAATGGATAAAATTACTTAGTAAGAACCAAATCGACATGTTTATTACAGGACAGTAGCATCATTTGCTGGCACTTATTTTATTATGTGTATATATGTATATGTTTTTATGTGTGTATAAATATATATGTTATGTATGTATGTACTTATTTATGTGTATTTATATATGTATTGAAAATTTGAATAATAACCGAATCGGAAGGTCTCAGCACGGGCCATATTCCATCTTACTTCACATGTAAATTGTCACAAATAATATAAAATAAAAAATAAAATAAATATTTCGTCCAAGAAGATTATATATGTTATGTATGTATGTACTTATTTATGTGTATTTATATATGTATTGAAAATTTGAATAATAACCGAATCGGAAGGTCTCAGTACGGGCCATATTCCATCTTACTTCACATGTAAATTGTCACAAATAATATAAAATAAAAAATAAAATAAATATTTTGTCCAAGAAGATTATATATGTTATGTATGTATGTACTTATTTATGTGTATTTATATATGTATTGAAAATTTGAATAATAACCGAATCGGAAGGTCTCAGTACGGGCCATATTCCATGTTACTTCACATGTAAATTGTCACAAATAATATAAAATAAAAAATAAAATAAATATTTTGTCCAAGAAGATTATATATGTTATGTATGTATGTACTTATTTATGTGTATTTATATATGTATTGTAAATTTGAATAATGACCGAATCGGAAGGTCTCAGAACGGGCCATATTCCATCTAACTTCACATGTAAATTGTCACAAATAATATAAAATAAAAAATAAAATAAATATTTTGTCCAAGAAGATTATTTATGTTATGTATGTATGTACTTATTTATGTGTATTTATATATGTATTGTAAATTTGAATAATGACCGAATCGGAAGGTCTCAGAACGGGCCATATTCCATCTAACTTCACATGTAAATTGTCACAAATAATATAAAATAATAAATAAAATAAATATTTCGTCCAAGATTAATTAAGGAGTTCTTGATGGAGTCTACATATATTGGAGAGTGTTTCAAGTTGGCAAATTTTATAATTCAATTTGGTTTCCGAATTTATTTAAAACTTGACATAATAGATTTATTAGTCTAGTATTACAGAACAGCCTCATAATCTAGGAATATTATTACCTCTTTTAGTTTCTTTTGCTTTATTTGTTTTATAATGGTTGTGTTTGAGTGTTTTGTGTCATCATTATTATAATATTTAAAGTTGACTTCAAAATAATTGATTTATTAACCATAGACATATGTTCACGCAGACATGATATTTGCATGGATAATATCGGCTAAACAATTTTTTTTTATGGGATACGAAGGCAAACGAGCAAGGGTGTTGCCTGATTGAAGGCAATCAACGCTGCCTATAGACGAATTATATAATTAATTAAATTATATTAATTTATTCTCCCATTTTATTGTACATGTATATCTTATTCATATTAATACTTTATTATATTTTACACTTTTCAACTTACATTTTATATATGTGCCGAACGGGTGACATGTCTGTATAAAAGACGTCACTCGAACTAATATTTTATTTTCATAGAAAAATATTTATTTTTAATTTCAAGTAACGAATTTAAAAAGAAATAATATAAAACGTTTCATTGCATTAGTGATACATTTATTAATGTATCACTACAGTAGGCTTGTTTTTTGAAAGTGCCAATGTCATATCGGTTTGGAACGACCGGTGATGGTAGCTGGAAGAAAGCTTGAAATGGTATATCGCGATAATGTTGTTATTAGAGCTTTTAGCTATTACGCAGGATTTGCGATAGCAGAAATACCCTTTGTTTATTCATCATCTTCAGATTTTTATTATTTTATAAAATATTAAGTATAGAAGTAAGTGAATGTGAATTGATTCAATGGTGAAATTATACCTTTCTGGTTGCGAGTTCAATTCACGCATCAGGAATTTTATGGGATAGGAAGGCAAACGAGCAGGCGTGTCACCTGATGGAAACCAATCAACGCCACCGATAGACATCCGCAGCGCCATAGGTAGTGTGGAAGCGTTGCCGACCTTTAAGGAAAGTGTCATTATGGGAGTGGGAATGGAGGGGGAGGGTAGAGGGAGGGCGTTGGGCCTCTTGAACTCAACCTCTCACCGTACAAAGCGCGGTAGCTAAGCTACCACACAGACGCCGGTTTTCTGTGGAAGTGTGGTACTTCCCAGGGCGAGCCGGCCCATTCATGATACAAACAAATATTATGCCATTCTTGACAAAGTATTCGTCTGCAGCGTAGCTCTACCACTATCAGAATTTTAAATAAAATAAAAAGAATATAAGAAGATAATAGATCAGAATGGAAGAGAATAGAACTGAAATGAATAAAACAGAACAGAACAGAATAGGACAGGACAGTACAGATTAGAATAGAATGGAATTCGATTTATTTCAATTTCACAGTACAGCGTCAATGACATAAAATAGCGCCAATGACAGAAAAACATAAAAATGAAATAAAATTCAATTAATGCTTGATTATTACTATATGTTCATATGTATAATTCATATACTGGAGTAGTTTTGAACGAACTACTATCATTATTACTAATCATCATATTAATTAACAAAATTTATGATTTATTGTATTTTGAGATTTTCTTAAAAACCATTCCTGCTTTAGTTATAAAAAGAGGTATTTTTTGAGGTTTGAAGTATTCCATTCATACATATTAATATAATATGAAGTATTACATAGTAACGTTTCAAAATTATCCACCAGATGGCATCAAAAGTGAGAAGTTTTTTTGGACTAACGAATTTGAATAATTGACCCGATGATATTGTTTCAAGTCTTTGTATATTATTAACTTATAGCGTGCGTCATCAAATCCTATGACAACAAGAATTAAAAAATAGATTCACTCACAGCGATAATATTACGTAACATTTGTAATGGCAATAACACGCCGGTATGTCTTCTTTATTGGTCGATTAAATATTTAAATTTCACTACTATTAGTTATTCATATCTTTAAACCATAAATTTAATTGTATTTTTTTTATTCTTGACTAATAAAATTCAATTTTTGTAAACATGTATTGAAATAGCTCGTAGCTCCTTGTTGAAGGAAGTATCGCACGGAAGTAATCACAGCCTCAAACTTTCCTTGCGCATTAGAATGCTTCACTGTTACATCTATCTCGATCTTTTATACGGATGTGAGGCTTGGACGCTTAAAGAAGACCTCAGAAAACGTATAGAAGCGTTCAAAATGTGGGCATATAGACGGATGCTCGCCATTAGCTGGACTCAAAGGGTGGCCGACGTGGTTCTCCGACAAGTCAAGCAAAAACGTGAACTTCTGCAGACCGTCAAAAGTAGAAAAGTTGCTTACCTGGGTCACATCATGAGACATGACAGGTACAAGTTGCTGCAACTGATCATCATGGGAAAGATAAATCGCGGGCAAAAGACTAGTTGGTCGAAAAAGAATGTCTTAGCTACGTAATATAAGGGAGTGGACCGGGATAGCGAGTGTTTCAGAACTGCTGCACCTCGCGAAGGAGGAGGAAAATGGTGCTGAATTGGCTGCCAATCTTCGCAAGTCGGAGAGGCACTCTTAAAAGAAGACCATTTAATGATAATATAGTTTGTTGTTTTGAAAACATTATTTATTTATACCTCGTAAATGTCTTACTGATTTCTAGGGGAATAGATAATCCCACCACGCTAGAAACTTCGTCACTAGGTAATTCATGCGTGAAAATGTTATTACATCATATTTTTGGTATGTCAAAATTGCACGCCCGCTTTTTTAGTAGTTCTTTATATATTCACGCCTATCCCCCGCAGGGGTTGGCAGAGACCACAGAGCTCCATCCGCTGCCATTCATCGCAGCGAAACGGCTCGTCATTGGTCGCTTTTCGCCCTCGTGAGAATCAGGACGTGACGGGTGGCGAACCACGTCGCCGTCATTTTTCGACAAATTAGGTATATTAAATTCGTCTTAGTGAATCCCACGAGCCGCAAGTGAGGATGGGGGTCAGCCCCAGCAGAGCCCTGCATGCTGAGGTAAGGCACCATAGTCCCCGGGGGAGCCCGACCCCGGGACGATCGGCACGCTTGCGACTAGGCTCGCTCCTAGCCACGCATCCATTGGCACGGCAGACCATGGATTGGCGGAGAGGAAGGGAAAGCATAGAGAAGCGGATTGGGGGACAAGAAATGCGGATTGGAGGGGTTACCAGACTCAGAATAAACATTTATAAATCCATATAAATATTTATTCCGATGCGGAAATCGAACCCGCGACCATTGACTCCGCGGGCGGAGGGCCCCGCCACTGAGCCAATCGGTCGGTTTTAGTAGTTCTGGTCGACATTTTTATTATCGGAATAATATCTTTTTTTCGGACTTCGGAAATAAGACTAGCAATGTTTTTAACATTAATACCTATATTTTTTGTTTACTATCCAACTAAACTAAATTCATATAAATAACCAAATGATTCGGCTCTGTATGACTTTGGTCTAATTAAGTTTGGGAAAGTGGTTTATATGAGACACTACCTGTAATGATAAGTTGGCTTCATCTCCTTTTGAGGCCCATGCTGCGAATGAGAACCTTAAACCACACATAGCTGTCTGTTTGTCTGATGATTGAAACACTAGCTCATTGGATCTAGAAGCAAGAAGTTTTTTAAAAGATTTTTCTTTCCGCCTCGTTGATGTTTCAGGTTATACTAGAGTTGACGAATAACGTATAGTTTTTTAAATATAAAGACTAAATGTCAACAGAATTTTAAGAATTCTGCTGTATTGCTATGATAGAGATGACATTTTAATTTTTTTTAAATGCATAGTATTTGTTTTTTTTTATATATTATTATATTTTTTAATTTTATATGCAAATACTATTTTATAAGCAAGCTTAAGTATTAAAACAAGTTTTTAAATATGTAAATCAATTATAACGATGAAAGATAATATACATTATCTTAATTAAGTTACCTTGATTAATTGTAACAAATATGTATACTTAATTAATGTTAATGAATTTTTATAAATTTATTTAAAAGTGTTATTCATATATAGCATTTCTTTATTTTTGTATATTATGTCTCTTCATTTTCTTATATTTTCCTTATTATTTCACAACCCATGTATGTCCCGCTACTGGGTATGCCTCTTCATTTATGGAGGATTTGAACATTAACCCGCCACGCTTGTCCGATGCGGATTAGTGGAGTTACCAGAATAAATATCTGTAGACCATACGTACATTTATTCTTATTTTTATATCGAACCCGCGACCGTTGGTCCCCCCGCCATTTGGTCGTCGTAATTATGCATGATGCCGTATCAGTAATGATCTAATCATTTTTTGTGTGTATAATTAAGAACATGAAATTTAAATTATTCTAACATATTGAGTAGATTTAAACACAACATTTTAATAGTGGTAGAGCCACGCTGCAGGCGAATACTTTATCAAGAATGGCATAATATTTGTCTGTAGCATAAATGGGCCTGTGCGCCCGGGGAACTAACACATTCCCGCAGAAAACCGGCGTCTGAGTGGTAGGTTAGCTACCGCGCTTCGCACGGTGAGCGACCGAGTTCTGGAGGCCCAACACCCTCCCCCTCCCAATCCGACTCCCATAATGACTATTTCCTTAAAGGTCGGCGACGCTTCCGCACTGCCTATGGCGCTGCGGAAGTCTATGGGCAACGGTGGTTGTTTTCCATCAGGTGACACGCCTGCCCGTTTGCCTTCCTAGCCCATAAAAAAAATCAGAATCAAACATTTAAACCTACATAGGAATCGTGTCCGTGACTCGCTTCGAAGGCATCATTCGTCATTTGCATTATTATTTTAATTGCAATTTGTAGCCATGATTAAACAAAAAAATATATCTTCCACGTAATGTTCACCAAAGCAATTTGTCATCTCATAATGACCATTACATACTTAGAAATATTATCTCCACTAGCAATTATGGCGATTTACAAATCTTCCTTCCCTTTGATGTGGGATCCCAATAAGGTTATAAATCGCTAGACAGCAATAACAATTAATTAGCGAACTTATTACTTGCAAGCTGGGACCGATCCGCACTATTTGTTATATTCTAAGGGAATGAGGCGTACTTTTACCTCGGGACGGCGCATCGGTACTAGAGTTGCAAAGTTTGTCGATTTAGCTTCTACGTCATTGTTTAGATGAGAGATTGCAGATGTCTGTGAAGAAAAATTCTATCCATATATTATATATTTTTTCCTAAAATTTTTTAGATATAATAATTATATCTAAATATTTTTTTTAAAAAAATATCTACTATAAATCTATTTATCTTATAAAAACATAACATATAATATTTATATCTAAAATATTTTTAAAAAAAATTTGTTCTAAAAATCTAATTATCTTATAAAAAACATAAACATAATTTATACACTAATAATGTTTATGTTAAAAAATTATTCCCCATAGGAATTAAATATGAAAGTTGGTATGGGAATTACGTTATTTTTCAAAATATCAATTGGTATTTAGGCTTCTGTTTTTAAATAAAAGCCAGTTGTATTAGCCTTTTTTTTAATTTACTCCTTAAGAGTTAAAATAAGGTACTTCTAAACTACAATGTTTTTACATGAAGTTATAAATAATATTTATGTATTACACTGCTAATATTAAACAAATAAGGGATAATACCCAATTCATTCACTAAGCTATATTCATTTGCGATTACGTCGGTTATTTGTTTGAAGGTAAGGCGTCGATGAGTATTGTGTATTTGATTGGCAAATTCTAACGAGTATTTGATTGGCTTGTAATATATCGTTCGCTTACCTATTGTTGTTTCGTCTTAATTATTTTCGCGAACGCAGGCTTATCTCGCTTTTGATGGTTCTGTATAAAAATAATGTCAATGTAATTGTAACCTAATGTCTGATTGTTTTTTATTTTACGTAAAATGTATTGCCACGCTGCAGACGAATACTTTGTCAAGAATGGTATAATATTTGTCTGTAGCATGAATGGGCCGGCGCGCTCGGGGAAGTACCACACTACCGCAGAAAACCGGCGTTTGAGTGGTAGCTTAGCTACCGCGCTTCGTACGGCGAGCGGCTGAGTTCTGGAGGCATAACGCCCTCCCTCTCCCCTCCTCATCCCCCCTCCCCATTCCCACCCCCTCCCTTAATGACACTTTATTTAAAGGTCTATGGCGCTGCGGATGTCTATGGGCGGCCTTGATTGTTTTCCATCAGTTGACACGCCTGCTCGTTTGCCTTCCTATCCGACAAAAAAATCGTGATTACACCTCTTGAGATCTCTTAAAATTACTTTGCGCAAAATTAATTAAAATAACTGTTAACTGCACTGTAACCTGAACGCTAGCCAAACAGGCAAAACACAATTAAGATTATGCTAATATTATTGTACCGCGATGCTCGTTCAAATTTTGTAATGGCGTGTATTTCCTGGTATGCAGCACTCGCTACCTTACCCGGAGAAATATAAATACCTATATCCGCTACACTGAGCATCTGGCATTAAGTATACGCGGATTCCCTCGGTTTCCCAAATAATATTTTATCCTTACCACATCAAGCGTATTTAAGTTAATACATGTGCATAAAATTCAACGAGAATTAGCTGAAACCACACATCATAGGTTTTAGGGTCTACGAGTAAAATGTATTGTAGTGATACATTGACTAATATATAAAAACTTTTTATTGTAATATATAAAAACCTTTTTTATTAACTTACTTTTTTAACATATATATATATATATATATATATATATATATATATATATATATATATATATATATATATATATATATATATATATATATATATATATATATGGTTAAAGTAGTGATATATGTGTGAACAAGAATGAATTAATATTATTTTTTAGATTCATTACAAGAAAAAGCAATGTTAAAATCCCGGGTCGCCGTATGAGTACGGGGGTCGCTATAGTACATATATTAAGATGTGAAGAAAATACATTGTAGCCCTAAGCACATTGAATGCATGGAAGGTTGTGAGTTTTGGCATAGTGCGTTTATCGTAGGAATGTAGAAAGATAGAATGATTTGGCCATTGAACGACCTTTAGTAAATAGAGAGACCTTTAGAGTACAATAGAAAAGATTTGCAGTACGCTACGATTAAGGTATAGTACGGCGCGTTTTTTCCGTAAATTCTATATATTTTTTTATTTATTTAATTGATAAAAAGTATAGTGTTATATTATAATACATATGAGCCCAATAAACCTTTTTGGTTTTCCCTGGGCCCAGACCCCTCTTACGTTAATTATTATAAATAATTTAATAATCTATAAAAAACATAAATCATGATTATCACAAATTTAACTATATAATATTATATGTTTTAAATATTTCGAATTAAATGGCGATCTAAATATGTTTTGAACGTTCGGCTATAACTATTTGATCCAAAGGACATTATCGATTATACCATTATTTAATAGATAATAAAATTCGGTAAGATATCTTATTCATCACTATATATACGCACGATAACTCTAATTTCCAGCCGATATGATGATGAGATCCTCAAAAAACAGGCCTACACGTTTTTCAAAGGCTGGCAACGCTTTCGCAATGCGTCTCTCGGTGTTGATTGCTTTCGATCAGGCAACAAAAAAGATTACTACAGATATCTGTTTGCCTTTGGATTCAGTTATTGTTTACCTCTCCCTTTGCCTTTGACTTCTTAGCCGAGGTTACAGGTTTGAAATTCAATATTTTTATTGGTTTAATTACTTGAAGGTACTTGAAGGTTTTACTTCAAGGTATTCTACGAGTTATCAATGTTATGAAGTGGTTCGGTGGAGAGTTAGTTGTCGACATGGAATATGATTATTACAACTGTAATATTCTTAAATAAAACAATTTAAAAGAATATAAAAACTGAGGAAAGATAATATATGTTGTGAAAATGGAAAGTAAATATTTGATATGATTCATAGCTCACAGTTGTTATTTGTTGTTTTAAAAACACACCTCCCGGACACATTGAAATAGGGTTTCCAACGTTGGACCAATAATTATAACATTTATTCTACAATTTTTTTATTTTAAACACTTTTTTAAATATATTGTTTAAATGTAACATTCATGCAATAAAAAGGAATGTGTGTCGATGTTGAACTCGATAGCTCGAAAATATGACATAAAGTGAAGGGATCAATGACCTATTTAAAAGCAAAAGGATCAATAATCTCTTCAAAATAGACACGTGTCAATTAATTAAATGATGTTTATTGACACATATCCACGTGACACACACACACTATCGTTTCTAATTGTATGAAACAATATTACTAATTATGTATGAAAAAAATGAGTTCAAACTTTATTTTACGTAAATTAAAACAAATTGCTTAGGATAAACTTTAGGTGAGTAGGTTTTTTTTAACTTATATAAAGACATCTGTTTATTGATTTTTTTTCAACATTTCACTCTGCATGACACTATTTTCAGATACAAAAATATGAATATTAAAAGCATTTTTGAGAAACAAGCCTACACATTTCTTAAAGATCGGCAACGCGTCGGCAAAACATCTGCCTTTGACAGATATTTATGGGCAGTATTGATTGCTTTCTATCAGGTGATACGCTTGCTCATTTGCCTCCTGATCCTAAAAAAATGTTTTTCTGATATTTTAAAATGCGTTATCAACCCTATTTGAACATCAATCTCCATGCATGAATACGTGACTGCAAGCGGACGTTGTGATTGCTGAAAAAAAATCATACGTCCGGACAACGTAATTAAAACTACAAGAGAAAACATTTCGTGAAACGGAATGGATTTGCAGTGTAAGTGAAATAGCATTTGATTTTGTTTCGCGGATTTTGTATATAATATATACATATGTATATAACGCTTTATTATATGGTGAACAATTGGCGCAGTGGTGGGACTCATCGCCCATGGAATAATGGTCGCGGGTTCGATCCCCGTTTCGGAATAAATTTAAGTATGGACTACAGATATTTATTCCGAATCTGGTAATCCCTCCAATCCGCATTGTACAAGCGTGGTGGGTTAATGTTTGTTCCTCCTGAAAGGGTGAGGCCTGTGCTCAGCAGTGGGACATACGTGGGCTGTGAAAAAAAAATATATAACGTTTATTATTAAAGTTTTTGTGACGGACGTAAATTTTAATTATAAAAGTTTTTGTGAAACGAAAAAAAATGTTAATGTGTTGGTATTATATGGTGTGTTTGTAAGGATGGTTGTATGTAAGTGTAGTATGATTTTCAGTCTAAGAAAATATATTTTTATGATATTTCTTTATAGTTTATGTATGACTCAATGGTGGATACGGGGCTCTTCTTTTTATGGGAAATTGATATTCAAGATGCATTTCTATGGCGGATTAGGAAAACAGCTAAACTCGGAATAAACACCTATAGGCCATACGTATATTTATTTGGAGTAGGAGTTATAATTTCCACATAAGATAATTACTATAATTAGCTGCTCTGATTCATTGTCATATATGTTAATATGTTCAATGTTTTGAATTATCAGTTTATTTGTTTCCCTGACAGATTTCCGAGTAAATTAGCTTAACACTTTAATATACAAGGAACAAGATAAAATTGTCAATGCTTTGTTTCAGTAAGAGTCTGCAATATGTTCCCGGTGAGAAGTTTGACTTCGTTGCGACTTTGTTGTTCCTCATAAATACTTGAGAGAGCCGAGAGAAATTGCCAACGACTGCAGCGAAACAAATTGTTAACGCTCTCACTTCGTACGAGCAAACTAATGGGGCGTCATTCAATCATTATTCGCTTTTGTTTCGCCTGTACCGTTCAAATATAAAATGAGAAAAAGTTATGAAACGGAAAACGCGTCCGCCGCTCCAAAAGATAATCGCTGATGAGATCTGTGCCGCCGGTATTATTGCATTGTTTGTAAATGAGGGTAACGCGATAGAAACAAAATATTTATTTGACAACACTCGCGATCCTATTGTGTTGCTGTGTATTAATATGCGTCTGTGCTTCGAATACAGATTTAAAATTAAAATTTACTAAAGTTTACTTTAAATGACGACCGATTGGCTCAGTGGCGGGGCCCTCCGCCCGCGGAATATGGTCGCGGGTTCGATTCCCGCATCGGAATAAATATTTATATGGATTTTTAAATGTTTATTCCGAGTCTGGTAACCCCCAATCCACATTTTCCTTTCCTGCCCCTTCCTTTCTTCTCTATCCTTTCCCTCCCTCTCCGCCAATCCACGGTCTGCCGTGCCAATGGATGCGTGGCTAGGGGCGAGCCTAGTCGTAAGCGTGCCGATCGTCCCGGGGTCGGGCTCCCCCGGGGACTATGGTGCCTTACCTCAGCACGCAGGGCTCTGCTGGGGCTGACCTGCATCTTCCCTTGCGGCTTGTGGGATTCTCTAAAGACGAATTTAATATACCTAATTTGTCGAAAAATGACGGCGACGTGGTTCGCCACCCGTCACGTCCTGATTCTCACGAGGGCGAAAAGCGACCAATGAAGAGTCGCTTCGCTGCGATGAATGGCAGCGGATGGAGCTCTATGGTCTCTGCCAACCCCTGCGGGGGATAGGCGTGAATATATAAAAAAAAAATTACTAAAGTTAATAATGTAAATATAATAATAACAATTTAAATTGAAATGTGTGGAGCCGCAGAGTAGATTAGTTGACGCGTCTTGCTGAAGGAAGACAAGGAGGTAGTATCATGTCTCTATCATCCTGTCTAAATCCATATTTTCTTTCCATTGCCCTTTCCTTTCTTCTCTATCCTGTTCCCTTCCTCTCCACCAATCCACGGTCTGCCGTCCCGGGATCGGGCTCCCGAGTACTATGCTGCCTTACCTCAGCATGCGGGGCTCTGCTAGGGCTGACCTCGATCATCCCTTGCGGCTAGTGGGATTCACTATGACCAATTTTATTAAAACAAATTTGTTAAAAATAACGGTGACGTGGTTCGCCACCCTTCACGTCCTGATTCCCACGAGGGCGAGAAGCGATTAACGGAGAGACGTTTCGCTACGATGAATGTGAGAGGAAGAATGGACGGAAAGATGGATGAATGTGGAGGAAGAAAAGAAGATGTGCCGGGATCGTAGCGAATGGAGATCTGTGGTCTCTGCCTACCCCTAAGGGAGACAGGCGTGACAATATGTATGTATGTATTTTTTGAAGGAGGCCTATTATTGGTAGTGATGAAATTTAATGAAGTCATTTCCAATTTAAATGACTTAAAACGCATTAAAATAACACATTAGTGATAAATGAAGCTCCAATAAGCCAAGTTTCGCAGCCAATATGATATACCTATCCCAATCTTCAGCGAGGCGAAATATTTGCAAAAAAAAATAACACATTAGTACTTCTCCAATAAGCCAAGTATCGCAGTCAATACGACATACTAATTCCTGTCTTGAGCGAGGCGAAATATTTCTTCAATACTTGCAAAAATAGAATTTAAATTGGATTCATATTAGTAGAATATAGAGAATATTTAATGTTGATTTTGGATTTATACTGCAATAAAAGTATTAATTTTTCTGTGAACAAATTTTGAACCAATAACGCAACAATATTTCTTAAAGTACAATACGATATTTATTAAAAAATTAATAAGGTAATATTTTTGTTCTGATTCAGCAAATATGTATGTTTACATTTTTGTAAGGCAAAATAATGATTTTTCTTGTATGAAAAATATTCTTAGGTATTAAAAACTTATTTTGGAGCAGCGAGGAAAATAATGCTAGAGCCGTTGAGAGACGTTTTGCGAAATTAAAGCGTGAATAGAGGGGCACCAAATAAACATTCCAAGTTCTTTGGTAGCTCTCAAAGCTTTCAATGAGATTAGTATTACCTTGGGGATCGGAGTGTTTTAAATATTAAGACAAATACAGAAGTACGAACAATTGTTAGTTGTATTGGTATCATGTTTGATTTAAGTGCTCTTTGAGTGAATGTAATAATTAAATGAAATATATATTGAAAACATAGCAAGAAAAAGAGCAAAACAATTCCTGTGATGTCATAGATGGACGAAGTTGTTTTTCATCCACTGATACGCCTCTCTCTTTTGCCTTCCTATTATATAAAAAAGGATTAGCTATTATTGTATAATTCTCATATGATTTTCTTTTGATTGATTGTTGTTATGAAAGATTCAAAAATGTATATACATACAAATATTATACACATTAGGTATACATATATTATATGTTGTAATTTCTTAATTCAAAACTCATTATTAACTTGCGTTCGTGCATTAAGGGCGTGTTACTTGGCTGACCTATTCTTTTTTTTATGCGATAGGAAGGCAAACGAGCAAGCGTGTCGCCTGTTAGAAAGTAATCACTGCCGCCCATAGACAGTGCGGAAGCGTTGCTGAACTTTAGGGAAAGTATCAATAAGGGAGTAGGTATGGGATGGGAGATGGAAGAGAGGGGGAGGAGAGGGAGGGAGGGAGGAGGGTTTTGGGCCTCCCGAATTCGGCCGCTCACCGTACGAAGCGCGGTAGCTAAGCTACCACTTAGACGCCGGTTTTCTGCGGGAGTGTGGTACAGCCCCGGGCGAGCCGGCCCATTCATGCTACAGATAAATATTATGGCATTCTTGACACAGTATTCGTCTGCAGCGTGGCTTTATCACCATAATAATTCTCTGAAATTCTGATCATGCTTAGTATGCTATTTTTTGTAACTTACTATATTAAGGAGTCTTATGAATTGCAATGTAAAAAGTTGCACGTTCTTACATCAATAAGAGAAAACGTAGGTATTGGTAGATGTTTTTTGATGTTCACTATGGGACGTTAAGTGTTAGTTACTCCCTTTTTCCCCGCGGCGTTAACGAGTGTCTTCGGTACCCTAAATTATGAGGGGTTTTATAATCTTTATATTTATCTCCCTTCGTTTTCCTACCCTTGTCTTCAAGATTAAGATATTTTTTTATAGTAGAGCGCGGCAACAGGCAGGCGAGCATTTAATGTTATGTAGAGATTTTGTGAGGAAACTTACAAGTACGTATGCCGGCTGTTACTTTTCTCTTATAAAAATAATTCAGTTCATAAACTTTAAGTTAAAAGCAACAACGTTTGTTCGATTATTGTTTATCTTAAAATCATATTTAAATTTATTTGTTTAATGTTAAAAATTAATGAATAAAATATATGGACAGTCAAAAGTTTTACTTAGCTAAGATCCGCGACAAGCAAAAACAATAACAGAAAATTAATAATGCGTGTTTTTCCGTTGGGTTTAGTGGATTTATTTGGAACTTAAACCAAAAACGGTAGACAACCGAAAAGTGACACTTTTCGGTTGTCTACCGTAGAGTCTACTATACCTGAAGATGCCTCGTGTTGGGGCAAAACACGTGGCGTTTACAATATGGAAAAGTGATAATGTGTGTTTGGTGTTGTGTATAGTGGTTGGTGGGTGGAGAGTTGATGGCCGATTTTCGGTAAGTTTTTGGTTTAAGTTCCAAATAAATCCACTAAACCCAACGGAAAAACACACATTATTAATTTTCTGTTATTGTTTTGCTTGTCGCGGATCTTAGCTAAGTAAAACTTTTGACTGTCCATATAGTCATGGATTTCCGCAAAGTAACGCCTGACTTCCTTTAATAATGAATAAAAGTTAAAGTGTTTCCTCCGTAAGCACAATTGATACGGGCAATATAAATATAATATTTTAAAATCGCTATTTTATAAAATTAATGTAATTGCTTTTGGGATAAATTACAAGTGGGTAATTTTTTTTGACGAAACTAAAACGTGGATAAATTTATATATTTTGTAATAAAAAAATATTACAAGCCGATTGTGATGATTTATTGTATGATTATCGTAAAATGATAATAACCTGTATCGAATATTTAAATGGCTTCACATAAGTCCTAGTAATTTTGAACTACGACTATTTTAATGGGTTTAAGATTAGTAAGTAAATAAAAACCTCTTCAAAATTATAAGAAGGTTTTAATCTGACTGTCAACAAAATGCATTTATACACAAATTTTATTGTATTTAAAAAAATATATTTTATATGTAAATTCTTTGTACTACTGTACTGCTTTGTGGATTGTCGAATAAAGTTTCTTTCTTTCTTCTTTCTTTCCATATATATACACGATGTGCTAGCATTCTAATAAACTTCGCTAGTACAATACGAGTATATTAGATCACCATAAATTTATTAGTAACAATCACCCGCCATATTAAGTTCGTTCGCCCGTGACGTATTCAAACAGCGTAACTAGAGAACGTAATAACATAATGATACCACTTTGTCTGCGGCCGCTCCATTAACTAATGCATTTGTTACTAATAAATAGCTTATCATATGCCACGTATAACGGTGGACATCATTTGAAGTACTTCAGGTTTTGAATTAGAAGTAGAAAGATCGATTTTCTAATCGTCAATCAATACAAAATTAAACAGACATTATTTTGGACAATACGAACTTTTACTTAGATTAGATCCGCGACAAGCACAAAAACAGAAAAATAATAATGTGTGTTTTTTATACTGGAAGAAGTGGATTTACGGCGAACTTGAACTAAATATTGCCGAAAAAACGGCCGTGAGCAACTCTCCACCTCCCAACCACTATTAACAACACCAAACACACACCACCACTTTTCCACCTTGCGCACGACACGTGTTTCCCCTCAACACGAGGCATCATCAGGTATAAGACTCTACGGAAGACAACCGTAAACAAAGTTAAGACATTCTTTTTTCTATAGTGCTTTTCCAGTTACCGTAGATTGGCGATAATTCAACTGACTGACTTTCTTCTTCAATCAATTCGTCTTTTGCCCGCGACTTTTCACGTCATGGTAAGTTGCAATAATTATTGCTCCTTGATTCGAAGATGTAAATGCTGGAAGCCTTTTTGATTTCTACAGATTTATCGAATACTGGGCCCGCGGGCAAAGCAATATTTTCTACTGGTCATGTCTCATAATATAACCTGAGTAAGCAACTTTTCTACTTTGGATATTCTGCAAAAGTTTACGGTTTTTAACTTATCGAGAACCTTCTCATTGGTTGCTTTTTAAACCCAGCTAATAGCGAGAATTCCACATTCCAAACGCCTCTGCACGTTTTTTTAAGCGTTCAAGCTTCACATTAGCCTCACAAGTCGGACATTAGTCTCCTTCAAAATTTTCAAGCAAGGCAATACCATGCCCATATTTGGAGGAATACCACGCTACTGGTGTTTGTTAATATATTGGAACTTAATAAAATGAATCAAGAAAAGCCGATAAAACATCGGGAAATTTAAAACTATATATTGAAATTTCAAACTAATTGCGCGTCCAACACACACACATACAATCGGATATATACAATGTGTTGGCGTGATGCGTGTACGTAGGCAGCTGCGCGCGTGTTTAAAGTATGTATATAGCTATAATCATAGCATATATCTTAAGCATTAACATGTTGCTGACGCGCACCCATTGATTTTTTCCTTGCCTAGAGTCGTGTAATTTCAAAAATTGGATATTAATGACAATAAATCTAAAATTTATTGGCCAGAATTATCTCAAATGTATAATATCTATCTATCTAAATTCATTATTAGATACGATAAATATTTCAGCGTACAATATATATGTAAATCAAATTGATTAAAATAACATATTGATAAGCAGTATAATGTGTTAGCAAAACGTTTAAAGCCAATTATTGGAAATGTTATACATTAACAGTTTGTGACTTGTTAATTTGAAATGAATTATTGTGCAAGTTTCAATAAATAATGACTTTTCCTACCAACTGATATTGGCGTTGTGTTTTTATTTAATTTTCATTATCAGACATATAGCTTTATGATCAAATACGTCACTAAGATTCTTTAATTTTAAAGTAATTAAGTTTATTAGGCTTTAAGATGACAGCAAAAGTCCATAGAAGGTTTTGGTAGGAAAGCCACCATTTTTTCGATTACGTTACGTGACAACCTTTTAATACAAACATAAAAAAGCCAAAAGGGTTTACCAGCTCAGCTTAAATTCTATGGCTATCAAAAGCCATAGCACGGATTTTCAAATGAATCCACTATAAAATAAAATAAAAGTGGTAGATGGGGTCAATTAAAAATAAAAAGTATGTTATGATAGCGACTTAGTATAAAATCATTTCACAAGTACATATGTACGTATTATATATAGTTTAACTCTATGTGACATTTAAAATAAAGTATTTATGAGGAACCAAATACCCAATCGTACTTCTATTCTGAAGGACTTCAGTGTATACATAATATAAAAATATTTATAAAACAATTACAAGAGTATAGTACAATACAGTAACAGTGGCATTAAGTTCGCCTTTTATGCAAAAAAGAGTAACTTTCTTTTATTCTATGAAAAATTAAATAATAGAAACAAATAATATAAAACAAAAATAAAGTCCATTCCCACTTTTATATCCTGCTAAATATCTTATATAAGAGATTGTCTTTTTCCATATAAAATTAAAATTATTAATTAAATTTAATTCATGAACTAATAACATTCGAAAAAACTGTACTAACTTCAAGTATCATACACTACAAGAGGGAGAGGGGGAGGGGGGAGGGTGTTGGGCCTCCGAAACTGAGCGGCTTACCGTACGAAGCGCGGTGTAGTCATTTTTGACAAAGTATTCGTCTGTAGCCCCACGACTATCAACTAACTGTTTTTGGTGTACAATAAAGAATATATCTTTAATTTCCCTTATTGCGCAACTGGTTAATTCATCGTTATTGCCCTGCAGTAGTCTAATACTGGATAAAGTCTACCATGATACGCCATCTAATAGGAACTTTGGTTACATGCAGTTTCTGCCAGCTGCCTTGCGCAGATCTTTATCGCAACTGTACGGGAACGTCCTACAGTACCTTTGCGAAGAGTTCCCAACTACGTTACGCGTCTACTCCAAAAAATAAGTTATTTACACATCATCATCATCAGCCTGAGCCAGTAGACTGTTGCACAAAGGCTTTCCCCAAGGTAAGCCAGCTATCCCGACCATCCGATATACGCATTCAGCTATTGTCAGACGTTTTGTGCAGATCTTCGCTCCATTTAGCCTAGATCATCTCACACTACTTTAGTTAAAATGGTGTCCATTCTAATATCGAGTATATTGTACTCGTGTATATATCTACCGAATAGTTGTCGGTATTCGACAAATTTTGACCAATAAAAAAGTTGTATAGATGAATCTTGTAAAAAAAAATGTATAAAATTATCACCATCATTTTGATAGCTAAAAATAGAAACTTTTTAAGATAATATAGAATTAACACGTTTTTCTGCCTAAAAATTAACTGATTGACTCAAAATAGCAACACTGTAAAAAAACTTAACGATTTTGTCCAAAAATAGTAATATATTCCAATTAATTTGAATTGCAAAAATGTTGATATATTCCAATTAATTTGAATTGCAAAAATGTTGATATATTCCAATTAATTTGAATTGCAAAAATGTTGATTAGGTATCTTTTTTATCTAACGAAATGTAACTAATGAAGTAAATTGGATTTTAAATAGGTTAAGGAGGACGAATGCTGCCACATGCGTTAATTTGTGAACAGGCTTTTTTTGTTGTGGACGCCGCTCTGCCCAGGTCTGCAAAAATATTTTCCAAGCTATACTGATAATCAGCACTTACATCAGCTTTATGCTGAGCGTACAAGCTTTTTGTGATTCATGCTTTATTATGAGCAACTCAAATGGTATAAAAAAGTAGAAAATATAATAATATTTTTTACTTTTCTTTTTATAAGATAACATATACTTTGTCCCATACGTTAAATTGATTTTATTTTATGTTCGTTATTTATAATTGTACAGCTTCACGTCTCGTATTTAAAGATTTTCCCTATTTCTTTCTGCTCTTATATAAACTTCTTTGCGATTCATTAGGATGAAGACGAATTTCTAACAAAATTGAATCTTCTTAGTAGAATAAAGTATTGTAATACTTTGTTCCGCTAAGACTATAAATATGTTTAAAAAATACAAAAATAAAAAAAAAATTAATTGCAGTGAATTTATTAAATTTTATTTAGTCATAAAATTAAGGATTTAGTTGTTTTCAATTTAATTGTATTATATGTGTATGTATGTGTATGTGTTATGTGTACATGAGTATGATTAGTAGTATATATATGAAGTATGTGTGTGTCCGTATCAATGTTGTCACTGTGGTCTGCGATCTGACCATGTTGGTTCTTGCTGAAAATCAGCGCCAGGTACTCCAATAAAACGCCTGGCATATGCTCAGCACGAACCATTTTATGATACTTGTAAAATTAAAATTATTTTTTTTGTATATCATATATTATTAAGGTTTTCTGCGGGGGTGTGTTACTTCCCCGGGCTAACAGGCCCATTCATGCTACAGACAAATATTATGCCATTCTTGACAAAGTATTCGTCTGCAGCGTGGCTCTACTAATATTTTGAATTATTCGGCCATGTAGCGATTCCAATTAATCGGTTGATAGAATCCCTGAAGCATGCACAAGGAAGTAATAGTACCACGTCGTTGCGGATCACTGGCGTATTTGAATGCGACGCACGATGGTTGCAGGCTATTAACATCGCTCCCAGCTAATTGATTACATTCATTATCTGATAAATGTGCTATTAAACTCATATCGTTTACCATTACGCGGTGGATTTGTGGCGTAACTTTAGATTCCATCGACGATGGGAAGTAGTAAGGTTGTTATTTGCGTGTGAAAATTTCGAGGTCTGAGTAATTTTTATTATATATATATATATACTCAGTACTGCATTTTGAACAGTCAAATAAATTTTACTCACTTATATGAACACTAGATGGTGCGACGATCCCCGGCTAGATGGTGCGACGATCTGCGCAGGGCGGCTGGCACAAACTGGATGCGTGTAGCCGAAGATCGGTCTAGGTGGCGCTCCATAGGGGAGGCCTATGTCCAGCAGTGGACTGCCGCAGGCTGCTGATGATATGAACACTACTGGATATAAAGTTCCATAAGTATACATTTTTGAATATTTTTTTTATATATTCACGCCTATCCCCCCGCAGGGGTTGGCAGAGACCACAGAGCTCCATCCGCTGCCATTCATCGCAGCGAAACGGCTCGTCATTGGTCGCTTTTCACCCTCGTGAGAATCAGGACGAGACGGGTGGCGAACCACGTTACCGTCATTTTCGACAAATTAGGTATATTAAATTTGTCTTAGTGAATCCCACGAGCCGCAAGGGAGGATGGAGGTCAGCCCCAGCAAAGCCCTGCATGCTGAGGTAAGGCACCATAGTCCCCGGGGTAGCCCGACCCCGGGACGATCGGCACGCTTGCGACTAGGCTCGCCCCTAGCCACGCATCCATTGGCACGGCAGACCGTGGATTGGCGGAGAGGAAGGGTAAGGATAGAGAAGAAAGGAAGGGGCAGAAAAGGAAATGCGGCCCCAAGTCCGCATTAGAGGTTACCAGACTCGGAATAAACATTTATAAATCCATATAAATATTTTATTCCTGGGCCCCGCCACTGAGCCAATCGGTCGTGCGTCGTAAAATTTTTGAATAAACAATTATTAATTAAATTTTGACGATCAATTTGCTAAGTGGCGCGACCATTGACTACGTGGGGCCCTCCACCCACGTAGTCAATGGTTCTATCTCCGCATACGAATAAATATATGTATGGATTACAAATATTTATTCTGAGTCTGGTAACCCTGCCAATCCGCATTGGACAAACGTGGTGGGTTTAACGTCCGTACTTTCAGAAATGGAGAGGCCCGTGCTCAGCATTGGTACATATATGTCCTGTGAAAAATTAAAGAATTAAATTTTAATTTCATTCAAAATAAATTTACTTTAAAATTGAATACATTCCCGCAATTCAGCGTAACACAGTTTCATAATTCATTCCGACGTTGACGCCATTATCGGAATGAAGAGCATTTTCATCGCTGGCCTCTGCGTCATTCTGCATTCCGACTCGGCACTCTGTTTTGTCAAAGTTTAACCTGAATTGCCCGCGCTTCCCACTACTCGGCATTATAAAAGCATCTGCTCTAATGAAACAACATTGAAAGTTTTCATTCGTTCGTTATTAACATGTATGATAATAAATACCGATGAAAAGTAATAATATTGTTGCGTAACACATATGAAAAATTATTATTTGTGAAACGAGGTTTTAATAATCTCATTTTGAAATCTCAAAATCCTGGTGAAGCAAGTTATTATATCTTTTAAAAATAAATTGACAAGACATCCGTCAATGCGTGACAAGAACAGTGAATAGAAAATAGCTGCGCGCGGAAAAGGGACAGGACGATGTCTAGAAATTCTACACATCGCTGGAACATTTTCGAATATTGGGAATGCTAGAAATTTCGATCGTTTTACCAATAAAAAAGTGCGACGGGACGCCGAAAGAGAGTTTTAAAGATTAATAGGGAAGAAGATCGGATGAAAATAGTAGAGGAGAAGAAGTAATACTTAAAGTGAAGAGAAGTGAAACTAGTAGCCGATTTCATTTTTCCGATCCCTGAACCCCCGCTTGTAACAATATATATCTTTTCTATTTTTTTCTTTTTATTTTAGTACCTTTAGCGAAGATTGGCAGCGAAATCAGAACACCTTTTTTATAGTCCAAGGCAAATAATTCGGCAGCATTCACTCGCTGATATTCTGTAGCTAATTCTTCTTTCTTCGACCAGCCTGGTTTTTGTCCGCGACTTTTTCCCTCATGATTAGTCGCAACAATTTTTTTGACCTTCATATGCCTTAGAAAAGATTTTAATGGCCTGCAAAAGTTTACACATCTGCTTTATTCGTCGGAGAATCACCTCAGGTGAATTTTTGAGTAGAGTTAAAATTAGAAATCTGTTTACGTTTATACGTCTACATTTCGAACGCCTCAAAATCGCATGTCTTTTTGATTTTCGACTCGTTTCCTGGCGTGTTTTGAGTTTCTCTTTAATTGTTCAAGCAGCTTATCGTATTTTTAAAATAGCTAATATTGTATCGGTTCTGAAACAGAGCTGAAGATAGCTGACGCCGTAGAGTGGTGGTGCGTGGAAAGAATTTAATCTATATACATCAATATCTACATACATGCATATGGTCGTGTCTGTTTCACGTAGGGGTAGGCACAGACTATAGATTCATCCACACTTATTACTCTATTCATACAAGCTCGCCGGTTAAGGGTACTATTATTTTTAATCTGGGGCATACTATTATTTTTAATAAGGTTAAAGGCATTCTCTCCCAATCAAGCATTGAGCACTGCTCTTTATCTTGTTTTGATTTTAGATTGGTAATGATTTTAAAAAGGTGGATTGGTTTTTAGATTTGAATCGATGGCCTCGATCTTCTATTAAGAAAAAAAACATCGACTATAATATAATAAAGTGTCTAGATCATTAAGTGTCTTACTTCGATATGCATTGATTTTATCAACCGTAATAAATTTTATAAACATATCCAAGCGTAATAAGTTCTAAGTATTTTTTCTTTCTCGACAAAAACAGCAAGAGATAATTATACAATTAGCGTTATTTTGAATGAATTTATTATAAATGTTAATATTGACTATTTGAAACATATTAACTCAGCTTGGCTCAGTGGTGAAGGTACCCCGCCATAGGAGTATATATGGTTACGGGTTCAAGTGTGGTGAGCTTAAAGTCCATTCCTAAACAAACCTACTCTTATTAGGCCGGCATCGCTATTAATACCTAGGATGTTGCAGATGTCTATGGGTGACGTTTCTTTTCTTTTTTTATGGTATGGGAAGGTAAATGAGCAGGCGTGTAACCTGATGGAAAGCAATCAACGCCGCCCATAAATTTCCGCAGCGCCATAGGCAGTGCGGAAGCGTTGAGTGGTATGGAAGGGGAGGGGAGAGGGAGAGGGAGAGGGAGAGGGAGTGGGAGAGGGAGAGGGAGAGGGAGAGGGAGAGGGAGAGGGAGAGGGAGAGGGAGAGGGAGAGGGAGGGGAGAGGGAGAGGGAGAGGGAGAGGGAGAGGGAGAGGGAGAGGGAGAGGGAGAGGGAGAGGAAGAGGGAGAGGGAGAGGGAGAGGGAGAGGCAGAGGGAGAGGGAGAGGGAGAGGGAAAGGGAGAGGGAGAGGGAGAGGGAGAGGGAGAGGGAGAGGGAGAGGGAGAGGGAGAGGGAGAGGGAGAGGGAGAGGGAGAGGGAGAGGGAGAGGGAGAGGGAGAGGGAGAGGGAGAGGGAGAGGGAGAGGGAGAGGGAGAGGGAGAGGGAGAGGGAGAGGGAGAGGGAGAGGGAGAGGGAGAGGGAGAGGGAGAGGGAGAGGGAGTTGGGCGAAGTATTCGTCTGCAGCTTGGCTCTACCACTAATAAAGTACTGCGTAATTGTATATTGCTTTCTAACAGGTGACAAATTTTTTCGATTGTTTCCATCAAAAAAGCTCTATATATACAATATATACTATAATCTTATTCATTATATTTGTATGTCCCACTACTAAGCACGGGTCTACCCATTTCTGGGAGAAAAGACATCAATCCACCACGTTTGTCCAATGTGGATTGGCCGAGGTAACCAGACTCGAAAAAATATTTTTAGGCCATACATATATCTATTCTAATGCGGGGATCGAATCCGCGACAATTGACGTAGTATGTAGATCGAGGCCAACTTACTGAGCCAATTTATTATATAGTAGCTGAACCGGCAAACTTCGTACCGCCTCAGAATCAATAAATATAAAAACTTAACGATAATTGCAGAATGTTTCAACTTTAGTAAAAAATGTGGTCAAAACTTAACATGAACAAAAAGAAATCATAATCAATAAAAAAAATTTTGATATGAACTAGGTTTTATTATTATTGTTGCTTTTACTATATTCCATATTTTGATCATATTTACTTACCTTTTAAACCTTACCTGGACTTCCAAAAATAATTCAGAACCAAAATTAGCCAAATCGGTCCAGCCGTTCTCGAGTTTTAGCGAGACTAACGAACAGCAATTGATTTTTTTATATATATAGATATGAATGTATTATTATTATAGTAGATGTACATGATTATATTTAAGTTAAAATGATTGTGTAATCTATGAATAAAGGTTGAAACTTTTACAAAATTTCCAGCAGTGCCAATTTTTCTCGTCAGAATGTCGCCCGAGAGTGACTGAGCCGGCAGCCTCTTGCGTGTCGTCAAGAGCGTATTTTAGGGGTAGGATCCCCCGATTTATAAATTGCCCCGCTATCTAAATCTCAGAGATAAGTACATCTGAACTTTCCAATTTCGCAACACATCAATAACAGTGACAACGTCGGCCTGGGGGTAACAAATCAAAAATCTATGTGTTATGGGGGCTATGTCGCGAATTGTGTACGCGTCTTTATGTTTTTACTTTGAAACTTCAAATTTGTACCTACTCATAATAATATATTTATGAAAATATTTTAGTATATCTTTCTTTCTTTTTTGTGTGGGTTTAACGTTGGCTTTGAGGCGTTTATGGCTTCTTCGAAATTATTTCTGAACGGTGTACCTATATGGGATGGATTTTAAAAATCGGAATCGTATCTTTATGCTTTATCCATCAACTTACCCTAATTATAATTATATCGACGCAAAAAACGTATGGTCAGGGAGTATCTTTGCTTAGCCCCTTGTCCGGTATTTATGGTATTTGTACATGGGTACGCGACCCCGGCCTACCGAGCTACTCGTCTTCCGTTGCGGTAGTATCATATCTCTATCATTCTGTCTAAATCCATCTTTTCTTTCCCTGCCTTTTCCTTTCTTCTTTATCCTTTTCCCTTCCTCTTCATCAATCCACGGTCTGCCGTGCCAAAGAATCCGTGCATAGGGGCGAGCTTAATCTCAAGCGTGCCGAACATCCCGAAATCAAGCTCCCCCGGGTACTATGGTGCCTTACCTGAGCATGCAGGGCTCTGCTGACCTCCATCCTCCCTTGCGGTTGGTGGAATTCACTAAGACGAATGTAATATACCTAATTTGTTCAAAATGACGGCGACGTGGTTCGCCACCACGTCACGAGGGCGAGAAGCGACCAATGGAGAGCGGTTTCTCTGCCAATATATATATATATATATATATATATATATATATATACAGGGTGTCCCAGAACTAAACGTCAACTATAATAACCGAAAAATGCTTACACTTTGATCAAATTTCTAGGTTTTTCTTAAATGCCCATAATTTCAAACTGAAGTTGAATTCTGATACGGTTGAATTCGGAACGGTTTGAAGTTGAATTCTGATATGAAAACCAAGTTATAACTTAAATAATTTATATATAATATTATAAATATATATATATATATATATATATATATATATATATATATTTTTTTTTTTTTTTTTTTAACAGCCCATATATGTCCCACTGCTCAGCCTCTCCATTTCTGGAGGGACGGACGTTGACCCACCACGCTTGTCCAATGCGGATTGGCGGGGATACCAGACTCGGAATAAATATTATTCCGATAAATTTATTCCGATGCGGGGCGACTCCGCGAGTGGATAGAACTGAGAGACGTTTGTGAAATTAAGGTTGTATATATTATATTATTGTTTAATATTTAAAAGTTCTCTGCATTACCTCAAATGATCCCAAGATAAGAGTACCTCATCTCTTGTCATGTTCCGAACGCAAAATCGATATTTCATTTTTTTCTCCCGGATAACGTTACCGGTCTTAGTGAGACAGGCATGCCGCTTATTTCTTAAGAAGATTAATATTACGGTTCCTTCAGCTTTCGTAAACATCGTAAATATCTGCTTATATTCTGTGAGGGCTATTACGTACGAAGGAAATAGCTACATACGTATATGATTAATACTTTCTGAATGCAAATCAGAATTTTTTTAAAAGAGTAAAGGTTAGTAATCGAATCCATCCCTGTCTATTTGTAACAAAGGGCACTGTTAATGCTTGGCCTGCCCTAGCGTAAGATTCGGATACAAGAGTATAAGTACGAAGGGTACAAGAGTATGACAGTCCGTCTGCTTCCCAAGCTCAGAGTCGCTTAGAGAGCTATGAAGAGAGCTATGCTCGGAGTTTCTCCGGTAGATATGATTCGGAATGAACAAATCTAGATAAAGAGAGAGAACTAAAGTCACCGACATAGCCTTTCGAATTAGCAAACTAAAGTGGCAATGGGCTGGTCACGTTTGTCGAGATCCGACAATCTTTGGAGCAAACGTGTGCTGGAGTGGAGACCGCGTCTCGGGAAACGTTGTGTACGTAACTTAACGATCTGCGCAAGGTGGCTGGCAGAAAGTGGATGCGTGTAGTCGAAGATCGGGCTAGGTGGCGCTTCATGGAGGAGGCCTATGTCCAGCAGTGGACTGCCGCAGGCTGTTGATAACGAGAGTCAAGAGAAATGCTCGCCCGAAGAAGTGAAGTGTAAATACGACGTAGGGGCAGTCAAGGGACGAGTGTATGTGTTCAAAGAAGGCCGTCAATGTATCTCAGACGCGTATGGAATTACGGATACCTATGGGCGAAGGTGATCGCTTACCACAAGGTGACCAGCATGCTAGTTTGCCTGCTCACCTATAAAAAAAGTAGCGAAGTTTTAAAGAAAAAAAGACTTTATTCCATAATTCACAAAAGAGGAAACAAAGAATATACATATAAAAAAAAAATTATAAAGATAAGCAATCTTATATGTATAATATTATAACAAACAAAAGTAATAAAAAAAAATAGAGAAAAAAAATATAAATCATAAAAATATACAGCAGTATGGAAAAGGTGCACTCAGCAAAAAACCACGGCAAGCCACAGCGCTGATTTTCAGTGTAGCCTAATTGTTTCAAGCTGGTTGTGCACGGATATAGTTTTATAATTTATATACATTATAAATATATTATGTTATTATATAAAATATTATATATTTAGTATCGATGAAATACGATGTAATAGGATAAAGTAATATATGTTAATTTAAAAGTCTGTTTTCTCTGACCGCGTGCTACTTCTGCAGACGAGTTAGCTTTATGTTATAGACGATAACAACTCAAGTATTTGACGACGTAAGTTGGCACAAAAATCCTACAACGCATTTGTGACGCTTCTCATGTTTTATGTGGCTGTTATCACTTACTATAAGGAGCATGCTCTTTTGCTTGCTCTGCTATATAAAAAAAAATAAGTTTTTTCACCTTTTACAAAATGATTTTTAAATTATTAATGGAGTCAGGCGTTACTTTGCGGAAATCCATCACTATGTGGACAGTCAAAAGTTTTACTTAGCTAAGATCCGCGACAAGCAAAACAATAACAGAAAATTAATAATGTGTGTTTTTCTGCTGGATGAAGAGGATTTATTTAGAACTGAATTACTGCAAAGGTTAAGGAGCCGAAAACCTTCGTAAATTGCTGTGAGAACATCTGAGGGTTTCGAAACGAAATGCATATTCTGTCAATTTAGGGGAAAGGTCATTGACCTTCAAGTGGGCTTCCACGTGATCCGTTTTTTACCTTTCCAGTTCAGGATGATCCGGTTTCAGTTATTGATCTTGTGACTGGCATATCTTTGTTCAAGGTACTTTCTTTTATCATTCACACCCTTAATCCTTAGCATCATGACCAAATGGTAGAGGGCATTGTCTTGTTGTGAATTATCAGATGCCAGTCATCCTTCTCAGGCGTCGCTTACACAGCTTACAGCATAGTATTGTGTAGGTTATTTAGTCTTTTCATCGTGTCTGCCTGTTAGAGTTCTGACATCTCCTCTTCCTAGAATAATGTTGCATTCTAGTTGTCTTAGGGCGTAGTGACCAAGGGAGACAGACTCTTGGATACACCTTTGCCTTTGTGGATTCTCATTTGCACGATATGAAATCCACGGTATCAACAACATACATAAGTGATGAAACTATCGCTCTCCTTTCAGTTATACGGAATGAGGCACAAAATTGAATTGGTTCTATCAAGCTCAATCAATTGCAGGGTGTTCTGTAATACCGCACCGGGATGCGGATTGCGAGAAATGCCTCCATTTTCACTCAACCAGTCGACCGGATGAATATTTATGTGCAAAGTCCTGTCTGCAATAATTACTGCGCTGCTGGCTTCGATTACATATTGATTGAATACCATGTCGTGTTGTGGTTTGGCTTTTTCATGCAAATATTCTCTTAAATTAATATATATATATATATATATATATATATATATATATATATATATATATATATATATATATATATATATATATATATATATATATATATATATATATATATATATATATATATATATATATATATATATATATATATATATTATATTTAAGAGAATATTTGCATTATATATAATTGTTAAATATATTTTTTAAAAATGCTTATTTATTAAAACTTAGGATAATATTAACCCTTATCAGTCGTGTCACCTTTCACGTGATAACAGTTCTGTGTGAAATTCGCTGTGTGAAACGCAGGCACTATTGTCTCATTACTTAAATATCCGTGACTTAGCAACTGACATCTCTAGTTATAAATTATTGTCTTTTCCAATTATTTTTCAATATATTGAGCCCAAAAATGAATAGTCAATGAAAACTGTATTTTTTTAGCTAGCGAGATCACGTATAAAAAGCTAGCGACCGATAAGGGTTAATAATTTTCATCTTTACTTACATAATTTTTTATATGCATAATTATTATTACAAAACGAACACTATTAAAATAATATTATTATTTATTTTTCAAAGGCATCAAAGAATTTAGGCATCCAAGAAATGGAACTTTTTGAATTTAGAATATAACCTACTTACCTAAATCTAATTTGGACAGATGGGCGGGCGTCCAAATTTTTGCAATTACCATCATTCACAGATTCTCCAATGGGTACAATGACAGTGGTATCAACATTCTACATGGCGGAGAATCTGCACTGCCTATGGCACTGCGGATGTCTATGGGCGGGGTTGATTGCTGTCCATCAGGTGACACGCCTGCTCGTTTGCCTTCCGATCCTATAAAAAATATTTATTTATTATTTAGTATATTATTAATCATAATTTTATCGCTTCTTTAAAATAAAACGTTATGCAAATAATACTTCTATTAAATAGAATCGAGTCAATTCATTAGAATAGCTTTTATAGTCATGAAATTGATATTTAAGCAAAAAATTATACGGTATCCAAAGATCAATTATTTTTTCATTCTGTTAAGTGGATTCGATTATTTGCATAACGCTATTAACCTATTATCTTTAAATACAGTTCGCCTTGTAAATCGATTAATATTATTATATTTATAATTTAGTTCTGAAAGTTACGGAACAGATTATAGACATCAATGTTAATACATGCATTAAAATAGACATGTTCTCTTCAATGCACTTTAAAATGCACGTACGTACTGGTATTTTTTTTTAATTGCTAAATGCTTAATGTTGCATTACGGTTTTAATAGTTTTTTTATGGTTCTGTTAGCAATAAGAAATCATTTGCGTTAGTAACATATGCAAAGTCAGGCAAGCGATGGTATTATGAATATTCCAGATGGATTTAAGGAAACCGCAGATGTTTTGGCAAGGTCAGGGTAAGTTTGAAAAATGAGAGGAGAAAAGAAGAAAAGGGATGAAAAAGGAGATGAGCCTTCAGTTCTCCACGCCCACTGAAAGTAGTGAAGTATAAAAGCTACTCAGAAGTTTCTCGAGTTGAATATATAACAAATATAGTAGAAGACATACTTGTTGCAGCTGAATGTTGTCGAAAACAAATTACAGTTACTGTTTTATTATTTTAAAATAATTTACAGTAAAGGGAATCAGTAAAAGTATGTAATTGTTTATATAGAGTATTCAACCGTGAAAGCTTGTCGTCAGATGGAAAGTAATCAACGCCTTCCTTACATATAGGCAATACTATAGACTTTGAAGAAAAGACTTTGAGTTATGTGAAGGTTCCAATGTTGTATCGATTGATTTAAAGCTGAAGGCAGCTCCTTGTACAGAATGGTTGTGCGTGGAAAGAAGTTACAAGAAAAACTAACTGTATTGCATGAGCTTCAGTTCGATTTCTGCATTGAAATAAATATATCCTCCTCGCGACCTCTTAAAAAATTAATTTCGAGCCAATTGGATTATCGTTTCTATTTTAAGCTATTTGTGAATAGTTAACATAAATATTTCAGATAGATGTTATGATCAACTTAGTTTTTATGCAAATAAATAAAATATGTATACTCGCATATTTTTAAAAGAGATTTAATACGCTAATAAAATAATATTCAAAAAGAAAAAAAAAACTACTTTACAACTATCTGACGACTATTTTGATTTAATTAATGATAATCGTCCATAAACTGGTTTCAACAAAAAAGAATAAAAAAAAGCAACTAAGCTACAATTCCTAATAATCTAGATTATCAAATCCAATATATTTACATATCGTTCATTGAATACTAGATTTCGTGAATAAGAAATTATTTTAATAATATTAAAATGGAAATAATAAAAGTTTCGAAAAGAGATACATCCATAGTTACTTCGACAATTTGTAGATAAATTATGAAATTTATTAAAACATACAAAACACCTTAAGGACACAGTTTACCTCAAAGACCCCAAGGATTTAATGTTACAGATAAAAAATAAAAGGGAACTTATTACCAATTTCTAATATTTTATTTTTTTTACTAAGTTTCTGTTTAATATATTAGTAATTGTTTTTTATCTGCTTAGCTAGGTAGACTTTATAGCTTCCAAATGAGACTACTTTGAAGAAAATTCACCGCTTACGAACAAATGAACAAAGCTAGAACCAAAAAATGATGTTTTCATTAAAAAATAATAAACACCGTCTTGTTTTTTGAAATGACTAACTAAAAGTTTCGTATTTTTACTGATAATTTCTTGTCTTATATTCGCACATTAATTTTGAGTTTATAAAAAATACATTGTTTATACAATCTGTTTCTTTTTTAAATACATTGTATAAACAATGTCATCGCTCTTTTATACGCTCCTTTCCTTTCTACCTCTTTTCTTTATTTTTTCCACCCATTGTTCATAACTTACCCTGAACTTGCCAAAGCATCTGTAATCTAAAAGGCCGGCAACGCTTCCGCGACTCCTGCGGTGTCGCGGTTGTCCATGGGCGGCGTTGATTGCTTTCCATCAGGCGACATACTTGCTCGTTTGCCCTCCTATCCCATAAAAAAATACTTGGACCCATCTGCAGTATCCATACATGCCAACAATGCTAGTTATGCCATACATAACATGCTTGTGTGCCTGATTCTGGATATGTTACTGTTAGGCAAACAATGCCGCCTTATTACTTTCTGTGTGAATCATACGAGATGACTACAGGAGCAATATCTATTGGAGATGGCCAGCAAAGTCTCATTTCGCTGATCATGCGCTAATAATCAGGAGGAATACCAAAGTCCTCTTATGGCTAAAGTGACCATACGTCCCGTTTTAAACAGGATTGTCCCTTTTTTCGGTCACCTGTCCCGTTGTCTCCAAACAAAAATCTGGGATGCCAAAGTCCCGTTTTCGAAAACCGCGCCAAATTAAAAAAATATTTTGCATATAATTGAATAATAATTACTGTCACAGAAACTTTGCTTTAATAAATCTGGTGATTTTTTATTTTTCATAATTTTATAATTAATGTGAAGAGTATAATTTTGTGTATAGTATTGTTGTAATTATTCAAAATAAAGAACAAAATTCAAAATAGCTCCTGCACATGGCTTCTTCCGCGTGGAATTCGGTTTATGGCGCGAAAATTATCCTGCGTTTGTGCGAGCTATTGTTTCGGCTTAAAAAGCAGCCTTTGTTTGACCTCGGATCTTCAACTATCTCTATGCTAAATTTCATCAAAATTGGTTTAGCTGTGAAAGCGTAACGGACAGATTTTCGCAATTATAATATTAATAGGGTAGTATGGGCGTCCCATTTTGAGTTAAAATAAATGTTCCGTTTAGGAACGGCTCGTGAAAATCGTAACTGTAACAAATGGATGCGCCTCCCACTGCCAAACTCACAAGTTATGCGTTCTGTTTATTGACGAAGGGGACTCTGAAAGCATGATACATGTAACATCATCTTCATCATCAACAGTCTGCGGTAGTCCACTGTTAGATATAGGCCTCCCCCATGAAGCGTCACCTAGCCCGATCTTCGGCTTCACGCATGCAGTTTCTGCCAGCCGCCCTGCGCAGATCGTTGCACCATCTAGCCGGGGGGCGTCCCACACTACGTTTACCGAGGCGCGGTCTCCACACCAGTACTTGTCTGCTCCAACAATTGTCGGATCTCCGACAAATGTGATCAGTCAATTGCCACTTTAGTTTACTAATCTGAAAGGCTATGTCGATGACTTTAGTTCTCTGGCGGATAACATGATGCACGTATATCAAGGTTAAACATAAATTATCTCAGGCCGCGTTGCTGGTGCGAGAAACTTGATTTTAGGATCGGTTCGACACGCGCGATGACATCGCGCAAAATTTCTTTGATTAAAAGCAGATGCATTAAGTATGTAAGATATATATTGTAATTTATCCAGTGCTGTGTGTTTTTTCTGTAACTTCATTCCATTCAGCACCACCCTGTGGAACCAGCTACCTTCACGGTATTTCCGTACCGATATGACATTGCAACCTTCAAACGAGTCTACTCATGTCTTAAAGGCCGGCAACGCATGTTGAGATGCCTACGGTGTTGATACGCTTGCTCGTTTGCCTATCTATCCCATAAAAAAAAGTAATTATAGTTATGACCTAATTGGCACTGACAAAGATTACATAATCGAAGTCAATGATCGCGGATTCAATGTCCGCATTGAGTTAATTAATATACATATGTATGTATGATCTAATAATATAATGGTTCAAGCGTTACTTTGTGTTTCCATCTGGTGCATATTTTATCAGTGATTGAGCCACGCACGCTGATGAATACTTTGTCAAGAATGGGATAATATTTGTCTGCATGAATGGGCCGGCTTGCCTAGGGAAGTACCACACTCCCGTAGAAAACCGGCGTCTGAGTGGTAGCCTATCTACCGCGCTTCGTACGGTGAGCGGCCGAGTTCTGGAGGCCCAACACCCCCTCCCTCTATCCCCTCCCCCTCCCATTCCCACTCCCATGTGTGTGTGTGTGTATGTATGTATGTATGTGTATGTATGTATATACAATAGTCTTCCTAAAATTTATATTAAGAAGAAATAAATAAATAATTTATCTCACAGATGCATCTTTTCTATATAAACGATAAACACTAGAAAAGATTACTTGAATAAATCCGTAGATTTTGTTATCACTTAGCATATGCACTGGATAAAAAAATTAGTGACGTTTTTTATAAATTAAACTTTTTAGTATTTTACAACATTAAAACATTATGAATTAATCGATTTAATCTAAATAATATTGCATTAAATGTATAAAACTGTGGTAGGTATTAATGAAAATTTGCCAATTTAAAATCAGTTATGAGGAGTTATCTTCGTACATTAATATTAATATCCTTAAAAGCCACGTTTTTGAGTTGTTTAAACATTTGTACCACTAATAAATACATATAATATATCTAATCAATATCAGCCCACGGCTTTCCACTGCTGGCTTCATTATAGACGCGCCACTTAACCCGATCTTCGGCTTCCGCCTTTTTTTTTACGTGGGGTAATCCGTTACGGATACCCTGCCGCCCTAGGGGGGACGGCGAGTTATGTCGGATTCCGCGTGCGCATCTACCGACTAAAACCCCACGACGGCCGCCATCGGCACCAAGGAAGAGTCGTAAAGAACTGCTTCTGCCGGGGCTCCTCCGGCGCCTGGCTCACTAAGCCCGTCTCGTGGGTTGCGTGAGTTCGTTATCCACGACACCCTCGCGGTGCTTAACCGGTTCCGGCTTCCGTCTTATCCTATCTTTACCAGCCGTCTTGCATAGATCACTCCATCTAGCGGGATGCATCTCACACTAGGTTCGCCGAGAAGCGGTCTCCACTCCAGCTACTTCCCTACTCCAACGGTTGTCGGTCCTTCGACAAACTTGTCCAGCGCATATATAATATATAATAGCACATATATATAAACATATATAATATATAAATTCATTATTTCATTCGCTCTAATATTTAGAATAATAATCTGTTATCCTTATATTATTCCCATTAAATTTATGGGCCCAACCAAAAGTGATATCGAAATCGAGCATCTGGTGGCCCGACCCAATTTAATAGGAGAGACTAAGGCTTACCGACGTTGGCTGGGCCACGTTAAGAGGATGGGGGAGGATCGCGCAGTCAAGAGAGCATATGTGGGTCGCTCAACTGGACGACGTTTTGTGCGGCGCCCCAAGTATCGCTGGAGAGACATGGTGGAGGATGACTTGCGTAACCTTCAAATCTGCCACTGGCAGGAGGTGGCGCAGGATAGAGCACGGTGCCGTAAGAACTTTTTGGAGTCCAAGTTCCATTTTGGGTCGCTGCGCCAACAAAGTTAGTTAGTTAGTCAACCTAATTGATTACACTATACATATAGTCAACAATTACTTTTGCTAAAATCTGCGAAAACCAAATTTTAAATAATATTACGTGTTTGCGAACTATATGCTAACAACTCTATATCAAGTTTCTATGGTGGATATTATTATGGTTGATATATTCCTGATCTCTATGCCCTGTTACCTGTTCAGTAGATGATCTTGGGATGGCAACGGATAATGCGGTTTCACTGGTTAAGTTCTGGCCTGGCAGCGTCTGATCTGCTGACTCCAAGAAGATATGGATATGCTTCAAAACTAATAAATCCCTCTTGAGGATCAAAGGTTCTCTAGTTCCTCAAAGTTAGCAATTTGAAGTGAAATTAGTATCGTTATATTTGACGAGAAACTGACAGCCACAGTTATATATACTAGTGCCAGAGTGTAACTCGTCACTTGGTAAAGATATTATGGAACGCCCTTAGTACAGAACAAGCCACCATCTACACAGAACGTCTGGTAGGAACTAAATGCATGTAAACAGAGATCAAGCTAGGTGGCGCCTTTAAGGGAAAGCCTCAATCCAGCAATAGATTACTGTACTGTCAATGATGATGATAATGATGAAGCATTATGATACTTTTTGGAGTAAATGTTGAGAATTTTTTTGAAGGATCCTATCTCGTTCCGGCACAGAATAGAGCCGCCCCATTTTCTCGGGATCATCGTATTACAAATATGGGAGCAAATATCACTAGACAGCATCCACCAGAGTAATAAGACCAATATAAAAAAAAAACAATTTGTTTATGCTCATCTCTAGCTTGCAGAAGTCTAGTGATAGATATTGGCGTTTCCTGAGCTAGGCTAAGCTAAGCTAAGGATATAATCCCCTCCTATATAGGGTAAGAGAGAAATAGAAAAAAGAAAGAAGTTGTACCACCGACTGAAGAGACTCTGCTACCGCGCTTTGTACGGTGAGCAAGAGTTCTGGAGGCCCAATATCCTCACCCTCCCTTCCTCCTCCCCTTTCCCCTTCCCCTCCCCTCCCACTCCCATAATAACACTTTCTTTAAAGGTGGCGCTGAAGATGTATATGGGCGGCATTGATTGCTTTCCATCATGTGACACGCTTGCTCGTTTGCCTTCTTATCCCATAAAAAATCAAGTATTTATCAAAGCCATTCACAAATTGTTTATTTGTGTTAGTGTCGTACTTCTCTGGATGAAACGATCTAAACACATATAAAGTAATAAAGGTAAATAAGATATAATCCATAATTATTGGTCGCCCATTTTAATCAGGAGCAAGATTTCGTTGATTAAGAGTTACGAGGCAAGAAAAAAAGGTAATTTGTTGGACAAGAAAACGCATTTAAAAAATCCGCATGATCACTTAAAAAACACCATTTAAAAATATATAAAATAAAGCGCCTATATGTAAAATACATTTAATGACGAAGTATTAAATTGACATTTAAAAGCTTTTAAATTTGACATTTACACATCTACTGGCTGTATGAAATATTCATATTATTTTTCAAAACTAAATTATTGTCATAAAGCAATTATACAACGGAGAAAAATGCATTTAGAATAATTAAATTTATTTTTTCATTAAATTTGCTTATTATTGAAACGAGTCCGCGAGTATTCTTAGATGCTATCTTGTCCGTGCGTGTGTTAATATGGTATTACCACATGCATCAACAATATTAAAAAGTTAATTTTCTGCGGTCAACTTCGGTTACAACTTGAAAGTTTCTTTCCTTTACGCGCGGGGTGTTTATGAGCTTTTAAACTTTACTTACGCAGTAGAGATTAAACCTATTTATATTTACTAAATTAATTAATTAATAATATAAGCGAAGCAAAGAACTCTATGGGCGAGTATGTATTATATTAAAACATGTTTTCAACTAAGATTATTTAATATTGACTATTTATCTATGGTTTTTGTTTATCGATTATTATCGATAATTTCTCGATTTGAGTATATGTATTAAAAAACAAATTCAATTTAGGCTATGGTAAAAGTCAAAGACTAATGATGATAGTTTACGGACGTGTTTTGAATTAAATAAAAGACAAAGAGTTTAAACATATCCTTTAAATGAGAAAACGGAGTGAACTGAGTGAGTTTACTACATTATGTTGTAGTACTGTTACATATTGAAGTATAAATTCTAATTTACTAACCGGAATAACGATAATTCAACCTATATCACCAGTTCTGTCCTAATTTAATTTTAATGATTTTGTCAGAGATTTTACCGCTGTTAAATATAATAATAACAGATCAACTCATATTTTCCATTGATCAAGTAAGATTATCCAAAATTGATCAAATAAAATTCCGAAATAAAAAAGATTAATTAATTAAAATACGTTTTAAAATAATCTTCTTTTTCTCTGATGGCAATAAGCTATAACTAATGTATTATTCTCAAGTAAAATAATATCAAGTATCTTAAAATGTAAATTCAGCTTGACACGACAGGTATGTGTTGCTAAAATGATGGCCGTTATATCAAAACATGCATGGACTTTTGCAGTCAATTTAAAAAGTTACATTTATTTTATTTCAATCCACTTATATGCCTTAACGATATTGTGTAATACGCTACCAGAACGGAATTAAGGAAAGTGGCTGATAAAATAAAATAGAAAAGAACGTACATACTGATATAAAATGGCAGAACAAGTCTTTTCTCATATAATATAGATGTAGAAAGGCCTTGCATTCTTTTCGGGCAAGACTCGTTATTTTTTTTGAAAATTGCGCCTAATTTATATACGAACTTTCTGAACTAAAGATTTATGTGTAAGGTTTTTAAATATAAAATTAGTTACCTATATAGCTAGGTGAACAATTCACTCGAATTTTATTTAGTAGTTATGAATGAATATAAAAAGAAGTTGTATTATTACTTATGTACAAATTCATGTACTGACACAAACGATCATGGCGGTCAGTTGATGATAATATTCTGTACATTTTATTTAAAAGTTGCTCTCAAACTTTTATTTTGTTTAATATAGGTATTAGGTAAAACATTAATTAAATAAACTTTTTTAACGTAAGGGTTATAAAATGAAATTCAAATGTAAAACCTAAATTATTTCTTTTACTTAACAAATTATATTTCTGTTATGTCACAAATTAATAATAACGTTGGTAATCCAATTCTTCTACCGGTACGCGGTGGAAGAATTCGTTTACATTGTAAACGAAATGCTCCACCATATTCTGAACAATGGGTTTGCCAAGGGTTAAGACGTATTCTCTCCAATTTGAGCTCAGTAAGTCCATAACAGGTTGAGCTGCAAAAAATAAATTTGTCTTATTATATTGTATTCCAAATTATATACCTTAATATTTTAAATTATAATTCTATTAAACTAAAGAAAAAATAAAAATAAAATATAAATACTAGAAAGAAATACGTAATTGTTAGTGGTAAAGCCACGGTGCAAACGAATACTTTGCCAAGAATGGCACAATATTTGTATGTATCATGAATGGGCCGGCTCGTCCGGGGGAGTACCACACTCCCACAGAAAACCGGCGTTTGAGTGGTAGCTTAGCTTCCGCGTTTCGTACGGTGAGCTGCTGAGTTCCGAAGGACTAACACACTCCCCTCCCTTCCCTCACCCCTCTCCGCTACCCTCCCCCTCCCCCTCTCAATTCCATAATGATACGTTCCTTTAAGGTCGGTAATGCTTTCGCATGACCTATGGCGCTGTACATGTCCATGGGCGGCGTTGATGGGTTTCTATTAGGTGACACCACCTGCTCGCTGATGCCTGCTCGTTTGTCTTTTTATCCCATAAAAAAAGGCAAAAGGATTGTTTCTTGTGTAATTAAAGTATATAAAATATCTTTAGTAAAACTAAAAGAGAATTCATATAATAAGCAGGCATATCATTAAAACGTGAAATACCTTTCAATATGTCTCCTTGGAAGAGGTTTCCAAATTTAATGTTGAATTTCTCTAATGGTTCATAGGTGTATTCGGAAGCCACAATTGACCAATGCTTCTTGCCATCAGGTCCAATAAATGTTCCGATTTTGTTGGTAGTCGTTGTCCTTATTTTGTCTAAAATAAATGTATTCATTTTACTCCCTTTTAAATGCAATAAAATAAGCAAATACTGCAAATTTTTAAACTGTGTAATCTCATACATTTTTTTCCAAATCAGCAGCTGTTTGTTATTATTAACTGGTGACAGTGCTTTTATAACGAATTAAATCGCCTAGTGGAGTAAATTTTTACATTATTACAGCATAAGGATAAATATTTGTAACATTATTACCCCTTTCGCTACGGCAGTGTGCTCGTCAGAGTGATACCCCTGATCGGGTCATGTGCCGCCGGAGTAGCGGCACTGAACAAAGCGCTGCGCCGGAAAGTGTGTTCATATTTCATTTGTTTAAAACAAATTCGAATAAACCAAAGAATGACACAAGTGTGTTCGACGTCACGCGGATGTCGTCTATAGGCGACGCTCGTACACACAGGCCGTCACGCGTATGCCGCCTATAGACGACGCGCGTATACACTTGTCGTCACGCGGATGTCGTCTATAGGCAACGCTCGTAAACACATGTCGTCACGCGGATGCCGTATATAGGCCACGCTCGTACACATAAGTCGTCACGCGGATGCCGTATATAGGCCACGCTCGTACACATAAGTCGTCACGCGGATGTCGTCTATAGACGACGCTAGTAGCGAAAGGGTTAATAATTATGAATGTTTGTAAAATATTTTCTGAGTAAGGCTGTTTGAACTTCAATTTTGAACTGTAACGGGTATAATAAATTCATTAAACTCAATCATCTCGATCTTAGATAAATTATTGAACTGCATTTATCTTGAAAATTAAAATTAAATGCCAGAGTAAGAAAAACACGTCGACGTCTCGTTCTCGGTTCAGAGACAAAAAATGTACACACAGCTAGCCCTAGATTAAGCATTTATTAAACTAAAAGGTCAAGTGTCCCTGTGTACATAGTTGTACTGTGTACATAGCTATGATTTTTTTTTTAAATTTTTCTTTCTTTTCAGT
The DNA here is from genome assembly GCA_031353405.1 of Baronia brevicornis. Lineage (NCBI taxonomy): Eukaryota > Metazoa > Arthropoda > Insecta > Lepidoptera > Papilionidae > Baronia > Baronia brevicornis. The sequence continues at coordinate 1,102,849 of JASFAT010003035.1, read as the reverse complement.
CTAGGTGTGTTGTAGTGGAAATATTTATAACGAAGGCAACTTTGAAAAATAAAATATGGTCAAAATGGAATAGGAACTTCGTGAGAAATTATTTTTAATATATTTTTGAGCTGCGATATATACAAGTAACTAGGAGAACATTTGACTAAAATAAATTTTTTACCTGTTTGAATTTCGAAAGGTCCTTGATCGTTGACTTCGTAGTACAGGAAGGAACCAGTGAGAGCGTATCTTCCCGTGGCATTGAATGGGCAGTCCAATGTCAGTTTTATCGTGGACTCTTGAAGATTGCGCCTGTATTGAAGTTTTTTATAGAGTCAAAATATTAAAGTCAAAAAAGTATATCATTTTAATGTGCCTAATAGTTAAATATAAAAATAAACTAATTTATAATACATATATTTTTAATTGTATATTTATTTTATTAATTATGATTTTATTGATAGTTATGTTAGTTTTCTTTTCAAAATAATTTAACCCTTGTATAGTAATAGAGTGTTTATTACCTCACATCTACAGCTTGGCATCTTCTGGGTCCCACGACACTCGTGTCGATCAAGGTTAATTGGAAGAAGGCTGTGTCAATGGTAATGTTGTTGCCGAATGTCATAGGATCCGCAGCAGGAATACCATACTGAGGGAATCCACCAGCAAGCTGTGGTATGAGAGATTGTGTGGTGGCGACGAGACACTCCCGATCATTTGGAGGGCACGGCCTGACAATGTTTGCTACGGAGTAGAAATATGTGAGTTAAATTATAAGCTATTAGTTTTTCAAGTTAATAATTGCAATATTGAATTGTGGTTAAAATTTTAATATTGAATATCTTTTATTTTGAATTGTTTCAAAAAGTTTAAAATACTTGTTCAATTAAAGAAATTAGTTATTTATAAAATAATTGACAGGATATTATTATGTTATTTATTTATATATCCACTTCCAAATTATTCTTCTTTGATTTCTATTCATTCAATTCGGTAGCTTAAATTCGCGATTAAAATAAAGTCGTGTGACTTAATCTGCTGAAAATGTTTTAATAACACTAAGGCTTCAAGAGTTTATTAAATATTATTCTATTAATCTAGATCCCACTTCACACAAACGAAATGTGTAAATTATTTAAGCATTAAACTTCAAATCCAATCAATTATTTTTTTTTTATTTAAGAATAAAAAATATAAATAATTACGCGAATTGTAAAATTATACAATACCTATGTTAGCGTAAGTACCCACTATAAGGCTAACAAAAAATAAGCTAAGACACATTTTTCCTAACATTTTGTAATGAATACACAAGCACTAGTAGTTTTCAGGAGGAAGTTGCCTCTAGCACTATAGAATAGATACTAATGAAGCTAGAAATTAATTGCACAATATATAGAATTGTGCATGGTTAAGATCTGTGTATTTTGGAAATGGAAAACCAGATTTTAATATAAGCAATATGAGACCTGAATGTCAACGGATTAGGAATGAGAGGTTCCGCGTATGATAAGCTTTTATACTTAGTTAATATACTAATATTACGTCATATTAACTAAGGAATTGCTAGGGAAAGCCTAGAATATAGCACTGAGAACCTAGCCCTGAATACTAGAATATAATAGGACCATTCCTTAATGTGGATGTAAAATGTGGCGAGTTAGGAAGCAAATAATAGTAGAAGGTCAGCAGCGTGTAACGTCCAATTGTGGACTGCTATAGCTGTATTGGTTATTGAAAATTAATGAAAAATATAAGAAAACAAAAGAATTAAAAAAAATTATAATGATTTGTTAAAACTTGTTTAATTATATAGATAAAATAGATAGATAGATAAAGGAATTAATTAAATTTATAAACAATAAAAAAATTTATTATATTACACCATATATATTTTTTCTCATTTTAAAATGTCTGTGTTTAAAAATATAAAGTGGGAACTAAATAAAATAATATTTGTTAATATGAATTGTATCTACTTTTTTCGCATTATTTAAAAGGTTTTGATGTGAATTTTTTGATGAATGTAAGAATCATTAAAAATATAATTTTGGAAACCTATCTTAATATTATATATTAACTTATACACTAACAAAAATAGTATAATATAATATATATAAATTTTTTGTTATATTTTGTATATATTATATTATACTATTCTTTTATTATGTAGAAAATACTTAAAAAAATTTAAATTTCTTATTAATGGCGTTACTTTGCGGAAATCCGTCACTATATGGACAGTCAAAAGTTTTACTTAGCTAAGATCCGCGACAAGCAAAACAATAACAGAAAATCAATAATGTTTGTTTTTCTGCTGCATGAAGTGGATTTATTTGGAACTTTAACCAAAAACTTACCGAAAATCGGCCATCAATTCTCCACCCACCACCATGCACAACACTAAACACACACTACCACTTTTCCACCTTGTAAACGACAAGTGTTTCGCCCCAACACGAGGCATCTTAAGGTATAGTAGACTCTACGGAAGACAACCGAAAAGTGATTCTTCTTCCAAACTTTTCGGTTATCTTCCGTAAGTAAAACTTTTGACTGTCCATATATTAAATTTCTTCAAAGTTAAATAAATTTTTTAATATCTTACATATGTACTATAGAAATAGTATACATGAATATGCGAATTAAACAAGTTTACTATTCGTTTCGTCTCAAGGTTATTAAAAAAACCGGAGAATTTCATTTTATACTGTTTCTTCGCCAAACGAATGTAACATTGTATATATATACATATGTAACTGAAACCGGGTACGTACGACTGGCAAGGTAATTCAGGTGTACGAAGTTCTTGTAGTTGTAACAATGCTTTTAGGATTCGCCATCCTGCAATGCGGGATTTTTGTGAAATAGGAAGTAATTATAGTGAGTAAATAAATAAAAATACGCATAATGATGTATTTTTTTACTAATATAATTAAAAGTAGGATTCACTAAGACGAATTTAATATACCTAATTTGTTGAAAATGACGGCGACGTGGTTCGCCACCCGTCACGTCCTGATTCTCACAAGGGCGAAAAGCCTACTACGACTAATGAAGAGCCGTTTCGCTGCGATGAATGGTAGCGGATGGAGTTCTGTGGTCTCTGCTAACCCCTGCGAGGGATAGGCGTGAATATATAAAAAAAATTATGTAAAAAAACAGTAAATAAATATGAATATTCTACTTCTAAGAGTGCCGCTCCGACCTGCGAAGGTGTGCAGCCAATTCAGCACAACTCTACTCCTCCTTCGTGAGGTTCACTCGCTATCCCGGTCCACTCCCTGATATTACGTAGCCAAGACTTTCGTTTTCGACCAACTTATCTTTTGCCCGCGACATTTCCAGTCATGATCAGTTGCAGCAACTTGTAGCTGTCATGTCTCATGATATAATCCAGGTAAGCAACTTTTCTTCTTTTGACGGTCTGCAAAAGTTCACGTTTTAGCTTCGCTTCTCGGAAAACCTCGGTCATTGGCTACCCTTTGAGTTCAGCTATGAATATAAATAACAGTATAATATGATTATATATAATTCTCATGAAATGATTGAAAGTTTTAAAACGAAAGGCAGGTTCTATTTAATGTTAGATTGTAAAAATATTTTTCAAACAAAATTAATTTTGTTTGAAGATATATCTACAATTTATGCTCAAGACTTCTTTTAAAATGTCATACATACATATGTATAACAGCCGAAATTATAACGAGATTATAATATGCATAACTGATTTGATAGAAAAATGAATGTGTGATTATTTGTCACGTGATTAAGTCTTTAAATGTCAAAAGTATTGAAATGTCGCGTGTTCAATTGTCGGGTCTTTTCGCGTCGGCACACCGGTGAGCACTGCCTTTTGATATCTTTTTTTTATGGGATAGTAAGCAAAACGAGCAGGCGTGTCGCCTGATGGGAAGCAATCAACGCCGCCTATAGACATCTGCGGCGCCATAGGCAGTGCGAAAGCGTTGCCGACCTTTAAGGGAAGTGATATTATAGGAGTGGGAGAGGAAGAGGAAGAGGAGCGGGATGGTGTTGGATCTCCGGAAGTCAGGCTGCTCACCGTACGAAGCGCGGTAGCTAAGCTATCGCTCAGACGTCGGTTTTCTGCGGGAGTGTGGTACTTCCCCGGGCAAGCCGGCCCATTCATGCTACAGAAAAATATTATGCTATTCTAGTCAGACAAAGTATTCGTCTGCAGCGTGGCTCTACCATTCTGAAACACTCCTTTTTTTACAATGCTATCATTTAGTTTTGAATTATATCAGAAATTTTATATAACATTTTCGATACGTGCTTGTGACTAACAATGGAATACAATAGTTCATTTGTTAATGGAATGTTGTTGCTTACATTGAAACACTAAAATATGTATTTATTCGATCGTTTCACAGTTTTTTACGATAACATTTTTTCCATCAAATAACTGTAATAATAAAGATCTATAATTTTAAAATAATATTCACAATAAACAACTATTAACGTAATAATAAACAAGCAAAAATAAAATGAACATCTTGAAGTAAATAAAAATAGACCAAAAATTGATCTTTTTAAATTTAAAAGTATGTGAATAGTTTCAGATGAAGTCGTTATATAAGAAATTAACATCCATACATACATACATATCGACACGTTTGTTTCCCGTAGGGGTTGGCAGAGACAACAGATCTCCATTCGCTACGATCTCGGAACACCTTCCGTGCTTCCTCTACACTTATCTATCTTTTTATCAACATTCATCGTAGCGAGACGGCTCTCCATTAGTCGCTTCTCGCTCTTGTGGAAATCAGGATAGACGGGTGGCGAACAATGTCGCCGTCATTTTTTCATTTAATTAGTTATTAAAATTCGTCACAGCGATTCCCACGAGCCGCAATGAAGGTTGGGAGGATGGAGGTTAGCCCCAGCAAAGCCCCGTATGCTGAGGTAAGGCACTATATTATCCGAGGGACCGCGATCCGGGGACGGTCGGCACGCTTGCGACTAATTCCGCCCATATAATGCGGGGCATTCATTGGCACGGCCGACCGTGGATTGGCGGATCTTAGCTAAGTAAAACTTTTGACTGTCCATATAGTGATGGATTTCCGCAAAGTAACGCCTGACTCCATTAATAATACTATAATTACCGGAATGGCGGTTTGGCAAAGATCTCCCTGATGAAAAAACTCCCTGGCCTTGGCAAAGATACTCTCTGACTTAATTAACAATTTATAATAATTAATTTACAAATAAGTGACGGGGTCGATGCAATATATAACTTATATTAGGTCGCAAAAATATATTTATTATATATTCTGAGACAATTTTGAGCAAAGATAAATAAGTAGCTATACCCGGCATACATTGCCAAGAAACAAAATGTTTTTGATAATTAGATAACGCATAGAGAACAAACTTACAAAAAAAATATATCTTTTAGGCAGGAATCGTTGCGGTCGTACGTGAGTTATGCTCACTCAAAGTTTCATCACATTCAGATGTATGATTTCGGAACGTATAGAGTTTCGGAACGTATACATTCAATTTTATACGGTTTTATTATATCTATGAGGTCTTTTAATAGATTTGCGACGCGATTTCAAAACTTGCGACGGCTTTTTCAACAACTTCTTCTAAACCGATACTAATGAAACTTTTAACACGCTTTTAGTTCTCGTTATACAAAATTAGGATAATTTCAACTCGCTAGCGAGGATTTGTCAATAGGTGGATAGTGCGTAGGATTTAGTAGATATTACACGTATGTACATATATGTACACACGTGTAATCCGTGAAGTGTGATTAAAATGCAATAAAATTCATCGTATAAATAAACTTCATTCGCGACGCAAGTAAGCAGGAAGTTATTATTTTCAGAATACGAGCTCACATTACATGTTGTGCTTAATCACGTAGCTAACTTTAATATATAAAACCTTTTAAATTATCTATTTTAACGTATGTAGCGATTTAAAATATATTTATTTAAATGTAACTGTTTCTATTACCTTTAAGAAGCTAGGCCCACTGAAGTAATCTACAAATAATGTGACAATGAAGTAGCATGTGGCATGACGACCGATTGGCTCAGTGGCGGGGCCTTCCGCCCGCGGAGTCAATGGTCGTGGATTTGATCCCCGCATCGGAATAAATATTTAGGATTTATAAATATTTATTCCGAGTCTGGTATCCCCACCCACCCCCAATCCACATTTCCTTTCCTGCCCTTTCCTTTCTTCTATATCCTTTCCCTTCCTCTCCGCCAATCCACGGTCTGCCGTGCCAATGGATACGTGGCTAAGGGCGAGCTTATTCTCAAGCGCGCCGACCGTCCCGGGATCGGGCTCCCCCGGGTACTATGGTGTCTTGCCTTAGCATGCAGGGCTCTGCTGGGGTTGACCTCCATCCTCCCTTGCGGCTCGTGGGATTCGGCGAAGGATTCGGAAAAATGACGGCGACGTGGTTCACCGCCCGTCCTGATTCTCACCAGGGCGAAAAGCGACGAATGGAGAGCCGTTTTGCTGCGATGATTGGTAGCGGAGGGAGCGGAGATATATATATATATATATATATATATATATATATATATATATATATATATATATATATATATATATATATCAGAGGAACAAAGGCTCTCAAGACAATGTATCAAAGAAGATTACATATATTTAACTGACATTGAAAGGCGAGTGAAATCTGGTTATCAGATTAATGGAGCCGTACGCTGCTTTATAAAAAGATAGAATGTGTCTAAAAAGGTCAGACTGACAGTTCATCGGGGTCTGTTTGTTCTGACTCTGATGTACGGTAGTGAAACTAGGTTTGGCAGAAGAGTCATGAAAGCAGACTGAATGCGTTGGAAATGAGAGCATTAAGAAATATATACGGGGTAACTGAATGATACAATAAGGAATAAAGTTATAAGACAGCGATGTGGAGTAAAAAAAAATGTCGTGATAAAAGTTGAGAACGTGATGCTTAGATGGTTTGGGCGCGTTTAAGAAAGGCCAGGTCAAGAGTATCCTTAACCGGCGAGTTTGCATGAAGAGAGTGAGGAAGAGGAAGCAAGGAAAGTATGCCGAGTTCGTAGCAAATAGAGGTCTGTGGTCTCTGCCTACTCCTACGTGAAACAGGCGTGATTATATGTATGTATATTTAACTTTAAAGTAAATTTTAGCTTATATTTCATTTCACACACTTGGCTGCAGGGTTCTTTTCATGTTTGGCTTCGATGCGTTTATATCACGCCGAGTGGCATGTCATGTTGTACGCCGTTTCGTCACGTGAATAGGTGCTATTACTGAGCTATTTCAAACGATTGTTTTTAATGTTGTAACGAGTGAAAACATAAGCGCTCTTTATATTTGAAATATGAAACAAGAATTTCGTACTATGTCGTAATAATAATGATAAATATAAGTAAGCAAAAGTTTTATTAAAGTGAAAACTTCTATAGAAACGTTACACGACTTTTGGTAGGGAAACAATCTATGGGTTCGCGTCAGCAACATGCTAATGATATATCTATACCCATGAGTATAGCTACTTACTAGACATACTTAAAACACAGTTAATACGCGCGCACCTGTCTACGTACACACACCACGCCAACACATTGTGTATACCCTATTGTATATGTTTGCGTTGGACGCTTAGTGAATAAAGTTTTGTGAGTCGCGTTAGTGACATGCTGTATATATTATAGTAGCATTTAATATTACTACAATTAGTTTGAAACTTCAAAATACAGTTTTAAGTTTTCACTTCTGTCGGCAGTCCTTATGACTGCTTCCGATTTTTATTTTATTAATCTTCAATTAATAAAATACTGAATCATCTCAGTTAAAAAAATGATCAATTGAATTGATTCAAGTTGCATTTGCGTTACGTACAAGTTTGTTTTGTTAAAAGTGAAGGGCAATATGAGTTGTACATCTATACTTAGATATGTTTTCTTTCGCTCCTAGAGTTTAAATTGAATTTTGTTTTAATTAATTTTTATACAGATGGACAGTTATACTAAGACCCGCGAACATAAGACAGAAAAATAATATTTTGTATTTAAAGCCACCGCTTCTAAATCGCATGAATTATAAATTGCAATTAGATTATCTGTTAAAAAAATTAATGAGGATCATTAAAGATATACAAATATACAGCGTGATATACAGGTAGGCAGTACGAGAAAACATGTCACGTGATGATAAGTAATCGCAACCACCCGTAAAATCTAGGATACTAAGATCATTGTAGATGACCTTAGGGTAAGAATGTAAGGTCAAATAATGCGAAAGGAAAATTGTTTAATGGGAGAGAATGAAATAACGAGAGAAGTCTCCAAAACTGTACACCTATTATAGAAAACCCTGCAGTACAGAAGTTATAACACTTAATGCTGTTATTCTGTGAGGGTGTGACATTTCCTTATTAATGGAGATAAAGGTAAGATAAGTAGGAATAAATGAATAAGCGAGACGCCTTTGACAAATATAAAGACTTGGTTTTTGTGAGTTCCAATGACGTATTAGTTCGATAATACGGTTAAAGGCAACTTGATCCGCAAAGTGGTGATGCATGAAAAGATGTTTCAGGAAAACAGTAACATACTAATTCGCCATTCATCCAGATTAAAGGGATGAAACTTTTCTTTGGGGTGAGTTGTGCGGTAACGGAATTATTCCAAACAATTCCTCAGAATATTCTATATGGTAAAAGCATATGCTGAGAGATAAAACATTCATTCGCAATATCAAAGAAAAAAGCCGTTTTGTGAGATGTTACTAATGATTTTTTTACTTCGTTATTAAAATATGTTATAAAATATTTGGTTTACAATATATACTATGTATTCTATTTAAGCTTCTGGATTAAGCTTTACTCTTCTTCTGTAACATGACATTCTGTAAGGGTAATTACTTAATGTAATTGTGAACATGTAACATTTTGTATTATTGGATGTAGTACATCCTTTTAATCATTATACATCTTTTGATATACTATATACGTGAATATCCCTCGATATATTTATTATACGACCGATTGGCTCAGTGGCGAGGCCCTCCGCCCGCGGAGTCAATGGTCGCGGGTTCGATTCCCGCATCGGAATAAATATTTATATGGATTTTTAAATGTTTATTCCGAGTCTGGTAACCCCCCCCCCCATCCACATTTCCTTTCCTGCCCCTTCCTTTCTTCTCTATCCTTTCCCTTCCTCTCCGCCAATCCACGGTCTGCCGTGCCAATGGATGCGTGGCTAGGGGCGAGCCTAGTCGTAAGCGTGCCGATCGTCCCGGGGTCGGGCTCCCCGGGGACTATGGTGCCTTACCTCAGCATGCAGGGCTCTGCTGGGGCTGACCTCCATCCTCCCTTGCGGCTCGTGGGATTCACTAAAGACGAATTTAATATACCTAATTTGTCGAAAATGACGGCGACGTGGTTCGCCACCCGTCACGTCCTGATTCTCACGAGGGCGAAAAGCGACCAATGACGAGCCGTTTCGCTGCGATGAATGGCAGTGAATGGAGCTCGTGGTCTCTGCCAACCCCTGCGGGGGATAGGCGTGAATATATAATAATATTTATTATATACTCATTATAGAAAACATATATTTGTGTCGAAGGTCAGTATATTATTTATTATTAATAAGTTTGTTTTGTTACTGTGAACTATGACAAATATAAATATGTATATATTATAAAATTAATCTTTATTATTTTCAACATTTAATTAAAATTAAAATTTTAACGTTAAAACGAAAAGTGTGTCTTACGGGATATTATCTCACTTTACAAACATATTAAATAGTTTCGAATTAAGTTTGTATGGGTACTTTAAATATTCTAATTAATAATTTGAAATTAATTATAAATATAATAAATAAATAAAGAAAAGTGGTTGAAATCCGGCTCGAGGGACGATTTTTAAGCTAATCTTTTCTGTATATTTTTTGGCGTGAACAATAAAAGTTACTTCGTAATGATTAGCTATGATTTTGACAATGAAACTGACAACAAGGAAAATCAAAATATACAAAATAAAAAAGAAAACATAGACTTTTATAGCTGGAAGCTTTAAAGAGACTTTCATAGACACCGGCTTCAACTTAAAGCGTATTAAGACTTATTTGGCTTATGCGTCTATTACAGATGATTTATGAAGCAATGTCTTCGAGGAAACGTAAGAGTTACTTCCCCACAGACGTTGCTGCAGGCGTTGCCTTGGCAACTTCATGTATGATATTAAGATCTCAGAATGCAATTATACTGGACACAGGGGTTGAAAATACTTATTAGTCTTGGTGTGATATTTCACTTAGACTAAATGGACTATGGTGCAACTTTTAAAACTCATCTTGCTCTGTGTGATGTGTGTGAATACCCACACTTTTATAGTTTGTGGGTTGTCAATCCAGCACCCTCTCTCGCTCTCTTTGCGATTAAACACCGTAACATAAAGACGTGTTTGTTTTACCTGACCTGATATCTTGTACTACTAGACATTTATTAATAGTGTATTATAAATTAATAGTGGATTATTAATAACCCCCGAAAATATTTAATATATATGCCCAAGAAGCGAGACAGTCCTATTATTTTTTAAGCAGCGTTTCATACCCTTTTTGTAGAATAAGACAACTACGCTCGCCCGGGGAAGTACCCCGCAGAAAACCGGCGTCTGAGTGGTAGCTTACCTACCGCGTTTCGTACGGTGAGCGGCCAAGTTTTGGGGACCCAACATCCTACTCTCCCGTCTACCCCCTTCCTCCTTCCATTTCCACTTAAAACATACATAGCACATACACATAATGGCACTTTCCTTAAAGGTCGGGAACGCTTCCGCATTGCCTATGGCGCTGCAGAAGTCTATGGGTGGCGTTGATTGCTTTCAATCAGGTGACACGCCTGCTCGTTTGCCTTTCTATCCCATAAAATGCTTTTGCTTTTGCACGATGATATTGTCTACCGTTAAAAACTCAGTAGCCTTGTTTTGGGAACTTCCATTTCAAGCAGGAAACGTGCTCCTTCTATCACTCGTAGTCGTGACCACGCGTCTTCATTATTGTTTTAAGCCAGTCTTAATGCGTTAAATTGATTTTAAGTTCAAACCCAAAAGTTGTTTGATCCATGGACTTCGAGGATGGCACCATTCACCCGTAAAGTCGATATCCAGTGTGTTACTCACAAAACCGTGATTACTATAGCTATTAAATACCGAAAATGACGCTGCACTAACAGTTTTTAGTTTTTATCTACATACATATATGCATATTAGTTTTTTATGCACTAGAATATTTGAAAAAATAATCATTACAATAATCTGAAGGTGAATTTATGATTCTATGCCTAGTATTTCTAGGTCGCCTATATATACATATATGTCTTGACATTGATATGTTAGATTGACACAAACCCCGAGCGAATAGACATATCGTGTAACTTGTTGTGATTAATATTCAGATGAGAAATATACTATATATTATAAATTGATAAACATTAATGATAAAATTAGGGCTGTGCTCGGAGTTTATCTGGTGGATAGAATTCGAAATGGAGATTTTCGCCGGAGAACCAGAGTCACCGACATAGCTCTTCAAGTTATCAGACTAAAAGTGGCAATGGGCTGGATACGTTTATCGGAGAACCGACAATCGTTGGAGTAGACGAGTGCTGGAGTGGAGACCGCGACTCGGCAGACGAAGACGCCCTGCTAGATGGAGCAACGATCTGCGCAAGGCAGCTAGCAGAAACTGGATGCTTGTAGCCAAAGATCGGGCTAGGTCGCGCCTTGAGATAGCAGTGGACTGCCGCGGGCTGATATTTGATCTTTGTGTAACAATTGACAAATCAAATATCGAAAGCACCGTGTCCATTTAATTAAAGTAAAAGTAACGTGATTTTGAAGAAACAGGTAGCATGATTCTTTGATAGCCTTACCGATGTGACGTGTTAGTATATTTTCATTGGATGCTTTCTGCTGTTTCTTCTTCTAAGATTGCTTGTCCGACTAACGAAGGTTGACAGCCAATTCAGCACAACTCTCCTCCACCTTCGCGAGGTGCAGCAATTCTCCACTCACTATCCCGGTCCACTCCCTGATATTACATAGCCAGGACTTTCTATTTCGACCAACTTGTTTTTTCCTTGCGGCTTTTACCATCATGATGAGTTGCAGCAACATGTATCTGTCATGTTTTATGACAGGTAAGTAACTTTTCTACCTTTTACGGTCTGTAAAAATTCACCTTTTTGCTTGACTTGTCGGAGAACCTCGTCATAGTCCATCCTTTGAGTCCAGCTAATAGCGAGCATCCGTCTATATGCCTACGTTTCGAACGCTACTATACGTTTTCTGAGGTCTTCTTTAAGCGTCCAAGCCTCACATCCGTATAGAAGAATGGGCCAGATATAACAGTGGAGTATTGTAATGCGCAAGGAAAGTTTGAGGCTGCTGTTTACAAATTTTAAATATTCACAACAATCATTAACGCTTTTTAGACGAACTTATAATAAGAAACGTGTTTTATTCTACTTGAAGACGTAGAACAAATTATAAATTAATACTAGGTGATACGTATACAGGAACGGGTAAGCTACAAGATTTGTTTGACGTTAACTTTAATGAATCACAAGTATACGACGACGGTATGACCGTACGCGAGTGAATTGAAACTTGCTTGCTTATTTGCCCAGTTCTTTGATAAAAAAATTCGTCAAACGGTAAAAAGGCTGTTAGCTCGTTGAAAAAAAAAATATTACACATTCACAGGTAGGTAATATTAACAGTATTAAACAGGTAGCTAGCAGAATTAACGGAGTGCGGTGGCTGGCTCTATTGTCATCAAAACTCACTCTCATGAAACTCACTTTCACTCACTGAATATGGAAAAATCCCCGCTACTTGTTTTGGTTCATGATAAGTGTTATAATCTATATGGTTTTTTTAAATTACTACTTCTCCATAATAGAACAGATAAGTTGAAATCGTAATTCTATTTTAAAACCAAAAATAACCCTACAGAAGGATATAACAGCAGCAATTAGTTAAATTTTGTGGTTAAACCCTCGGGTGGTCCATTGAATCTATAAAAAGTAACATAAGCCTACATTTAAAATTGTTTAATTGAGCCGTTAAAATTTGTTTACATTTTTCATTACCTCACAGAAGTTAAAACAGTTGTGGTGTTTACATTAATAAATATAAATTATCTAATGAATTATTGGCTTCCTTTTTTAATAAAATATTACTATTATTATTACAAACTAAATTATTAATATACTAATGGCCTTCTAGCTGTCTACAGATAGCAGTCTCAAAATTCAGGCTAAACGGCTGACACAAAAATTGGCAGATGATTCGTGCTGTGTCAGCATTAAAGTACCACCGCTTTCTATATTTTAAACGTAAAAGATTTTAATTTAATAAGAGATCTAGATGGCGATTTATTATTAATAAATGTAGCAAAGAATGATGCACTTTACTTCCTGCGAAGCCGCCACAAGCATGAAAAATTCAGTGCTTTTGTAAATCTTTGCAAAAGAGAAGGGAAGATTACGTCAATTATTTTAAAAGAATTACGAAAAAGAGTTACGTTTCTAATTAAACAAGACTTTAAAAGTCTTCAAATCTCAAAAGTCTCTAAAACTCAAAAGTCTTCAAAACTCTTTCAGATAAAATGGTGTTTGTAATTCCTTTGCACCAATATGTATGGAATACTTTTAATGTGAGGTTATTCTAACTGATCTGAATTTTAAGTCATGATGTTTTTTGAGTATCTGTTACTATACATCATTGACACGCATCGCTCACGACTATTGAATATGTTTGTGAGATAAAGCTTTTAAGTTTTTGCATATATTTGCAACTTTATTATGTTTAAAGTGCGTGAATAGGTGTGAAGATATTTTCCTTATCCTTTTAAAATACAATTTTTAAAAAGAATGTTTAATATTATTTAATTCACTTGCATGTTTGTGCATGTCACTGTGCAGTCAAAATTTACTCGCTAATATATGTATATAGTTTATGAAGAGTTGACATTATAGACAAATAAATAAATAAATAATGAAATTTTTACGCCGTAAGTGGTAATGTGATGGAGCTTTTAAACGTCTTTTTTCATTTTGGTTCACCTTATACTATACAAATAAAGAATTATTATTATTATGCAAAAGGAGTTTTTTCCTGCCGATCTTACCGAAGTTTATTTTGAATGTCCATCTAAATAATGGATTTCTAAAAAGCAACACCTGAGTTTATGAGTCCATTAAAGTTTAAAATAGAAGTAGAAGAAGAGAAATATAAAATTAAAAAATAAATATATAAAAAAATAAAACAAAAGAACACGTCATTATGGGAGTTGGAGGGGGAGGGGGAAGGGTGTTGGGCCACCGGAAATTAGCCGCTCATCGTACAAAGCGTGATTTTTTTTATGGGATAGGAGGGAAAACGAGCAAGCGTGTCGCCTGATGGAAAGCAATCAATGCCACCTATGGACAACCGCGACACCGCAGGAGTCGCGGAAGCGTTGTCGGCCTTTTAGGTATGTATAGGCTTGTTTTTTGAAGGTTCCAATGTCGTAACGGTTCGGAAAGACTGCTGAGGGTAGCTGATTCCACAAACTGGTGGTACGTGGAAAGAAGTTACGGGAGAAACGCACCGTAGTCGATAGCCACTCATCCAGATGGTGGGGATGAAATTTTTCTTTACGGCGAGTTGTGCGGTTGTGGAATTATTCCAAACAATTCCTCGGAGCACTCCCCATGATAAAAGCGGTAAAACATGATGAGACATCTCTCCGCAGCGCTAGAGAATTAAGCCGATCGGTGAGATCTTGGTCATCAACGATTCGGATCGCACGACTTTGAATGCGATCAAATGGAAGACGTTGATACTGAGGAGCCCCGGCCCAGAGGTGAGAACAGCATTCCATGTGTGGCCTGACTTGTGCCTTGTACAGTTGGAAGCAATGGTCAGATGTGAAATACTGTCTCGCTCTACTGAGCACACCCAGCTTCCACTACTAGCTAAGCTACCACTCAGGCGCCGGTTTTCTGCGGGAGTGTGGTACTTCTCCGGACGAGCCGGCCCATTCATGTTATGTTATTCTATTTCAACAAATGTTCTCAACGAAGTATTCGTTTGCAGCGTGGTTCTATCACTAGCTAATATAGGAATTATTTTCATAATGTGACCTATACGTGTAACATCTTTGTGGTTTTTATTTTAAGACAATCTATTGATATATTGTAAAAACGACGAAAAAATATATTGATTCATATGGACTTTTCATATGTGCCACTGCTCAAGGAGCCTCGTTTTTGGATGAATCTTAATCAATTAATCATACATAGTAAGTCATATAAGTGGTAGAGAATGCCCAATGGCATTAAGTCCGCCTGTTGTACTTTTTGTGTAAAAAGTTTAAATTAATAAATATACATATGTACATATTTATATCAATACTGAAATCTACGAACTTCTGGGTATGGTAGTTTCGCTACTGAGCCAATTAGGTCGTTAAATGTACTTGAGTTTACTTAATTAAAATAGGCAGTAAATCAGACTATCGACGAATTATGTTACAAGGCCAATATATGTATTTCTAATGCTCTCGTTCAAAGTACTAGTTGGACAAATTTTGATATTCAGTTATTTAGTGTATGTGACTAGTGCATTTCTATTTAATGTATTATACAAGGCTGACGAGAAACCAGATTTCAATTAAAAAGAAAGAGTTTAAAAATAGCTACATCACGTATCATTCAATAGTAGCGTGTATTAAAATTTAATTGCATCAAGAACATAAGAATGTAATTGTAGTATATGTAGATATAAGTATCTATTATTCGTCTCGAGCGCAGACGTCACAGTGTAAGCCTGGAGGGGGCAGTCTATGTCCGACCGCCAGATAGGTAACACGTGGTGGTGCGTTGGCGAGCCGTATACATATATATTATATAATAACACAGATACTACAGTAATATTTTAAGGAGATGAAAAAATTCAAATTATTCGCCGGATTAAGCCACGTGGATGCCATTTGAGATATCAGATTTATATAGAATACGATCAGTCCATTTCTGCCCCTTGGGTATCAAACGAAGGAACTATAGAGAGAAAACTAACAGCATTTACTTGAGAGAATAATCAAATCTAAGAATAAGGAATAACCAGTCTGCATTTTTTATAAAAATGTTTTATATAGAATATAAAAAAAATTAAATGATTTGCAATAGTAATATTAACGGTCAATTTTATTTATATCTATAATTTGAAGATCTTCTAGATTTCAAATAAATATTTGGATTATACATTACTAGAGTAAATATAAAAGATTATTAATTACACATGGACACGATATTTATAAAAGAAATTTACAATTTAAGAAAAATATCAACAAAAGAATAATATATTTCTTTTATTATTTAATCTTTGTATTAGTACATTTTACATTAGTTTTAAAATATTTTTATCGTTTTTACATATTCCGACAAATAAAAAATATTATTTGTATTTCTAAATTATAATATGATTTATTGCATCCGAAGGAATCAACGTTATTCTTTCTTCATTTCACATATTTATAACACATCCTAGACTCAGCGCCTAAAGATCTAGATTCACTTTTATTTAACATAGCACCAAACATTTATTAGGTATTTTTCAGGCGAATTTGAAATTTTATTTTGTTGTATGTTTATTATTTTTCAATAAATGGTGATATGATTTATTTATTTGCTTTTCTAGATTGTAATACAATAATTTATTGCAACCGAAATAATTTAAGAAATTCTTTTTTCATTTCACATGTTTATAAAACATTTTAGACTTAGCGCCTGGAAATCTAGATGCACGTTTACTTAATATAGCACCAAACATTTATTAGGTATTTTTCAGGCGAATTTGAAATTTTATTTTGTTGTATGTATAATATTAATTTTTTTCACTAAATGGTGATATGATTTATTTATTTGCTTTTCTAGATTGTAATATAATTTACTGCAATCGTAAAGAATTTACGATATTCTTTTTTTATTTGACATGTTTATAAAACATTTTAGACTCAGCGCCTAGAGAACTAGATTTACATTTACTTAACGTAGTACTAAACATTTGATATTTTTCTAGCTAATTTGAAATTTTATTTTGTTGTATGTTTAATATTTAATTTTTTCAATAAATGGTAATATGAGATAGATTACTGGACATTGTGTCCAATATGTTTTAAAAATTTGTTAGAAACAAAATCTAGTAATCTAGTTCCAATTTTTGTGTAATATAACACCAAATTTTGATAATTATTTTTCAGGCAATTTTTTTCGTTGGTACGTTATATTTATTTGGTAATATTTGTATTGTTGGAAATATTTTTTGTTTTTGTAGATTTTAATATAATTTATTGTATCCGAAGAAATTTACGATATTCTTTTTTCATTTCATATCTTTAAAAAATATTTTATTCTCATCCAGAGATAAATTTAATTTTCCGTAACAAAACATGAAAAATCTGTTATACTAAATTTTTTAGGGGTATTTGATTTTTTGCAGAATTACTCATCTCACGGTACCCAATAGCCAAAATCCGAAAAGTAAATTTAGCCATAAATTATCAGTTTTGACGATGATACATCTCTGATTCTGCTATCGCTAATGCGCCTTGAGTAACAACTATAGCAAGCATTTTTTACTTTGCAGAAAACTATACAATAAAGCGGTTGACCAGAACGTTCTGGCTAAAATCCCAAATGTAAACACTAACAGTCCGTCTGTTATACAAGCTCAGAGTTGCCCACAGAGCTATAGAGAGGACTATTAAAATTTTGCTCGTAATCAAATTTCATCTCTTCGAGTTAACAAACTGAAGTAACATTCGGCTGCGAGTGAAGACGGCGTCTTTGCAAATGTTGAGTGAACGTCCTCGACCAGATGAATCTAAGATCTGCGCAGGGCGGCTCTGTTAGACATGGATCTTGCTATCCATCTGGTAGACATTAAATACGTGTTACCAAAGATCGAGGAAGATGGTGCGTTTTAAGTGAGGCCAACAGCGGACTGCCGCAGGCTTTTGATGATTTTCAAATTCATTACACCTTCTTTATTTCTTCAATAAAAAATTGACATTTCATTTATGAAATATCAGGCAAACGTCAGATTTATTCCTTTCCTTGAAAAATAAAAGCGTTTGAAGTAATTTTTTTATATTTGTTTTGTTATATAGGTACTATGATAAAGTATGTATATACTTATTGTGAAGAGCCAGAGATCGTCATTATTATTTTAAAATACTTATAAGCAAAATTTATAAACAAATAATATAATAAACATCATACATGGAGTCAATAAAACCTGTATGTGAACATAAAACAAAATAGTCATTAATAATCAAGTTTGGTAAAAGTCATAAATCTAATGTATAAGGCCTTATAAATAATTTAAAAATACAAGAAAATTCATCAAAAAGTGAAATTAAACAATATTTATCAAGTGAATATAACGTTCATATAATAGTATAATTTATTAGATATATTAGTTTTAAGTTTAATATAAAGATTTTATATGTTACTAAGTTGTAAGCAGTTGTTTTTTTCCACGCACCACCAGTTTGTGGAATCAGCTACCCTCGGCAGTCTTTCCGAACCACTACGACATTGGAACCTTCAAATAACAAGCCTATACATATCTAAAAGGCCGGCAACGCTTCCGGGACTCCTGAGGTGTTGCGGTTGTCTATGGGCGGCGTTGATTGCTTTCCATCAGGCGACACGCTTGCTCGTTTGCCCTCCTATCCCATAAAAAAAAGTTCATGTATTGAATGAATTTTATTTATATTAATAATTCAAGAAGTATACAATCATAACTATTTAATCACATACCAGCCGCCTCGCATATCTAAGTAGATGAAGTCGGGTAGCAAAGCGCGGCCTGATATATTGTATAATACTTAAGTACAATAGTACTATATGGAAGTCCCATATGAAACACATTAGTAAGATCTATATATGAAGGCAATATAATGAAAGTCTCGACGATGAGAATATAATATATGGATAGACCTGGGATAGTGTTATATGGCCGAGTGCCTGGGCGCACGTCCGCGGTCGTTGTGGATGGTTGAGTTGTAGAAATACGACTTTGACAGCGTACACACCCCGGCTGTGTTGAAAGAGAGATGGTTCGGTCAGTTAAAGACTATCTC
The DNA here is from genome assembly GCA_031353405.1 of Baronia brevicornis. Lineage (NCBI taxonomy): Eukaryota > Metazoa > Arthropoda > Insecta > Lepidoptera > Papilionidae > Baronia > Baronia brevicornis. The sequence goes on along the minus strand of JASFAT010003035.1, from coordinate 1,083,680 downwards.
GTGTACGCCTCGAAGCGTGTTTGTGTTATTTTTAAGTCTATATCTTAGTTTATTATTTATTGTAAGAAAGTTCCTTATTTCCAAAAAAGCCTTCCGAATTTCTGGCTAGTTTTTATCCACTAAATGTCTTCAACTATTAAACAAGTGTAATATTCCTTAAACTTAATATATATAATTAAAGATGAATAATAGAAATATTTTTTCTTTCGTCTGTATATTTTTAGGTTTTATATATTTCGAGCAATATTTATGATTTATTTAGACTGAAATTGTTTAAAAATTGCTTAGTTATTCCATAAGGCTGAAGCTCACGAACGAAGACTATTATCATGTGAATGCCGGGGCTCCTCGACAATATGGACTTAGTAAGAAGACTCACGAGAAACAAAACCTTTTGAGTAATTTTTTTTTATAGGATACGAAGGCAAACGAGCAGGCGTGTCACCTGATGAGAGGGAATGAGGAGTGGGAGGGTGTTGGGCCTCCGAAAATATATTAATACTAATTTATATTATAGTATATATTGAAATGTTATTTTCAATAATTGTTATTGAATTGTCAATAAAAGTACGATCCCGTTGTCACCAATTTATGTACATACGCTTACAACGAGATATCTCGTAGTTTTCCGACAATGCGCAGGCACTGTGCTTAAAAAGGTGTAAAAAGTTTTTTCCACTTTCCATTATAAAAAAATAGGCAGAATTCAATTCAAGGTTTGATAATGAAATATTTTATATATTAAATAATACAAAGCACATTCTTTACTCCAAAATAATTATTTCAGTTAATATGTTTTTATTTTTTATAATTTAATAATTCCAAACCACTTAACCACCGACTGTCCACATCGAAACTATAACAAAACTACAGACATTCTAAGCTCTTGTTTTAAACGATCTCCAAGTCTGTGAGGGGTACAGCGAGGAAGAACTTCTTTATTTCTTCAGAAGCTCTTTTCACTATTTGATCAATGATGGGAGCACCGATTTCAGTGATAAGGTCTTTCCAGCTGTGATCTAACAGGTCCAATATAGGCTTAGCTGTAAACAAAACAAATGAAAAGAATTAAGTTAATGTACTCCAAAAGACTTATGCTGGTGAATATGATTTGAAATGAAGAAATCAAGGAACCAAAGTCGCTGTATGCCGCCATTTAATCTGTGTTTCATTTATATTACTTAGACGTTTTTAATAAAGTGTTGTTACTATTTGTACATTTAAGTATAGAAACTAAGACGCCTACTATTGCGGTTCATGATCCTCGATATGGTTTTGACAAAATAAGACGATGACAGGTTTTTTTTATGGGATAAGAAGACAAACGAGCAGGCGTGTCACCTGATGGAAAGCAATCAACGCCGCCTATAGACATCCGCAGCGCCATAGGCCGTGCGGAAGCGTTGCCGACCTTAAAGAAAAGTTACATTATAGGATTGGAAGGGAAAATGGGGAGGGTGTTGGGCCTCCGGAACTCAGGCCGCTCATCGTACGAAACTCGGTAGTTAAGCTACCACTCAGACGCCGGTTTTCTGCGGGATTGTGGTACTTCCCCGTGTGAGTTGGCCCATTCATACTACAGACAAATATTATGCCATTCTTGACAATGTCTGCTGCGTGGCTTTACCACTAAGGTTTTCTTAGGGTTAGAATTTATCTTCTCTTAGGTCTCATGGGAGGCGAAAACACACCAGTTAATAGACATCAGCGTCTATTTGAGTGATAGAAGCGATGTGAGATACCCAACTATTCGGTGGATTACGGCATTCCTCAATGATATTCTTAAAAGAGTAGCTACACTTCCGCAACAGTGGGGAGTGTTGCTGACGTCTATAATGGCATGATTGCTTTCCATCACATGTCACATGTGAATGTTTGCCTTCCAATCTCATAAAATATTGGCAAAGCTTACTTGTTCCCATTATCTAAAGAGAGACACAGGAATTACATAAATGGACTATATCTATTATTTCACTTCTTCATTCTGCTTGGAATAGTTCCAAATAGTCCTCTTGATAAATGAAAAGCATTACGCGAACTAAAAGATCTTAGAGACAAACAAGAAGAGCAAACATCGTAGACCGAGGTACAATAAATTATAAAGAAATTGTAATGTAAAATTGACTATTTTGTCGAACATATGAAAACACATTTTCTTGTTAACACTTCTGCAATATAATTTCTCTTAACATATTAATATTAAATATTAATATTTTATATTATTTATTTACATATAAAAGGAGTGTCAATGGGTCTGAACAAGTATTATTGTCTAATCTGCAAATGTTGTATGGCATGCTGCAAATATTTTGTGGGTGACAAATATTTTAGCAGTTAGCTGTTATGGCTGTATTGATTGCAAATATACTTTATAGATTAAGTTTTTATAATGTTATGATAGTATAGATAAATACTTAGAAAACAAATTTTCTTAATAAATTAATATATATTTTAATATTTAATATTATTTATTTATATATAAAAGAAGTGTCAATAGGCCAGAAAGTGTTATCATCATTTCCGCAAATGTTATGTGGGATGTTGCAAATATTTTGTGGGGAACAAATGTTTTAGCAGTTAACTGTTATGGCTGTATTGATTGCAAAATTAATTTATAGATTAACTTTTTTCAATGTTATGATAGTAACGATAAATACTTAGAAAATAAGTCAATAGCTCTCCTATGCAATTTGACTATCATAGTAAGCTAGTTTTTGCACTTACCTCTAGTTGCATCTCCTCCGAAAAGATTGTCAAAATTGAAAAACACTTTTTTTACTAGATCAAAACTGTAATCGTATCCTGTTAGTTTCCAGTGTTCATTACCATCGGCCCCTTTGATAGTTTTAGTTTTCAATGTAGCTTTGATTTGTATGTTTTCTGTAATATTATTTAATACAAATTTTCTGATTACAAAAAAAAAACTTACTGTGGCGCTACAAGAAAATAACTTCGATCAGTATTTGCTCAAAACAAAGGTGATATAATCCCTGTAACCTGCAGTTACTGGTAAACGTATTATACATAGATTTAACCTGTTTATCTAAATTTATTTTCGCCAAGATTTCTTAAACAGATTCTAAGAGCGTTGCTAAACTTTTAAATTAGGCAAATTAACATGTGAAATGATAAAAATTCATTCATTGTTTTCACACAGTATTCAATATAAACTTTGTTCCCCGTGGATTTTATAATAATTCCAGGACTGAGTTTAATCAGTTTTTAAAGGAAAATAGCCAGGAAAATTTTATTAAAATTGTTTTCAAAATGTAAAAAAATTCTATAAATTTTTGCCTGGGTCGGTCAGGAAGTTATCAAAATTTTGTGGTAAACCGACTTTCAAATGGTTATTCTGTTACTGCAATACTTTTGGTAAGTATTAAGAGACAGAGACCTAACTCTTTTGCTCTACATTTGCTTCTTAGCTAAGGTAAGCAAGGCATCTAAATTGTATAGATTGTTTGAGATAGGTTATCATGCTAATTACTTACCATTAACGAACCCGATTACTAGTTTACTGTAGTGATACATTGATAAATGTATTACTAATGCAATATGTTTTTTTATATTATTTCTTTTTAAATTTGTTATTTAAAATTTGAAATAAAAATAAAATAAATTGTTTTCTATTAAAACAAAAGTATCAGTTCGTCTGACGTCTTTCGATAGTAATGTCACTCTTCCGGCATAAGAAATTGAAATTATATATATTGAGATATAAAATGTAGAATGAGAGTTGCGAATGAAGTATAAATAATATATAAATGTACAATGAATAGAAAAATAAATTAATTTGACTTGGAAGGATTTCAACCCATCGAAGAAAAAACCCCCTAAAGATCCCGTGTGACGCCGTAAGCAGTCTGGTAGTCACGTTACATTACCTATCTGTTCTATAAAAACAATACAAACAAATATTTAAATCTAGATATTTATATACCTGTTTTTAAATTGAAGTCTCCCTCTCCTTCTGCTGGAATGAAGAGCACTTTGCCATCAAGTTTATATTTGCCAGTCCCTACTATTGGACATTCCAACACTACACTAATTGTGCCCTTATTAACATCTCTCCTGTATAAAAAATATACATTTATTAATGGAGTCAGGCGTTACTTTGCGGAAATCCATCACTATGTGGACAGTCAAAAGTTTTACTTAGCCGTGACGAGTTGTTTATAGTGGTTGGTGGGTGGAGAGTTGCCGGCCGTTTTCCGGTAAGTTTTTGGTCTAAGTTCCAAATAAATCCACTTCATCCAGCAGGAAAACACACATTATTAATTTTCTGTTATTGTTTGCTTGTCGCGGATATTAGCTAAGTAAAACTTTTGATTGTCCACATAAAAAATATACAATTTAATCTGGTTAACTTATAATAAACATGTTGTAAACGATATGAGACGTAAAACTTACGTGACACTTATCGCGTTACATTTGCTGAGACCCGCCAACTTCAAATCGGTGAAAGTTAATTTCAAATCACCTTGGTCTGCATTGACTTCCTTTAATACCATGGGATCAAGAGCGGAAACTCCGAGCGATGAAATCCCGGCGGTGACAATTGGAATTGCTATTTGTGTGCTGATTTTAAGACATTCTAAATCGTTGCTCTTGCAAGACTTTATGAAAGGCGCTATACGGGAAAGAAAACAAAAGTAAATTATTATATAATGTATTATAATATAACTGGTATGGTACCTAAATATAAAAATGTGACCCTTTTCCGTGAAATAGGTTCACGAACACCTAGTATGTATGTATATCTAGAGTATAGCTGATGAAACTTGGAGTCACACAAAGGGACATAGAAGTTTGCAGGCATTCGAAATGTGGTATGGTGTCTAATGGAGATTATATCTTATAAGTTATTAACGAAGAAATATTGAACAGGATTGAAGATAAACGCCAAAATTTAGACCACGTTAAGAATAGAAGGAGATATATGACTGAAAATTTGGTTCGACATGAACCTTTCTTTAAACGTCATAAAGGAAAAAGTAATAAATTGATGGAACTAGCCTTAGACCGGAACAAATAGAAATATCTACATAATATATCAACAAGTGCAAAAGTAAAAAGGTAGACCGAAAGAAACAAGTTTGAAGACAAAGATTCAATGATCTAGCCTTGGGGCGGTACAAATAGTTTAACTTCATCGATGTTCGATATCATCAGTATTTATTTATTTATTTATTTGGCATGAAAAACAAATTAATCTCGTAGAAAGAAAAATATATCGTCTAAACTATAATTCTAAATGTTTGTGTACAGAATGATTTGAATTAAATAAATTATAATAAAAATAAAAAATAAATATCTCATGTACCTTTTTTATTATTTGACTGAAAGATTTGATTATATTATTAAATATTAAATTTAATTGTCTCTTTATGTTTTTTTTATTTTATAATACACTATATTGGTATAACTGCTGTTTATGCTTGAATTTATTTTATGGGATAGGAAGGCAAACGAGCAAACGTGTAACCTAATGCGATCAAAGCAAAAAACGTCCATAGACATACATATCATCACGCCTCTCTCTCGAGGTAGGCAGAGACCACAGATCTCCATCCTCTACGTTCCCGGCACACCTTCTTTATTTTATCCACACTCATCTATCTTATCATCCTCTCACATTTATCGTAGCGAGACGACCATAGATAGTCGCAACATTATTGATATAACAAATGTATAGGATTGTTTTTCAAAGTTTCAATGTCGTTCAATGCTGGTTCGGAAATATCGCTGGAGGTAGGTTGTGCGTGGACAAAAGTTTCTGGAGAAACGCTCAGCACAGAATCACCATACATTCAGGTAGTGGGGAGGAAATTATTCTTTACAAAGGATTGTCACGCACTGGAATTCAGGGGTGAAATCGGTAAAATGCTGATAATTAGTGTAAATGTATTAATTGTCTGTTGTGAGTGGTTTTTATTATACAATTACTATGTGATATTGTGTCTCTTTAGAATAAAAACTCACCAATAGAAGCTTCTGATTTTGACAGTAAATACGTCACCAATAATACGGTCAGATAGTTTATTTTAAACATTATGAAAATGATATTAAATTGACTAGCGTAATATACTACGGAGTGAAGAATACTAATGTAATTTTCACGGGTTCACCGATTATATAGTTATTTGCAAGCTGGTTCGAGGCATGTATGTATTTTTTATTAAAACGAGATTTTGTAAAAAAAACTAAAGTGATGATGTCAAATGCATACAGCTTTATCTTGGCGATTTTATCTTGCCTGGGTTCCGCTATATATGTTTTAGTAAAATCTAACGATTGCAAATAAAATAGCACAAAGCTGTCCCTTTTTGTTTTTAATATTCATTTTGATATACACATTGACATATTGTTTGTCAAACAACAAAAATATTGTAAATATTTTAAAATGGTGGCATTTCTCATTATATTTAATGAATTATTGGAGATATGTACACACACACACACACACACACGCATATCACTACCTATTCATTTCTAGATTTATATGTTTTTTTTTTATTAAAATATATTTTAATATTGTAACGTGGTTTTCGAATTAAAGTTGAGGAACCCAAAATACACTATATTTTTTGCCCTACTATTGTATAGTTTATAATTGTATATATGTTTTGGTTATAATAATGGATTAAAATCGAGAAAATAAACTCCTAAGGAGGAAAACAAGAACATAAAATTATGCCAAACTATGTTTCTTATATTTCGAAATATAGTTGAAATTTTTGCCATAAGTTATTTTTTTAGAAAACTGTTGATTCTTGAAGCAACAGGACTCTAAATAACAATATTATTAGGTATATATGAATATAAATAATGTAAAAATAATATTATTATTTGAGTTATTCATTTTTCATGACAGGATATACCAAGTTAACGAAGGATTTAGGCATCCTACGAAAGGAACCTTTTCAATATCCTAGCTGTACATAATATTTATAGCTTTTATATATGACTGATACAATCCCCATTCCGCCAAGCCTAGGGATTTCAACTATAAACCTCAATTTTAAGAAAAGCAAAATTGTCTCATTATACCTGTATTGAAAATTATAATGATGCTGGGCTAACTCACGTAAAAGGCACTAACACTCATTTTTAATCTTGTTCCTATAATACGTATGATTTATTTTAAGCTCCTTAATGCAATAAAGTATCTAAAGAATTCGTACTATGAATTTTTATTATTTTATGTATACGAATTATTACATACGTACATAATATTATCACGTCTGTTTCGCATAGGGGTAGGCACAGACCACAAATTAATCTCAATCTGCTGTGATCTCGAGGTACTTTTCATCTCGAGGTCATTTTAATACAAAAGTAATATAATTACTGATTTTAATGCACACAATGGAAGCCATTCTGTATACGAGACACTGAGATTTACTATTCTTAAATCTTTTATAACTTTTTAGAATTCGCTTGCATTAATACTATTCTAATTAATACATTAGTAATTCACATTACCAGAATATGATTTCAATTGTTTTTGGTTAAATATTACAGATAACAATATAAATAATAGCATTTCCCCGTCTTTAATACAGTTCTGTTTTTAATCTATGATCCCTCTATAAATTGTAATCTTCTTCTTCGAGTCAGCGATCACACGTTACCAGGCTAGACCTTGGCCACTCATAAGGTCATCTGATGAGCCGATGACAGGCACAGAGAGCAGGATATTAGGTGTGCAATTGTAATTATATTTTCGTTAGCTTAGTCGCAAGCGTGCTTACCGTCCCGAGATCGGGCTCCCCCGGGTACTAAGGTGGCTTACCTCAGCATGCGGGGCTCTGCTGGTGCTGACCTCTATCCTACCTTGCAGCTGGGATTTACTAAGAAGAAATTAATATAGCTAATTTATTGAAAAATGAAGGCGACGTGGTTCACCACCCGTCACGTCCTGATTTTCAGAAGGGCGAGAAGCGAACAATGGAGAGTCGTTTCGCTGCGATGAATGGTAGCCGATGCAGCTCTGTGGTCTGAAATGGAACTGGATCGGAAACATTATGAGGACAAAAAAGGAAATTGGACAAGAGACAGTGGAATGGTATCCCAAGAATGGAAAAAGACAAAAAGGACGGCAAATAAAGAGATGGGAAGACGATAGGGATGGAGAAAATTAAGCCAGGACAGGAAAAAGTGGATGAAAGTAAGGGAGGCCTATGTCAAAGGACAACCTGACAAAAAACTGGTTGCTGATGGCACCATTAACCCTTATCGGACGCTAGCTTTTTATACGTGATTCTCGCTAGGTAAAACCCACAGATACAGTTTTCATTGACTTTATTCATTTTTGGACTCAATATATTGAAAAATAATTGAAAAAGGCAGTGATATATATCTGGAGATGTCAATTGCTCTGTTACGGATATTTAACTAAAAAGGCAATATACCTAATATATAGTACCTGCATTTCACACAGAGCGAGTTTCAACATGTCTCGTCTTGTCACCTCCCGCGTGACTCATGACCGCTGCGATAAAGTACTGTTGTCACGTGAGAGGTGACTTACGACTGATAAGGGTTAATTCTATAAATTTATAGGGTGTTAATCATATTATTTGTATATACTGTACTCAGCAAATAAAGGCTTATCTTATCTTATCTTTAATTGAAAATGTATGCATAATTAAAACATAAAGGAATCATATTTGGAGCAATAAATTACTATATTGCTCTGGTTATAAAAAGGAGCGTTTGAGGAACTGGTAAATTTTTTAAACTCTGCCCCCCTGTGGCTCCAGGCGCGTCATTATTCTGAAGTGCACTCCTAGCGTCGATTCCCGCTCCGCTGTGACACATTATAATTATTTGGAAAGTTTTCTTTATTTATGCACGGCTTAAGCCGGCATGCGAGCGCTACGAGGGTACGTTATCAAAGAGATCTTTTGTGAGTCATGTTTACAACCTAAGTGGATCGCCTTTAATAGTGTAACGCTGTTCTCGCACCGGAAAATAGAAGCTCAAAGGATATTTTTGCACTAATAAGTTTTAAATGTAATTTTTTTATGGGACAGGGAGGCAAACGAGGAAGCATGTCGTCTAATAGAAAGCAATCAAAGGCGCCCATAGACATCTGCAACACCATAGGCATCGCAAATGCGTTGCTGGTGTATGAGATTAGATTAGGTTTGTTTTTTGAAGGTTCCAATATCGTATTGGTTCTTGTGAAGGTAGCTGAAATGCAATACTTTTCTATCATGTATATTACATATATAAAATGTTTAAAAGTTAGCTAAAATAATATATTGACAGCGAAATCTTAAATCAAATCTCCTTGGTTTATTTTTTGCTTTATATACTTAAAAAAACATCATATATTATAATAATTATTTGTATTTTCTGTCTCCTTAACAACAGGAATATATATATATATATATATATATATATATATATATATATATATATATATATATATATATATATATATATGTGTGTGTTTGTGTAGCTAATTGAGCGCTTTACGTGTGTTTCTTAACTACTTAACAAAAAAATAAAATATCGATTAATTTAAAAAGCAACCATAGAGGATTAAAATCAAAAATGAGAGATATCAAGAATATAGATTGAACTTTAGAAATACAGAATTATTCTGATTGTAGGTAACGACAGTTGTCAACAATCAAAATAGGTGCGAAAATTTGTAAACCGTGGTTAAAAAAGCAAGGCACTTAGGACATATATGGACCTTTAAAAATGTAAATGCCTTTGAGATACACACAATATATATTTTCAGCTTAAATATTCATTCCAAAGTCCAAATTCTCTAAGTCCCGAAGATTAATTTTTGTGTTCAAAGAAATTTTGTTATTTTGCAACCGAACCAATTACGTCGTCATATTATAAAAATAACGTTGATTTATATATTATTACCAATATATATAATTTACCAAGTTATATGTTGTAACTAATGAAATTAAATGGTATGAAAGAGTTATATATATGTACAGGGATAGTATTTAAAAGTTTGTGTAAGCAAAGCTGCTCTTTAGAACAGAATATTCATGTGGCAAACATCACCATTCCACAATGTTTTAATTAACATACACACTCTGGCCACAACATTCACCTACAGAGGAAAACTTTTATCTTCTGTAACATCTGCATGTTTGAAATATTTTCCCATTGAACAGTAAAATGTGGCTTTTCTGTATATTTTGTTTGTGTTTAATTTAAAAATATTAAGCGAAAAAACGAAAAAACTCACCATAATGTTATACACCGTGACTTTTTAATTACCCGAGAAAACTAAAATTCGCGTTTGTAATAATATGTATGTCAGTAAGTAACGTTCAAATATTATAGTGATCATACAAAAATATTGTTTTATGGGACTTCAAAGAAATCCTGTAAATATTACGCGACCAAATTAGGTTGGTTTGGGTGCAGTTCATATTGGAATGATAATGATGTCTATTTGAATTAGCAAGATTTTTTGTTGTATAATTTTTGGTGTATATTAAGGTTTATTTTTTTCTTCGCCAAATTTAATGTATATCGATAACTGAATATATTACTTAATTTTCTCGGGTAATTAACAATTACGGTGTATAGGATTCTTTAAATGTTTATACGCAGCGTTGATTGCTTCATCAGGTGATACGCCTACTCGTTTGCCTTCCTATCCCATTAAAAATAAGCATTGCCAGCCTTTAAGAAATGTACAAGTTTGATAAGAATTTTAGTAATATCAAATTTAAATAAAGAAACCGCGAGTTGTGATGCATTTTTATAGTTTTGTGAATGATTCATCTAAAAGTATTATTGCGTTGAGATATATACATACATACGTGTGTAGAGAGTATGGACTTTCAAAGATACTGCCAAATATGTGACACTCGCAATTGTTGGGATTCTGCAAAACAACACGTCCCAGACTTTAATTGCGTGTGTAATTGCTCTAGCGAAAATTGTTTTGCGGCTTTTCTGGAACACAAGTGAAATAAAAAGCTAATTTACGTTTCCTGTGTTGGGATTTTTAATAGCTTAAATGTACAGTATAAGAGTTTATTTCCCATAGGAAATTACTAACAATTTTCCAGGCCAAGAATGGTTAGGAGAAATTATTTGCAGCAATGTTATTTGATACTTGGATGGTTTGGTTAGAGAGGATGGATGAAAGACGACTGATGATAGAAATTTACGCTGTGCAAGGAAGGGTAGGGAAAGACCAAGGAGAAAATACATACTTTGACCAAATCGCCGAAGTTCTCAAGAAAGGCCAGTTCAAAAGTAATCTTAACCAACGAGCTTGTATAATGAGTGTGGATGAAGAGAAGAAAGTGTGCCGGGATCGTAGCAGATGGAGGTCTGTGGTTCCTGCCTACAAATACGGGAAATAGTTATATCGCGTATATTTAGACAGACCTACACACCCACACTCTATGACCAATAGAAAATTTGGTATAGCGTTGAAACTGACTGTTGTTGAGTATGATTAATGAAGTCAGGCGTCAAGAAAAGTCAAGTCTTTTCGGTTGTCTTCCGTAGAGTCTACTATATCTGAGGATGCCTCGTGTTGGGGCGAAACACGTGTCGTTTATAAGGTGGAAAAGTGATAGTGTGTGTTTGGTGTTGTGTATAGTGGTTGGTGGGTGGAGAGTTGCTGGCCGTTTTTCGGTAAGTTTTTGGTTTAAGTTCCTAATAAATCCACTACATCCAGCAGGAAAACTCACATTATTAATTTTCTGTTATTGTTTGCTTGTCGCGGATCTTAGCCAAGTAAAACTTTTGATTGTCCACACGTTGTTGAGTATTCATATACAATTCCTTCAGAAATCTAAGTTTTTTGGCTATGGTGGTAAATTTTCATTTTGTGCTTTTTTACGTCGATGTTTATTATTTTTTAAATAGTTAGATATAGAACAACTTCTAACCGGTATACATAAGTTACTAAAGAAATCTTTAAAGTTTTGGTAACTTTTTTAATGAAGACTGGCAAAATGTTTAATGTTACTAGAAATATTGTATTCCAACAATTTAAAAGACCGGCAACGATCCTGAGATGCCCTCGGTGTTGCGGATGTGAGATGTGTGGTGATCACTTACCACCGAGTGACAGCACGTTCGTTTGCCTGCTCTGCCTTAAAACAAGGCTTATAGTGCTTGTGGTAGGAAATGGTTCATATCAACAGTTCATGACAAATGTGGACAGTCAAAACTTTTACTTAGCTAAGATCCGCGACAAGCAAAACAATAACAGAAAATTAATAATGTGTGTTTTTCTGCTGGATGAAGTGGATTTATTTGGAACTTAAACAAAAAACTTACCGAAAATTGACCATCAATTCTCCACCCACCAACCACTACACACAACACCAAACACACATTACCACTTTTCCATCTTGTAGACGACACGTGTTTCGGCCCAAGACGAGGCATCTGCAGATACAGTAGACTCTACGGAAGACAACTGAAAACTTTTCGGTTTTCGTCCGATTTTCGGTAAGTTTTTGGTTTAAGTTCCAAATAAATCCACTTCATCCAGAAGAAAAACACACATTATTAATTTTCTGTTATTGTTTTGCTTGTCGCGGATCTTAGCTAAGTAAAGCTCTTGACTGTCCACATAGTGATGGATTTCCGCAATTCCATTAATAAGTTCATGACAAAGAGAGCTCAGGCTCGGGTTTATGAACTCTTCGTCGACATTATAATTTTTTTTTTCTAATAACCTTTAGATCTGTATACATTATACTGACGCACTTTATGTATATTGGTCACGATGTTAAAACAAAAAAATAATGTTTATCGACATTACAATGTCACCTTTAGGCAAACGTGTCAACCTTTGGGTATATACGAGAATAGTGGTATACATAAGTGTGTTTATTCTGTTTTATTGAAGTGTTTGGCAAACGAGTAAGTGGATGACCTGAGATATAAGGACACTTAGCATCGATGGTTTTTTTTATTAATTTACTTATTATTTTATTTTTAGCCTGAACTATCCCACTGCATGGCATAAACCTTCCTCCCTTCTTTTCAATGGTATCTGCAGTGGTATTTCATTCTGTCACCTCTTCCGAAGTCTGTCGCGTGGTCGCTTGGTGTTGGGGATGCAGTCTATGGTGTTCTTTGCCCACATTTCGTTGGACATGCAACATACATGGCCTGCCCAGTTCCACTTGAGTTCGGCAGCAGTGTATCCACGTCTTTGATCTTCGTTCGAAAGCGCAGCGTGGTGTTCAATACAAAAACTTAAATTATAGCAACAATACATCCATTACTGTATTGAGACATGCTCTTTCATATGTAATAGATAAGCAAATATGCAAGTGGATATCTATAATACAAAGTACCCTGTAAAAGAAGTGCTTATCTTAAGTGTCTAAGTATTTTTTATTACATTGGCCCAAAAGTATAGAATGAATTCTTGAGATCGTCTCTGGGCAAGACATATAGAAGTAAAAAAGGAAAAATAAAAAAAATGGATAAAATTACTTAGTAAGAACCGAATCAACGTGTTTTTATATGACAGTAGAATTACTTACTGGCAGGGGAGAGTGTTGGGCGTCCAGAACTCGGCCGCTCACCGTACTATGCCAATCATGACAAATTGAAAAATATTATGCCACTCTTGACAAAGTATTCGTCTGTAGCGTGGCGCTATCTCTATCGAAATTAGTTTACAGAATTAGTTTAGTAACATAGTTTTGTATGTGAATTGTTACCAACAAGTAAACCCGAGTTGTCTGTTAAATAAATATATTATTATTAATATTATTCGCTGATCAAACATTTACAATTACAATATAAATAAACACATGTGCTGAGCAAGAACCATTTTATGACACTCGTTAGATTAAAATTATTTTCTTTTTTTGTTTTTATTTGTATATAAAATATCATTAAGGATTTAATTTTAGTTCTTGTAAAAAAGGTGTCATAAATAAAGTTTATCTATTCTATTCTATCCTATTCTATCCTATTCTATTCTATTCTATTCTATTCTATTCTATTCTATTCTATTCTATTCTATTCTATTCTATTCTATTCTATTCTATTCTATTCTATTCTATTCTATTCTATTCTATTCTATTCTATTCTATTCTATTCTATTCTATTCTATTCTATTCTATTCTATTCTATTCTATTCTATTCTATTCTATTCTATTCTATTCTATTCTATTCTATTCTATTCTATTCTATTCTATTCTATTCTATTCTATTCTATTCTATTCTATTCTATTCTATTCTATTCTATTCTATTCTATTCTATTCTATTCTATTCTATTCTATTCTATTCTATTCTATTCTATTCTATTCTATTCTATTCTATTCTATTCTATTCTATTCTATTCTATTCTATTCTATTCTATTCTATTCTATTCTATTCTATAGATTACCAAATTATACTGCCATCAGCAATCTATTTTCTTTCACCAGCAATCATTTTTAGGCCTTTGACATAGGCCTAAAAATGAAGTAAATGTATATAACTGAAACATTTTTGGTATTAGCGTAAATTGAAGGCATATAGGTGGAATGGTACAAGTGAGATTAATTCTTAAACCAACTTAACCGCAAAGCGAAGCTGAATATTATTTACGCACGCAACCACAGAGTTCTGACCATTCCCTTTGTCATCACTGACCATATGTTTTTACGGGGAATGCGTTGATGGATGCTGCGGTCAGATGTTTTCGTGTTTTGTGAAATAAATCGCAGAGGAAGATAACAAAGAGTTTTAGTTAAGCAATGATAAATACACTTTATTGTGGCTTATCAAAATAAGCTTATTACCTATCTGGCATTTTATATCGTAAATTTCGAAATATAACATATCTCTAAAGGTAATTTATCTATCTATATGTCATAACGTCATAATACTTTCATTATCAACAGGAGTAGTCTGTGGCAGTCTACTGCTGGACATAGACCTCTAAGATGTGCCACTTAGTCTCATCTTGGGCTTCCAATTTCTTCTAGCCGCCCAGCGCAGATATTAACTTCACCAGACGGAGAGGCGTCCCATATTGTCCATATTTATTCTGAGTGTGAGTATCATGTTAATCCACATTAGACAAGCGTGGTATATTTATCTCCATTCCTCCAGAAAGGGGAAGTTTCTGTGCCTAGTAGTGAGACATACGTATGTATGTATATGGGGCATACATAAATGTACTAAATGTAAATACGGTCAGAGTGCATTATAATTTGTCATGTTTTTTAAATTAAAGACGCCACAGATGAATGGCTTTATTGGGTCAATTTTTTAACCCAGTTTCCATACCACCTCTTACAGGTCAGCGCTTGTAATGCATGAGTAACCGAGTATTGGTGGAAAATTCAATAATCGAAAATCTATACAAGCATTTTTAATATCCTATTTTTATATAAGCCTAGCTTTTATCTGAAATGCATTGAAATGCAAACAAACACAGAATTCGCCACGTAATATTTTATGATGACACATAATACATACTCTAATGACATCTACGACCCTAAAATTAAATTTAAACGGAAAACAGTCGTTGTGCGAAGCGATTATCGCTTTTAAAAATAAAATACCTTTTTATGATTTTAGGATACCATATTTTATACCAGAGGTTTTGTCAGTTTAAAACTATACAACACTTAAAAAAATAGAAAATTAAATCGATCTAGATTTGCTATACGCAGAGCAAGAACCATTTTATGACACTTATTAAATTAAAATTTTCTTTTTGTTTTGTTTATTTAGATATTATAATATTATTAAGGTTTTGTAAAAAAATGTATCATAAATAAAGATTTTTCTATTCTATAGCATCTCTAAAAATTTCTGTGAGTTCTTTAAAATAATATTCATGTTCTTTAAAATAATTAATAAATATAAAAATAATCCGTTCCTTTCTTCTCTATTCTTTTCCGTTTTTCTCCGCCAATTCATAGTCAGCTGTGCCAATGGATGCTTGACTAGGAGCGAGCTTAGTCGCAAACGTGCCGACCGTCTCGGAATCGGGATCCCCCGGGTACTATGGTGCCTTACCTCAGTATCCGGGGCTCTGCTGGGCTTGACTTCAATCCTCCCTTGCAGCTCGTGGGATTCACTATAACGAATTTTAATAAACCTAATTTATTAAAAAATGACGGCGACGTGGTTCGCCACCCGTCACGTCCTGATTGCCATAAAGGCAAGAAGCGACGAATGGAGAGCTGTATCGCTACGATAAATGTGAGAGGAAGGATGAAGGATGAGCGTGGAGGAAGCAAGGATGTTGGACGGGGACCGTAGCGGATGGAGATCTGTGGTCTCTGCTTACTTCTACGGGAACAGACGTGACGATATGTATGCATTAAAAAAATGTTTACAAGTAAAATTCTAATAATCAATACCAATTCAAAAGGTTTCAAAGAACAAAGTATTCGAGTTAGAAATCTTTTAAATCTTCATCAGATGGAGCGAATCAATTTGTCCATAGCAAAACAAAACAAAACAAGGAATCTTTCCAACTCTCTCTAGTTTGAACAAGATATTTTATAGCACACTCCTTTGATCTGGAGACCTTTTTGCTGACCGCAATAAATGCCTTGCTAAAGAGATAAAAGTAAGTAAGGTTCCTTTGTAGTGAAACTCGGTCAAGTGAGCTCGAATGTAATGAAAATCTCTCGCTGGCACTCGGAAAATTTATTTCTTTCAATAACATACAATTGATTAGTTTTTTAAGCTCAAACGCTGTAATAATTTCAGATAAACTTTCTAATATTATAAAGAGAGAAATTTTCACAAATTTCTTTCATTTATATTGTTATAATTAAATTTTGTCTTTTTGTCGCCCATACCTCAGAGCCTAATGACAAAAGTTTTCGTTCTTCTACCAACATTCTCTTATGGTGCCGAAACGTGGACATTGACACTCCGTCTACTTCGGCGGTCTTTCCGAACCGACACGACATTGGCACTTTCAAAAAACAAGCCTACACATACCTAAAAGGACGGCAACGCTTCCGCGACTCCTGCGGTGTCGCGGTTGTCTATGGGCGGCGTTGATTGCTTTCCATCAGGCGACACCCTTGCTTGTTTACCCTCCTATTCTATAAAAAAAAACTTCATAAGCTCACAGTTGCTCAGAGAAAATCTTTCTGTTACTACCTTCTTCGACTACCATTGTCTATTTCTACCTTTGTATTTATTTATTTATATCATGTGAGAACTACAGCTTATTCCAAGATACATTATTACAAGACATAAGACAGTTATATAACAATAAAGCCAGTTACTACTTTCGTTACGTTAAAAAAATTAGTGTAATACACAAAATGAAATGAATATAAAAGATAAAACAAGAAAAAATCAGTATCGACTTATAATCAAATGTTAGCTTTGGTATTTAAGCAAATTGTTTATGTATGCACATGGATGCGTGTCTGTATATGCATGTGATTGTCTCTCTCTCTCTCTCTCTCTCTCTCTCTCTCTCTCTCTCTCTCTCTGTGTGTGTGTGTGTTTTTTGTAGACATTTGCAAGTGTGTTTATTCAGTACTTCTTCCTTTGTCATTATTCACATCGTTATTCTATGGTAGAAAATATTTACATCTACAATACTCTTAGTATTGCTGATATCTATAAGCGGTGATAATTATTTATCATCAAGTGATACGCTTCTTCTTTGCATATTCAGGACAACTCTCCTCTTCTTTCGTGATGTACAGCAGTTTTGGAGCGCTTGCTATCCCGCTATTTTAAACACAGTGCTATGTTTTACTGAGAACCTTTTCTGAGTCAGTTGAAACTGCATACTTTGTCGTTCTAAATAAGTTAAAACGACAGCAGTATGCACGTAATATTTTCATTTCTATAAATAACGGAAAACGTCTCGCCTTATAAAGCTTTCATTACTCACAACAAAACTTAATAATGCGCCGGAGGTTTGTTCGATTCTATTTGTTGCAGCCCCTTCAATATATATTATTTTTGGATTAATCACCCCTTTCATACGAGCAGTCATTTTATACTCATGTCTATCGAAACGAGATTGTTTTTAGTAAAGACAATTTGTCCATTGTTGTCTACACTAATATTCGCTTGGTTGGAAATTTCGTCGTATATTTATTTTAACAATTCCAGGAGTGTTCGAGTTAGATTTGAATCTTATTGACGTTGATATAAGATGTCTATTCAGTGGAAAGCTGTGGTTAAGCTTGAGTATTTGGTGAGGCGCAGATGCGCATCGAATTGTCTGTCTTGATTACATGATCGGAATACGAATTTAATTTGTGTGCATTGTCATGGGAGTTAGAGTTCTACATTGAATCAGCTGCATTGCCGCTCACAGATAATGAACTTGGGGATGCTGGTGAATTCTTAATGTGTATTATAAATACAGTGTAATATTATATTATGGTACATAATAATGGTCAGGGAGTATCTTCGCTTAGCCGCTTGTCCGGTATTTATGGTATTGGTACACGGGTACGTGATCCCGGCCTCCCGAGCTACTACCGTATCCTCGTCTTCCGTTGCGGTAGTATGATATCTCTCCTCCATCCTGGTTAAATCTATATTTTCTTTCCCCTGTCTTTTCCCTTCCTCTCCGCCAATCCACGGTCTGCCGTGCTAAAGGATGCGTGACTAGGGGCGAGCTTAGTCGCAAGCCCGCTGACTCTCCCGGGTACTATAGTGCCTTACCTCAGCCTCCCTTGCGGCTCGTGGCATTCACTATGACGAATCTTAATATACCTAATTTGTTAAAAAATGACGGCGACGTAGTTCGTCACTTATCACGTCCTGATTCCCACGAGAGCGAGAGGAAGGATGGATGAGTGTGAAGGAAGCATGGAATGTGCGTCGGGATCGTAGTGGATGGACATATGTGGTCTCTGCCTAACCCTACAGGGAGACAGGCGTGATTATATGCATGTAAGTATGTAAATATTATTTCATAGCTGGATGAGTGGCGATATAGTATAGCTCGTTTTTCCACAGCTTCTTTCCACGCACAATCACCCCGTGGAACCAATTACCTTCCGCGATATTTCCAAATTGAACTCTAAAGAAAATGGCTAAATATATCTCAAAAGATGACAATATAAGTTCTGTAAGATCTAAGGCGTTGCAGATATCTATAATATAAAAAAATAATCTGAAGTAAAAGAAGGTGTCGTGATAAAAGTTAAGAAAAGGGTTCTAGGATGGTCTAGGTACATCAATGGGTGGATGAAAGACAATTATAAAAGAAATTTAAGTTGCGGATATAGATGGGTCGGTAGGGCAAAGACCAAAGAAAACATACCTTGACCCAATTGCTGATGTTCTTAAGAAAGATCGAGTCAAAATTATCTTGTATTTAATAATCGGCGAGTTTGTATGAAGAGAGTGATGGGTGTGGATGAAGCAAAGAAAGTGCCTACCCCTACAGAAGACAGGCGTGATCATATGTATGTATGTAATAATAATCTATCTATGATATTACTATAGGTAGTCATAAGAAAAGCCACCGAAATGCGATTGGTGAGGGCCCTGCGACGAGCTGACAAGGAGACGCCCTTGAAATGTGGTGTTGGCGGAGAATGCTCGGTATCTCTTGAACCGAGTTCAGAACAAACATCTCCATTCTCCGAGAACTTAATGTTAAGCATAAGCCTATCTTCCATTCTACAAGGTCGCATACTTATCTTCTTTGGGCACGTGTCTCGGCGCGATAACACCTCCATCGAACGCCTGGTTGTGCAGGGAAAAGTGGAAGGAACCAGAGCGCGTGGCAGATTTCCGATGCGGTGGATGGACCAGATGGAGACCGCTCTCAATAGCCCCCTACATAAATGCATGAAGAAGGCAGCCGTGAAGGATGAATGGCGGCGTCTGGTTATACAGGCCCCAACTTTAAATAACGACCACGACTGCTCTGCAAGAAGGTAGTATTAAAAAGTAGACCTATATGTATCCAATTAGAGAGTCATATTATAAATATAATTGATTATTTTTTGTTTGATTTGAAATAATTAAAAGCCATTTGAATTAATGTGTACATAAATTTATTATACCGTGTGCTCAGATTCGCGAATGTGTTGTTCAATTATAATAAAGCGCGACGTTGTGTAAATTACAATTTAATGTAGATATAAAGTTACGAGTATATTTCTGTTCATTTATTTAAGCCTACGATCCCGGGTATCAGATGTTACATGGTTCGGGTTGCGAACTTTTGATAGAAATTAGACCCCGGATTTTATGTAAATTAATTTATTACAACATTAGCATTATTTAACTACACAATTGTTGTATCTATTTTGTTAAATAATGATTATGTTTTTATTTTTTTTATGCCATAGGAAGGCAAACGAGCAGGCGTGTCACCTGATAGAAAGCAACCAATGCCGCCCATAGACATCCGCAACGCCATAGGCAGTGCGGAAGCGTTGCCGACCTTAAAGGAAAGTGAAATTATGGGAGTGGGAGGGGGAGTGGGAAGGGAAGGCCCAACGGCCTTCGGAACTCAGACCACTCACCTAGGAAGCGCGGTAGACAAGCTACCACTCAGACGCCGGTTTTCTGCGGGAGTGTGGTACTTCCCCGGGCGAGCCGGCCCATTCATGCTACAGACAAATAATATGCCATTCTTGACAAAGTATTCGTCTGCAGCGTGCGCTCTACCACTAGAAAATTTATGTTGTTTCTGTTTAATTAATTCTTCATTTGTTTACTAGTAGTAGAGATATAGCATATACATGGCATAAATGAACACACGAAACTTCACTAAATATTGGTAATATAATTTTTATACATTACCGCATTTCATTGGACGAGGGATCTGGAAGCCAAACTCCTTTCTATTTCCTATGCTTCCCTCTTTCCCTCCCATTATTTCCATTTAGCCATAGATAGGCAATATATTTGATGTGCCTATGGTTTTACAGGTGTCTGTTGGTGTCGGTGATCTTTAACCATCAGTTGACCCTATTGCTAGATTGTCTACATCTTGCATAAAAATTAGTAAATATTTATTTTTCACTATTTATTTATTTAATCCTCATGTAAAATAATGGTAAAAAGGAAGACAGTCAGTTTTTTTAACTTAAAATGATTATTTAAAGACTATATTAAAATAATTGTATCATTTATTAAAATAAAGAAATTAAATAAAGAATTATACATTGAAATAAAGAAAATTAATTTTTATTAACCTTTATATGCGTAACTCTTTATGATAGATATATAGATAGATAACCTGTTTATTCAAGTCATAATACAAACAACATCACAAAAGTAACAATCAAAATAAAAATAAAGCTAAGAAATTAGAATAAAGTACAAAAGTTTTCGGAATAACTTACAAATTAAATTTAATGTGCCTAACAAAAGGCCTTGGCCCAGCTTTAATGCTGTAATTGGTTATCTTACAGCTCTAGTCATTCCGCCAAAAACTGCTTAAGTGTGTGTTCCGCAAAAATGACAAAAAAAAATCTAAGTATTTTTTGATCTAAAATCTAAGTATTTAAGAAATCATATAATTTTTCATTAATTGAGTAAAGGTTAGGTATTAGCAATAAAAAATATGAGCAATTTTTTAATATTGTGTGGCACACAAATAATATGGAATATTAACTAATATAGTACCCGGTGAAGCCCAATCCTGGGACGGTCAGCACGGAAAATCGTAGATTGGCGGAGAGGAAAGGGAAAAGGATAGAGAAGAAAGGAAATAGCAGGAGAAAGGAAAGATGGATTTAGATAAGATGATAGGGATATCATACTACCGCAACGGAAGACAAGGAGTGATACGGCTTTCCTTGTTTATTATGATTTTTACATTATTTTAATCATTGTAAGCCATACGTGAAAAACAAAACAATACAGTTGTAAAGCGTATACGCTCCACGTGGCACGGAATATGTTAAGCAAGCACTCGTTCACTCCAAAGTTTGTCGATTGTTCGACAAACACGGTTACTTCAGTTTTATAACGTAAAGGTACTCTCATAGAGACTAGTTTTTGTCGGATTTCGTATAACTTAGATAGTTGTAAACAAATTGTAAAAAAAATAATTTATGATACATATTTCTGTTTATAATAAAAAAAAAAAAAAAAAATATATAACGCGGCCAGTTCATTGTGACTTCAGTTTTATAATTTAAACGTACTCAGAAAGTACTGGTTTCTGTCGGATTTCGCATAACTTAGATAGTCGTAAACAAATAAAATTAATTTATGATAAATATTTCTATTTATAATTTAAAAAAAAAATAGAAAGGTATAACCTGGCCAGTTCATTGTGACTTCACTTTTATAACGTTGAAGTAATCAGAAAATACTGGTTTATGTTGGATTTTGCTTAAGTTAAATAGTTGTAAACAAATAAAATTAATTTATGATAAATATTTCTATTTATAATTAAATAAATATGCAAAATCTTGATATGTTGCCACAGATATAAAGTTTAATATTTAAGAAACAAATAAATTAATAAATATAATGATAAAAGAGAACCACAGTAAGGTTAGTCAAGGTTAGTTTATCACCAGTACAATGAAACTACGTAAGTAGTTCGATGAAAACTAGGGAGAACTTTTTGTTGGTCTAGTAAAATGTACTTATAATGTGAACGAAAAGTATGTATCGAAGTTAGTTATCGAAGTTAGACGGATTGGGGGTGGAATATCGTTCCAAGTGTTGGAACCACTTAAATAAAACCACACCATACGTAGCACCACTTCACCATTTCATATATTACTTATGTATTTATTTATTTTAATTTATTAATTATTTATTTTACGTATTTATTATTTATTTTACGTATTTATTATTTATATTATATATTACTCACCACCACAGTATTGTGACGTGCCAGCCGTACTACTTTGACGACACACGGGATCTTTAGGGGGTTTTTATCTTCGATGTAATTGAAATTCATCCAAGTTAAATTATTTTATTATTCTATTTATTGTTTATTTACATCTGATTTATATTTTGTTTATTATTTTCACTTTACATTTTATATCTCAATTTATATATAATAATATAATTTCAATGTTTTGTTCCGGACGGGTGACATGTCTATCCAAAAGGCGTAGGTCGAACTAATCTGTTATTGTTATAAAACAATTTATTTCTTTTTTATTTTAACCGATCGACTGGCCGATTGGTTTAGTGGCGGGGCCCCCCGCCCACTGAGTCAAAGATTCCCGCATCGGAATAAATATATATATATATATATATATATATATATATATATATATATATATATATATATATATATATATATATATATATATATATATATATATATATATATATATATATATATATATGGATTTATAAATGTTTATTCCGAGTCTGGCAACCCCCCAATCCGCATTTCCATTCCTTCCCTTTCCTTTCTTCTCTATCCTTTCCCTTCCTCTTCGCCAATCCACGGTCTGCCATGCCAAAGGATGCATGCCTGAGGGCGAGCTTAATCGCAAGCGTATCGATCGTCCCGGGATCGGGCTCCTCCGGGTATCATGGTGCCTTACCTCAGCATGCAGGGCTCTGCTGGGGTTAACCTCCATCCTTCCTTGCGACTCGTGGGATTCACTAAGACGAATTTAATATACCTAATTTGCTGAAAAATGACGGCGACGTGGTTCGCCACCCGTCACGTCCTGATTCGCACGAGGGCGAGAAGCGACCAATGGCGAGCCGTTTCGCTGCGATGGATGGTAGCGGATGGAGCTCTGTGGTCTCTGCCAACCAATGCGGGGGATAGGCGTTAATATATAAAAAAAACATTATTTTAAAATTTGGAATTTTTGTCATAAATAAAAAAAAATTATTACATTAGTGATACAATTATCAATGTATAACTACAGTATCTTATTACGCGATGAGTGACCAAAGAAGACGGTCTTTTACAAATATACATCTCTGAGGATGGACTCATTTATATCGTAAATAATGGTTATAATAGAGTGATTTATGGGTACACGTGTAAATAATGAGATTTCCTTCTATGATAGGCTGTATTACTACTACCCTTGCATATTACACTCACATGATAAATGACGCATATACATATAATACATATATTTTTTCTATTCGATCCCTTATCGGAGTGAAGCTAAAAAAATACTCCGATGCCAAGTTGGTGGCCCATAGTTCGGTTCGAAGGTCGCGACCTCCCCGGGGACACGAAGTGAGTTATAGGTTTAGGACGAAAGCTGCGAGAGACAAAACTAACAAAGTCGATATTCCTTGAATTTATTATCACTAAATCTTTCTCGTTATTGACTTGGCAGTGTTTCTGGCGCGGAATGTTTATTTTTATTACGATTTGGAAATGACGAAGCGAAAATATAATGTATAACATTTCGGTGATTTAACAATAGCTGAGAATTCATCATCATTTATTTATTTAAAGTTTTTTGCACAAAATGCACAACAGGCGGATTTAATGCCATTGGGCATTCCCTCCGAGTCAACCTGTGGGCGAAACTGCGAATTGGTTTGAAGGTGCTGCAGCAAGCTGCAGTATAAAGAAAATGCTGCATAATAAAAGAAACAAACTAAAAACTATTCATATAAATTTAACTAAATAATTATAATACATAATAATACATATATACATCAACATTATTAAAAGCCTATGGTAGTTCATTACTGGAGATAAGTTTTAGTATTAATTATCTATAGACTATACATACCGATGCAAAAAACGCTGTAAATGCATGAAACGAATGGTTTGAGTTTTTTATATGTTATTAACCCGATACAGAAATCGCAACTACAACATATATAGGGATTTTTAAAAAAAAAACACTCTCAAGAACGAAAGTAGGACGAGTTGTAATTGTCGTCCAACGAAGCGGCGCTTACGCCTGCACAGGCCCATTTTATAAATCGCCTTCAATAAGTACAAGCGCAATCGACTGCTTGAACTGGCCGATCGGACTCAAATCGACGGTGAAATCGTTTATAGTACGGCGGACTTCATTTCAACGGTCATTTGTCTTGAAATACGTTTAGAAAATGGCCAGTATTATGCTGAGTAATTAAAGGGCTTACTTAATGACAGCAATATACTATATACCAGTGTCCAGACGGTAGAAATCGTCCGTTGTCCTGCCACAGATCTTAAATAAATAAAAAAAAAATTAAACTCTTTTCCCGCCAAGTGTTTTCAGTGACGTATTTTGATTTCATTTATAGAATCTTATGTTATTAATATGTTCTTTAATTATGGTGTGGTTTTATTTAATACAGATTGTTTAACGCGTAAAAATAAAGTATATGGAATGAAATAAATATGTGTATGTAATAAAAAGACACTTTTAAGTGGACAGCAAAAGTCCATGCAAGTTTTAGTAGATCGGCCGCCATTTTATCAAGACGTATCGTAACAAGCTGAATTGAAAATTCATAATAATTGTTAGTATTTTACTTGAACTTTAGAATAATAATACTTGATATTATTTTACATTACTTTGGAATAGTTATACTTAATTGCTGTCGAAGAAGAAAGATAGATACACATACACAGAGATTAACGTTATAATGCAGATTGGTTTTTACTACTAAGGTGAAGGTATTGTACCCACTGAACAACAGGGAATTACTTGATAAAACAGATAAAATAGTTTTTATAGACAAAAGGAAATTTAATACTTTTTTCAGACATAAAGTCCGCGAAAACAATATCACATTTTCGTAGTTGTGTATAGTGTCTTATTTTAATTGTTTTTCTCTAGTGGGATATAGTGTAAGTCCTATTCCTAAAGTGCGACATATTGTTTTTGTAATTTCATCTAAGTGCTGTGGATTTTGTAGATGAATTAAAAAAAAAATATGTGTCCCACTTTGAGATCACTCTATTTCGGGGTGAATAAACTTAATACTATTAATCCACATTGGGACATCAAAACTCAGAATAAATAAATACCTTTAGACCATTTTTTAATTATTCCAATTGATTCCGCATCCATTGACTTCGCTATACATATGTATATTATTATTATATATTTTATTAAATTTTTTTATGATCACTTAGCTCCATGGTTTGAATGCTAGAGTAATATTAAAAGAAAAATTATAGAATTAAATATATTATATAAGTACTAACTCGACTTTTCCCGCCAACTTATACCAGTGACGTTGCGTTTATATTTCATTTCCATAATCTTATATTCTTATCAGTTATATTCTTTAATTGTGCTGGCGTATTATGTAATATAGTTTAATTAAGGCGTATAAGTGAAGTGATATGTATAAATGCGTGTACCGTAACATTTTAAGTTGACTGAAAGAGTCTGTAGAAGGTTTTGGTAAAATATTCACCATACTATCAAGACGTAACGTGATAAGCTGACTTGTTACATTTCAAGAAATTGGATATTATTGTATTTTACTTGACACTGGCATAATAGTTGTAACTAACTGCCATGAAAGGAAAGAAAAAAAAAAGTACTAACTTGACTTTTCCCGCCAACTTACATCAGTGACGTTGTGTTTTTATTTCATCTTCATAATCTTATATTATTATCAGTTATATTGTTTAATTGTGGTGGCGTATTATGCAATATAGTTCGATTAAGGTGTATAAGTGAAGTGATATGATATAAATGCGTGTATCGTAACTTTTTAAGTTGACTGAAAAAGTCCATAGAAGGTTTTGGTAAAATGGCCACTAATTTATCAAGACGTGATGTGATAAGCTGACTTGGACATTTCAAGAGATTGGATATTATTGTATTTTACTTGACACTGGCATAATAGTTGTAACTAATTGCCATCAAAGAAAAAATAAAGTACTAACTCATGCGACTAAACTTCAAGTAATCTACTAAAAGTGTCCTTAAATGGAAGGAAGTGAAGCTTAATTAAGAATATTTTCAGTACATTTCTCTAGCTTAATTACCTTCTTCTCTTGGCTTTGCATTTAAATGTACAACTTTAATTTAGAATTAAATTTGTGTGTGGCACGTTACACGAATACGAGGGGCGACTGGTGGAATGCCTGGAGCAGGGCGTCTCTAGCCTGTCACATCCAATTTACAATTGAAAAATGTTTTGTATTTTACTAACAGAAGTATCTTATAAGATATGTACAATTTTTTTTATGATTCAAGAAATTCAATTTTCAAATATAATCCAATTCACTTATTAGATAAATACAAGGCAACGTGATTCAAACAATATAGTATACAAAGCGAGTGTAGGACAGACGATAAAAAATCTGAAAATACATGACATAAAGACAACAAGGAAGTGCAAAGAAAACAACTAAGACTAATATTATTGTATTTCTGCTTTATTTACGCTGTACAGTAAAAATATACTATACTAATTATTCTACTATTATGTATGTTTGTTACCCTTTCACGAAAAAACTACTGGACGGATTTGGATGAAACTTTACAGTAATATAGGTTATACATCAACATAACATATAGGCTACACTTTGTAATGATTTAATGTAATTTTAATCGTAATATAATTTTACTATTAAGTAAAAAAAATATATTTATTTAAAATGATCTGTCACGAAACTTAATGTGGGAGACCAAATTCCACGCGAGCGAAGCCGCGGGCAAAAGCTAGTTTTTTATATTTGATTATTCACACGCGGCAGAAGTGAAACCTTTAGAAAATTAAACACCGCACAAATAATAAACCGATATAATAAGAAACACTGTATAATATAGAATATATTATATAGTATACATCTATTTTTCTTGCAGCGTAGACCGAGACGTCGTATTGATTCAAGCTACGCTCCCCTCCAGTCGACTCTATACAGGGTCACTTAGATGTGGCCGTGCGCAATGAGACAACCCTTTTCAGACGATGCTACACTATTTGGCGCGAAGTCAAAGGTCGCGGGGTCGATCCCCGCATCGGAATAAATATATGTATGGATTACAAATATTTATTCCGAGTTTGGTAATCCCGCCAATCCGCATTGGACAAACGTGGGGGGTTAACGTCCGTTCCTCCAGAAATGGAGAGGCCTGTGCTCAGCAGTAGGATATATATGGGCTGTTAAAAAAAGCGCCCTAAGATGCTTTTCTTTTTTATATGTATGATTCCTGCTACAATTTGCCATGGTCATTATGTTCGTAATATTATAAATAAATAATTAGATGATCTATATATTTTTTTAATCAGAAAAATATATTGAAAATTTCATTTTCACATTAGCTGAGATACTCGTACATAATTGTTAAGAAGTCTTGTAAAGGAATATCAAAAATATAAAATTGTTTTCTCATTGTGTCGCTTTCGTTTCATTCGAATTTTTATACTTCATTTTGAATGAAAAATGCCTTTGAAATATTTTACAAAGAAATCTTTTTCAAATATCGTTGCTTAGCAGCGACAGAGATTTGTGGGAACAAATTAATCTTTTAACAAAACCAAACAATGGGTTTTCTTCAGATGGCAATGAGATGTTTCGAAATTAGGTCGGGATGCGATTTGAATAAGTAATTTGTGGAAAATATAAGGTAAACATCAGTGTACGGAAAAGGTTTTCAGGATGATGGGATCTAAACGTATTTCGCCGGGCCGTCGGATAGTAATATCAGTGAATGTTATGTAGACCATAATTTCGAAATATCCAGGATAAAAATGTTATTATCAACTCAAATCTGTATTTGTACACATGTAGAATTTCCGAAGAATTATGACAGCAACGAATTTTATTTTATTTATTAACGAATTCCACATGAGTATTATATATGTATGTATATATACTCCTCACGGTCCATATTACTTTATGGGCCGTACATAACATGGTCCTCCCTATTTTTAGAGAAATAATCCAACACGGCTGTACGGAGAACCCTGACTCGGAGTAGACCTGTAGGCCATAAATATATTCATTCATGAAGCGCGAATCGAATCTGTGATCATTAAATCCTAAAGCTGTAGCACCGCCACAGAGCCAATTAACTCATAGTATTATATATATACGAATATCTATATCATATTTCAAACTTTTCAATTAATATCTACACTAATTTTGCTATCAAGAGAATATATTTAGATTTTTAAGCATGTAAAAATTTTAGAACCTAAGTGATTCTATAATACAAACCTCAGTCTCTGTTCCTCGGGTACTCGCTAGTTTCTTACTCTTTAAGGTCGTGGTGGTTATATCTCTATATAGTTATGCTAGGAAAGCATACTGGCTGTAAGATTCTGGATGGTATCTTGTCATCAAGAACCCTGAAAACGTTTTTTTACAAATGTCATTCCTATGTTAAAGCCTTTTTTTACAAACTGCATAAATTATCGCACATCCGCTTGTGTGCAAATAAATAAAGAATAACTTTGTAATTAATCCTACAGATTTCTTAAACACTTCTACGATGCCTATGGTACTGCGGATGTCTGTGGTTTGCATTGACAAAATAAAAATATATAAAATATCACATCAAAATAATTATATTTGTCCTATTTTTATATAGACGCATGGCCATTGTAGTAAGATCACTACAGTAGGGACTACATAAAATCAAGGCGATACCATCATGTACTCAAATCCGTCAAATGTGATCAAAATAAAATATTTCTTTTTAGCTTATCCTACTATATCATTGTATCTTGAGAGGAAAATATTTTTTATTTGAAATATATGATACTAGATGACAAATTCCTTCAGATTTCGAAAGATCGAAGAACTTCGGATGCTTTTTTTTAAATACAATAAACAAATACATAAACTTCATCTACAGACTTGAAAACTAATTCTTGAGTTTAAAACAAATTTTAGTTTCCACTGAGATTCGAAACCATAATCTTTGATTCAGAAGTTAAACATTCTAACAAGGGAGCTAAGTGATCCTCAAAAAATTAATATAATATATAATATATAATAATAATATACATATGTATAGCGGAATCAATTGCTGCGGAATCAATTGGAATAATTAAAAAACTAAAATTAAAATTATTTATTTGGAGTCTGGATGTGCCAATGTGGATTAACAGTATTAAGTTCATTCACCCCGAAATAGAATGGCCCCGTTCCCAAAGTGGGATACATATAATTTTTAATTTATTTACAATTATAATTTTTAATCACTAAAAAATTATAATTTTTTATTATATTGTTGCGTAACACATATGAAAAATATTTTTTTTATGAAACGATTAAAACCTCATTTCGAACTCTCAAAATCCTGGTCAAGCAAGCCATTACAACTTTTAAAAATATATTGACAGCACGTCCGTCAATGCGTGACACGTAGAGGCAAGAAGAGAGAGATAGAAAATAGCTGCACACGGAAAAGAGACAGGACGATATCTACACAAGACTATATATTGCTGGAAATTTTTCGAATTTTGGGAATGCTAGAACTTTCGATCGTTTTACCTATATAAAGGTATGACGGTGCGTCGAAGGAAGAGTTTAAAAGTTTAAAACGGAAGAAAATCGTAAGAGAATAGTAGAAGAGAAGAAGTGGAAGTAAAGTGAAAAGAAATAAAACTAGTGGCCGATCTAATTTTTCCGATTCCCGAACCCCAGCTCGTAACAATATGATATAATACATGGACTGCCGTAATTTTCATCTACTGGTATTTGGTCGTAACCTCGTGAGATACCCGCTAGACAAAATGGAGTGGTATTAATCTATGACGGGAATTACAATGCAATATTTTAATTATAGTTTATTTAAATAACTGGTATCTGGCAATAACGCGAAATATTTTAGAAGAGGACACCTTGGGGACATAATTTTGGTTATCATTTTGATCTTTTCTGTGTATTATAAAGTACATAATAACAGGTAGAATCCTCTAGACCTTGTCGTGGTAATGAGAACTATTTAGCGGTTTAGTGCTTGTTTTAATTTATTTCGTTATGAGATAAAATATTTATTCTTATTTGAATCGTTAATTTGCAAATTATTAATAATATATCAATAATATTCTTTTAATTTCTTTTTTTACATATATTTTCTCTGAAAGAAAATTTGATTTGATTTTATGAGTAATTACTTAATAATAAATTTACATTATTGAAACACAGGGTTTTTAACTATGTTACAACTATTATATACTTCTTTACAGACTTGTGCGCCTTTCTAAAGTTTATAAAAACAAATGTTATTATATGTTGTCGAAACAGCTCACCAGTACAGTCAAATAATCGTTTTAAAAGTAAAAAGAAAGACAAGCTATTAATCTAATATTTATGCTTTTATATACTACTAGGCTGTATGTTTATTTAAATATACGTATAATATATTAAGTCAATTATGACAGCGAACCTATGACACGCGAGTTAATTTTTGGTGACTCGCATCTTCAAAAATAAAAAAATTCATAATTGCAATATTTGTCTTTCATAACGGTCAGTTCAAATTATTAATAATATTATTATTAATAATAATATTATTATTTACGTTAATAATAATTGACTTCTGAAACTAGATGTGCATGAATAAATACGATAATATAGCGTAATAAATATAGTAAAAATATAAAAAAAAGTAAATGAGAGAATTAAAAACATTATTTTCTTCGATAGCAATTAGTTATAACTATTATGCCAGTGTCAAGTAAAATACAATATTATCAAATCTTTTGAAATGTAACTAGTCAACTTGTAACGTCTTGATAGAATGGTGACTATTTTACCGAAACTCTCTATGGAATTCTTCAGTCAACTTAAAAAGTCACGATACACGCATTTATTTCATATCACTTCACTTATAATAGAACTATGTTGTATACGCCACAATAATTAAACAATATAACTGATAATATTATATGATTATAAAAACGAGATTAAAACACAACGTCACTGTCCTATTAATGGAGTCAGGCGTTACTTTGCGGAACTCCATCACTATATGGACAGTCAAAAGTTTTACTTAGCTAAGATCCGCGACAAGCAGCGTGTGTTTTTCCGTTGGGTTTAGTGATTTATTTGGAACTTACCGAAAATCAGCCATCAACTCTCCACCCACCAATCACTATACACAACACCAAACACACACTATCACTTTTCCATCTTGTAAACGACACGTGTTTCGGTTATCTACCG
This sequence comes from Baronia brevicornis, assembly GCA_031353405.1. Classification (NCBI taxonomy): domain Eukaryota; kingdom Metazoa; phylum Arthropoda; class Insecta; order Lepidoptera; family Papilionidae; genus Baronia; species Baronia brevicornis. Next base: position 1,051,704 of record JASFAT010003035.1, on the reverse strand, counting down.
TAGAGTCTACGTTACTTTTGACTGTCCATATAGGGAAAAGTCCTATAAATATTCTAATTTAGTTATTTAACCAAAATATTCCTTTTTTAATGTGACTGGTGGCGTTTCTTTAAATAGTCACAATTTAATAATAGCACCGGTTCGTACTACTTGATAACAGATGGCGCTACCAGTCTATATTTCCAATTTAGAGCAGATTGACTATAAACACTAGAAGCTAATTGGATTAAGGAGTAAATAATATTATTACCTATTAACCTCGTCATTACAAGGAAACGTGTTTGCGTATATTCTAAGGCTGTACCGCAAGATCATCTTTGAACAAGTAAACATTTGTTTAGAGGTATTTAGTTGCTAAGATGAACATTGTTTGAGTTTGTAGTTAGAACTCGAGTGAAATTTATAGAGGTAATTTTTAATATATACTGTATGCTAAGTATTATACATTTAATATTTATTATAATATGATTATTTACAGATTAATTATAATTATTTTAAAGCAATATTTTTAAAACTGAATAGTAATACTTTTAATATTATATTACTAGCAATATTGTTAATCATTTCAACTAAGATAATAATGCTTGTGTTTTGAAATGGTTCACACCAATAATCCTATGGGACATTATAATATCTAAATTCAAATTCTTCAAAAAAAAATTCGACAAGAATTTACATTTCATTTGTCAAACGATAAGTTAACAATATAGCTTTTACTACCATTTCGCAATGATGTTCCTCTGAACGGAGAAGAAACGTCTAAAGAAACTTCGCAGATATCCACTTTTTTGTAGTTTTATTTCATCTTTGGACAACTTGGCTACTTAGCTATATATCATACCTACTGGGCTATTGCTGTTTATTTATATTATTAATATAATATATAAATAAAAATAACCTATTGTAAGAATATATATATATATATATATATATATATATATATATATATATATATATATATATATATATATATATATATATATATATATATATATATATATATATATATATATATATATATATATATATATATATATATATATATATATATATATATATATATATATATATATATATATATATATATATATATATATATATATATATATATATATTATATATATATATATATATATATAATAGGTAATATAGCAAAAGGTTCACCTGATGATAAGTGATCATCGCCACCCATGAAAATCTATATCATATATCTGCTTTAAGGTAAAATGTGAATAATAGAAGGTGAAGAAGGAAGTAGAAGAAGGAGAAAGAAATTCTAAATCGATTTATGTAATCATAACCCAATGTAGTCTTTTTATTTCTCTTTATATATTAGGTTTATATTTTAAAACATTACAAGCTTATGACGACCAATTGGCTCAGTGGCGTGGCCCTCCCGCAGAGTCAAGGTCGCGGGTTCGATCCCCACATCGGAATAAATATATGTATGAATTACAAATATTTATTCCGAGTCTGGTAACCCCGCCAATCCGCATTAGACAATGGTGGGTTAATGTCCGTTCCTCCAGAAATGGAGAGGTCCGTGCTCAGGAGTGGGATATATATGGGCTGTTAAAAACAAAAAGCTTTTGAATACTATAAATCGCCTTTTACTATTGCTGATGGTATTTATTGATCAACGTTTTATATAGCAAGAGAAAATATAAAGTATTTTGCTTTGAGCAAATATAAATTTGCTTGCTATTTTTAATTTATATTTACCTACACAATATCATGTACGATAACTATATTTATGTATGTACAAATACACATTAATGGGTTAAACTGAACAAATACTGTGTTCGATTCAATTATTAAACTTCTTTCAAGTGTAACATCAATGTTCAATCAATAGCAAAAGCCTAACTGAACGTTGGATAATCAAATGTCGTTTGTTACACGTGACCGCATAACTTTTTTGACTGTTTCATATTTTATTACTTCATCGCTACCTGATCATAAGCTTTATCGGAAACTCAAACAGTTGGATATCGTATTACTAAAACAGTCACGGCTCGAACGACAAAAAGGGCCGACAAAGCGGCGACTGAACCGCCGCGGTGCAGTGGCGACCACTACGTTTTTTACAGACGTGACACACGGATCTAAAGAAATCCAAACATTGGCATATGCCACTTTATTAAAGAGGTCAGAAAACGATCTCACCTAATGGTAACAAGAAATGCTATGGTATTGCTTAGAATTTGTTACAATTTTTTTTATATATTCACACCTATCCCCCGCAGGGGTTGGCACAGACCACAGAGCTCCGTCCACTACCATACATCGCAGCGAAACGGCTCTTTTCGCCCTCTTGAGAATCAGGACGTGACGGGTGGCGAACCACGTCGCCGTCATTTTTCAAAAAATTAGGTATATTAATCGTCTTTAGTGAATCCCACGCGTCGTAAAGGAGGATGGAGGTCAGCCCCAGCAGAGCCCTGCATGCTGAGGTAAGGCACCATAGTACCCGGGGAGCCCGATCCCGGGACGGTCACGGCACGCTGGCGACTAAGCTCGCCCTTAGCCATGCATCCTTTGGCACGGCAGACCGTGGATTGGCGGAAAGGAAAGGATATGCGGATTCGGGGGGTTTCCAGACTCAGATATATATATATATATATATATATATATATATATATATATATATATATAGATATATATAATACTTATAGTTTTCTAACAAAATATATATTATGTTTCTAAATATAAATGACGACGGAAGACGTATTATAACAACTAGAGTGTGGGTGATAGAGATCCAAGGCCTGAGAGGTCTTGGTGGGTATGGTAAAAGTATTGGCTTTGACTGTTATCGAAGAACAGGAAGGTTTCGTGTAGTGTGTATGTGATAAAAAGACTAGCAGTCTATGGCAGCAATATATGCTGCTAGTGGTTCGTTCATTTTGTATATGACTTGACATAGATAACCTATATTAAATACCACTATTTCCCCTACAACTACCAAGATTCTCATAATAAACAAGATATTATGTAATAAGTTTACAGTGCAAATAGTTGTTTACCGATTGCATTGGCCGTATGTGTCCACAAATAAGGGCGCCTTGCTTTAAAAATTGTACCTCCCTAGAATCTTGATATTGAATTCTCAGACTTGAGAACCAAACCTACGAGATCTCTCATTTCAGCAATTCTATTTCGGGATATTGGATAATTAAACATTTGTTACGGTTCTTTAATATTTGGCCAATGTTTTTTAAAAACAGTTCTTAAAAAGAAACGACATGGTTATACATGTTTTGATACGCTTGAATGTAATACTAATTTGGCGTGTATATCTAAAATTATTGCTTCGAAGTCTGCAAAACAAATGAGCATACATCTATCGTATGACAAGTTCACGCCAACTCTCTCGAAGTACGCGTCGCTGTAAGCTCTACCGGTAAGATGTATCATGAATATTTATAAGACTTCTAGTTATTTGTAACATAAAGTCATTTGTTTTAAGATTCTACGTGTGATTGCTAGCACTTAATTTAGAATAGAAGACGTCTCATAAAAAACAAATTAAACGAAATAGATCGTTCATTAAATGGTTATGATAAATAATCTGAAGCTGGTTTGTGGTTGTACCACACAGTTTTGAGTCGTAAGGATTTTATTTCAATTGGTGTAAAAATATTTGATATAAGAGCGGGGTATTCAAAAGAAAGGGGGTATTCAAATGCGTGATAAATGTTGGTTTAAATAAAGAGAGCAACATTCATCCATATTTCGTTTCATGAAGAACAAAAGAGGCAAGGTGTTTGTGTGGATACAGTACAATAAACAATAATGAAGATACTCGTAAAACGTCACGGTGGACGAAATTCGACCGGCAGGTGGTTTCGGTGTCATTTGATATGGATACAGTTCACGACCCTCCTACTAATATATCTACTGTGACCAGATCATTCATTTATTTATTTATTTTAAACGAAGACTAGCATTTTTATATTAAGAATAGAATTCTCATTAACTGCTCCAAATAAACCGATAGTTTTTGTGCTAGGAGAAATTGGTAACAGTGATTTTTAATGAAACTGATAAAATAAACGTAATATCAATATAACGACGACCGATTGGCTTAGTTGCGGAGCCCATTGAGTCAATGGTCGCGGGTTCGATCCCCGCATCAAAATAAATAAATGTATGGCCTACAAATATTTATTTCGAGTCTGGTAACCCCACCAATCCGCATTGGATAAGCGTGGTGGGTTAACGTCCGTTCTTCCAGAAATGGGGAGGCCCGTGCTCAGCAGTGGGACATATATGGGTTGTGAAAAAAATTAGTATTACAATTATTGAAAGGTAAAGGTTGATATTTATTCTTTTTTTATTCATTTTAATTTCTTAGTATGAATTATTTATAAACAAACAATACAGTCACAATCAATACAGCTATAATAATCCTTATAATGAACTTTTTATTCAATTCCTACTATTAGTTCACACTTATATATCTTGTTCAAATTTTCAATCGTTAATAAAATACTTTTTATTCATCCACTCAAGCTAAAACACATTTTTTTTAAACTTGGATTGGATGATATTTAGGGTTAGTTCTTTATTCAAATATTAATTCCTTAATTAAATTAAATTAATTAATTTTAGTTTTATATGGGAAAAAATGTCTCTGTAGATATTTATATTAATTATAATTATTTGATAAAAAGTGAATAAAAAAGTCAATTCTTCCTTAGGTCAATCAAGTGGAGATTGATTTTATTTTTTTCATGTTAATTGTTTTATTATTAAGAAAAAACAGATGAAGTTTTTAGTACATAATTATAAATTAGGTTTTTCATTTTTCAGGTACAATTAATCAAAATAGAAATTGACGATGTCGATTGTAAAATATGTGAACATTTTAGATTACATTCAATTCCTAAAGCAGAGCAGTGCATAAATTTTTTGGTTACCTTCCCAGAGATTAATGAACACCTGCAAAGGGAATATACCACGCTGTACCACCTGCATAGTGAGAAAAAAACTCTTAATGTTTTTAAAAAGCTTCCTTATCGCTAACGGAGGTGGCAGTGTAACAAATACAAATTTTATCTGCTTGTGTAGATAAAGTTGTCCACATTTTCAAGTCTGGTGTTAATTAGAGTCCGGCATTGTGTATTTTTTTCCAGAGCCCAAGATCCTGGTGATAATGTAATCACGACCATTAGACGTGTTGGGTCAATTTCGGATCGAGTCCGAACAAAGTAATTAAAAACATTTATCTAATTTGTAGACGACCTTTATTAAGGTGACGTTTTATGCTAATCTCCTACTACTAGTGATCGCCCAGAGGTCGAATTTTTATTTTTTTTATGGGATCTTCAACAGGAGTTACATTATTCATTATTATACAATAAATAGTTAAGAAAACATATTAAAATATAACCCTAATTAAAGACGGACACAACATTAACAAAAAGTGAAAGCAGACAGATCAAATATTGTATATAAATATTGGATTTATATCCAATATTTATATACAATATCCAAGTCATTGTTATTTTTCATGTATTTGTTGTACAATTCACACAACGATCGAAGTCAAGGCATTGGAATCAAAAACGCTTTTTTTCTTTTTATGATAAAATAAACTAAAATTTGATCGTTATTCACTAGATTTACAGTTTTTGAATTTTTGTCTCATCTTTCTGTACCTTTTCTCCATGTGTACATTATAAATAAATAAAAAGCCTATTATTTCTTACTTCTAAACATATTTACAGAAAAAAGAATATCTTATACTATTACTAAATTTTATAAAAGTTTTAAGCAAGAATACCTCTGCAGATGAAGGCCTGCAAGGACATCCATTGCTCTCTGGAGTGAGCTATTTGACGCCAGTTTAAGCCACCTATCTTCCTGAACTCGTCTTCCCATCTAGCACGGGATATTTCTTGTTTTCATTTCTCTTGTGGGCCTTTCCATGCTTATTTTGTGGGATAGGAGGGCAAACGAGCAAGCGTGTCGCCTGATGGAAAGCAATCAACGCCGCCCATAGATAATTGCGACACCGTAGGAGTCACGAAAGCGTTGCCGGCATTTTAGGTATGTATAGGCTTGTTTTTTCAAGGTGCCAGTGTTGTATCGGTTCGGAAAGACCGCCGAAGGTAGCTGTTTCCACAGAGTGGTGGTGCGTGAAAAGAAAATCCGAGCGAAGCGCACCGTGGTAGATCGGCACTCATCCAGATGGTGGGGATAAAACTTTTCTTGTTCCATGTCTGTTGACTGCTACGTTCTACTTCCACGTGTACATTGACTTTGCTAAATCTCACACTTATCCTTGCGCAAAATGTGCTTATAAATATTAGAAAGTTTTTTTTTAATTTTCGAGTACGTTGCGCTTTTGCGCTTTGTCTCAAAAGTTGACTTTATTACTACTTTTTATCTTTAATAGTTTAGTAGGTTATTATTATTCCTAAATAAATTTAGTAAATTACTTTTAATCTAAAATAAATTTAGTAAGTTATTTTTAATCCTAAAAAAATTTAGTAACTCACTTGTAGTGTACCTTGAACAAATTTCCGATGTGTTTCCGAATTAATGTATTACTTTACTTTTTACCTATAATAAGTTTGGTACCTACGTTATTTTGTAGCCAGAATAAATTTACTTAGTTAGTTATTTAGTCACTTTTTTACCTTAAAAAGTGTTTGAGCTCCAAGTCAGCTTCAAAACGTACGACATAACGTACGAAAAACAGACATTGTGAATATATATATATATATATATATATATATATATATATATATATATATATATATATATATATATATATATATATATATATATATATATATATATATGACTCACACGTCAGAATGTCTTAAATTTTACCGTTGGTTTACAAACTTATACCGTTCATAAATTTTCCATTTTTAGTTTAATTAAATGATTAATAGTCAGTAACAAAATGTAATATAATAGTTCTATTTTATGATAAGACTTCTAATTTAGCGTATAGCGTAGCGCTGGATAGCGTTCTGCTGAAATTCTTTGTTAATATTTATAGTGGGCATTAAAACGTCGTAAAATTCCACGGTCATAATGAAGAATACCATGAACCTTATATCTAATGGCAACTAAAATGTTTTTACTGTGATGTTGATGTTTTTATGTGATGGATTTATGACGTTATTCAATATATTAAAATGAGCGTGTTGTTGATATTAAACATACATATATGTATAATATCTTGATCGCCCTGCCCTTCCTTGTGAAACATAGACACAACAACAACAGACAATACATATAATCGGCTTTTTATTTGGCACATTTTTCACTATCAGCAATATTTATTCATTATTACCAAAGTCATCAAAGCTCCATCCGCTACCTTTCATCGCAGCGAAACGGCTCTCCATTGGTCGCTTCTCGCCGTGAGAATCAGGACGTGACGGGTGGCGAACCACGTCGCCGTCATTTTTCAACAACTTAGGTATATTAAATTCGTCTTAGGAGTAACGCCCCCAATATCTATATATATATCTATATATATATTCTGATGCGGAAATCGAACCCGGGACCACTGACTCCGTGGGCGGAGGGCCCCGCCACTGAGCTAATCGTCGTATGTTGTTCATACGTAAAATAATTATCTTGTTTTAAAGGAAATAACAAAATGAGAATGTTACTTTTTGCCATTTACACAAACCACTTAAAGCTTGAGGTAGCAAATATAATGCTAGAAACTTCTTTTTGCGCACATTTTGATTCTTTTAATTTACAATTACGATTTCATAAACATGCCATGGTTACTGGTTTAATTGTAACAGCATTTTCTTATCGTTAACAGGTGCACAGTGTGCTGAGTGGATATGGTCGCGTGAGAGGCCGATGGCAATTACAGGTCGTTGGTTTGAATCCTAGCAATTAGAGAAATTCTCCCCTACCAGTGTGGGAGAGATATTCGAACCGACATTAGCAACCTGCCGGTCCTCTTTATAGACTTCCCAAGAAAACGTGCGAGTGGTACATTTAATTTTACTGTAACGATTTAGAGATTGTTTCATAGCTTACAAGTTGTTTTTATTCATGTTTTATTTATTTATTAATAGGCACCTATTAATAAATACCGTGACTTTTTAATTACCCGAGAAAACAAAAATTCGCGTTTGTAAAAATATGTATGTCAGTAAGTAATGTTCAAATATTATAGCGTTCATACAAAAATATTGTTTTATGGGACTTCAAAGAAATCTTGTAAATATTACGCGACCAAATTAGATTGGTTTGGGTGCAGTTCATATTGGAATGATAATGATGTCTATTTGAATTAGCAAGATTTTTTGTTGTATAATTTTTGGTGTACATTAAGGACATTTTTAAAAATTTTTTTTCTTCGCCAAATTTAATGTATATCGATAACTGAATATATTTCTTAATTTTCTCGGGTAATTAAAGAGTCACGGTTTTTATACAATTAATAATTAGTAAATTAGTATCTATTGATTTGTCGAACATTAGAATAATCTCAAGGATCCCGGAACTAAAACCGTTGACTACACTTTGGATGGTGGAACCACCAGAAGATTATTAAGTTTTTTCAAAATTGCAAATAAACACAATTTTATTTGTATGTATTGATTCGTCAAACTTTAAAATATTGTAAAGCATCCAGGAACTAAAACCGTTGGGTCGTTGAGCCAGATGGGTTAGTGTGAATAACACAAGAGTTATTACTTTAGTGGTAGTAATTACTTATATATAAAAGTAGTATTTTCGTTCTTTTATTATTACAAGCTACGCCACCTCCGAAGCACTTTTCAAAGTTTAGCTCTCAGGTCGCCTGGGAGTGAATGCCCATTGCCATTAAGTCCGCCTGTTGTGCTCACTTTGTGCAAAAAAAGGTTAAATAAATAAAATAAATTACTTAGTAACTCGAATAGTCTCTAATTATTATTAATGAAGTCAGGCGTTACTTTGCGTAAATCCATCACTATGTGGACAGTCAAAAGTCTTACTTAGCTAAGATCTGCGACAAGCAAAAAAATAACAGAAAATTAATAATGTGTGTTTTTTGTGCTGGATGAAGTGGATTTATTTGGAACTTAAACCAAAAACTTACCGAAAATCGGCCATCAACTCTCCACCCACCAACCACTTTACACAACACCAAACACACATTACCGCTTTTCCATCTTGTAAACGACACGTGTTTCGCCCCAACACGAGGCATCTTCAGGTATAGTAGACTCTACGGAAGACAACCGAAAAGTTTCGTAGATAGAAGTGAATCTATGTCGATAGATATTGGCAGATTGTCGTAAGTATTGGGTATTGGTATATTTTTATTATGACTCCTTGTCCATGGGCGGCGTTGATTGCTTTCCATCAGGCGACACGCTTGCTCGTTTGCCCTCCTATCCCATAAAAAAATTGTTACTTACTATTATATAATAAATATATGTATATATAAGGTATAATAGTGTAACATATAACTATCTTATGTTAAAATTGTAGCATATAAGTGAAAATATAAATAAGAAACAGGGGAAAGATACGAAAAACAAACACATACTCTTCACTGACATAAATATGATAATAAATTTACTCTTCACACGTCTACGCAGCGTCGCGGCTCGATTAAGCCGGTGATATCTTTCGGAGATCTGAACAACAGAATCTGTCTGGCGCCGCGTTACTCTTTTAAACATAAAAACTTCATTTTCATAATGCGAGGGGCGGAAGCTATAAAGCGAAATTGTTTCTCCTTTTCCCGCTGCTCGTTTTTTTTTCCACAAACATTTTTAATTTCGGTAGGCGCGTAGGTGAGTGTATTCGAATCCGGTAAGCTAATGTCGACATTGTTTATTGTGAGCACGGAGATAATGATTTCCGGTTTGTTCGCCGTTTACACGCTTCAGTTCGTTCTTTACGCATTATTATCCGGTTACTTTTAGCTATCTTTCACGTTTTGATTCGGATTACTGTGAAAGTATTTATTTATGGACTAATTAATTTGTTAATATGGGCTATGTTAGCCTAAAGCTAAGGCTATCACGACAATTGGCTCAGTGGCGGGGCCCACCGAGTCAATGGTTGCAATCTATTTATTGCGATGTTTGAGAACATCTGAAAACTTAATATTAAAAATGCCTGCTGATCATACCAAATTTTTTGACCAATCTTTCACAGTACAGATTTTTCGCTTCAGGAATTTGTTGCCGCTAGAGGTGAGACAAGCGAAGTTTCATCCAATTTTCAAAAAGCTTGTCGAAAATCACTATCTATCTTTATAAATATCTTTGTATATAAATGTATTATGTATTCGTTTATTAATTAAAATTATACGCTTAACTTATATTTATGTGCGGATAGGTATGTGTGTGTGTATTTATGTATATATATGCACGGGTCTGCCCAGTGGTACGTGTGTCTGCCTAGTGGTGGAAAAATATTTTTTTACACATTTTTTGCATATTATCCACTTATCTATTACATATTATTAACATGTGCCCCAAGTAGTTAGAAAGACCTCATTCAGTATTCGTCCACTCATTCGAGGACCTTGGCTAGGACAGCGGGTGAGTCATATTTCTTCTCAACTTTAATACCGCTGTCCGCGTCCCTCCCACCTGACTCGGAGCGGAATATTGAGAGAGTAAATCATCCCGTACGTACGCACGGTCTTTCAGGAAAGAAAACTTCCAAAGTTTTCCCCAACTGCGTACATTCAGGAATTTTTCGTTCAAAAATATTTTATGCTGATAAAGGTCGTTTCGATCGTTAAACTTCAATGGAATTTATTTTTGTTTAATAATAAATTTGTGGTGAACAACAAATGAACAAATGAACAACCAACAAATGAAACATAGCGATATGCATTAAAAAGTTATTACTTTTTTTACTGGACACATACAAACATTAACACTCCCTGTCATTTCTCGATTCTGGCTGACTGTGTTGCCAGTATCTAGTCAAAAATAACCTAGATTCGCCACTTATTGAAAACAAAATATTAAGTTAAACTAAGTTATGGAATTAATATATATTGATATATAAGATAATACCTGAAGACCAATTAGTTCAGTAGCAGGGTCGCTACCCACAAAGTCAATGTTTGCGGGATCGCATCCAAATATATATGTATGGCTTACAGATATTTATTCTGTGCCTAGTAACTCCGTCAATCCGAATTATATATATGTATGGATTACAAATATTTATTCCGAGTCTGGTAACCCCGCCACTCCGCATTGGACAAGCGTGGTGAATTAACGTCCGTTCCTCCAGAAATGGAGAGGCCCGTGCTCAGCAGTGAGACATATATGGGCTGTTAAAAAAATGTACGGCTGCGAGGCCTGGACTATGAAGTTAAAAGATGAAACTAAGTTTCTGGTCATTGAGGGCAAGATTCTCAGAAAAATGTTGGGACCGGTGAGGAGAGAAGACGGATCTTGGAGAGTCCTGAAAAACCAAGAGATAGACACACACACACACACAAACACGTAAGCACGCATGCTCGCACGCCAACTCCCGCATAATATTTTGCGGGAGGGGAGGGACTGAAAATCAGCGCTACAGGGAAAATCCCTTCTCAAGGTCATCAGTCAAGTCCTTTGCCAAGGATAAGATTATATATATATATATATAAATATATATATTAGGTAATAAGATTTTATATATCAAGAGTTAAGTATAATGTAAGTTTAATATAAGGCTACTTTGTTGTCTTATTCGGGAAATAAAATATTTTTATTATTATTTTTTTATTTATTTCCTTGCGCATTTAACAATGCTCCACTCTTACATATGGCCCATTCTTCTACACGGATGTGAGGCTTGAACGCTTAAAGAAAACATCAGAAAATGTATAGAAGCGTTCCAAATGTGAGCATATAGACGGATGCTCGCTATTAGCTGGAATGACGAGGTTTTCACACAAGTCAAGTAAAAGCGTGAACTTTTGCAGACGGTCAAAGGTTCTGGCCATTGAGTGCAAGTTGCTTACCTGGGTCATATCATGAGACATTACAGGTACAAGTTGCTGCAACTGATCATGATGAGAAAAGTCGCGGGCAAAAGACAATTTGGTCGAAAACGAAAGTCTTAGCTACGTAATATCAGGGGGTAAACCGGGATAGCGAGTGCTCCAGAACCGCTGCACCTCGCGAAGGAGGAGGAGAGTTATGATGAATTGGCTGCCAATCTTTGCAAGTCGGAGAGGCACTCTTAGAAGAAGATAAATAAAACACCATCGGTTTTCATTTAAACAAAACTACAAAATGCATAGACTCAGTTACTTTTTATCCTTTAGAAACATTATTACTTTAGTTTGGAATTTAAAGAAGACTTTGGACCAGCTCAACTTGCGAAATAGTCGCTTTGGTTACTCTTATCTTCACTAGTTTCGAGTCAAAATTACAAGATGCACTCAGCTTGACTACGCTAGCTTCATTATTAGTCTAGTTGTGTCACCCTTGCATATTAAAACTTAAGACACTGCTTAGTGTAACGCAGTAAGTAGTGTATTTTAAATTAAATTAAGTATTCATTGAATTTAAAATATCGACGTAAACCGCAAAATGAAAACTTACCACCAGAGCCGTACCATCAAAATCATCAGCATGTGATCACTCAAAATATAAAACGTTAAATTTTACTAGACGTAGAGTTGTGAGAGAGATCATTCGACGAAGTATTTTTCTGATCCGAATATACAATAAAAAAATTGACATCTATGTCATTTACAGCGTGTTCGGTAGACCCACACTGCAGACGAATACTTTGTAAAGAATGGCATATTATTTGTTTGTAGTATGAATGGGCCGGCTCGCCCGAGGAAGTACTACACTCCTGAAGGAAACCGGCAGAGTGGTAGCTGAGATATTGTGCTTCATCCGGTGAGCGATTGAGTTCAGAGGCCCAACCCCCCTCACCCCTCTTTCTCCCATAATGACTTTTTTTTAAAGGCCGGCAACGCTTCGGCAATGCTATGTTTATTGGCGGCGTTGATCCATCAAGTGAAACGCCTGCTCGTTTGCCTTGCTATCCCATAAAAAATGATAATGTGTATAAATGTTGGATATTCTATATAAATAACTTTTAATTCCGTTGCTTCGTCTGACATAGAAATACGCCAACCAATTACGCCTTATTTGTATAATAATTCATATAACAATTATTTTATATGTTGTTTCCCGTAATAAGTGCAAAAGCAAAAGTATCACGTACCAACAACACCGATAGAATCAACGATGCCGGGCACAAGTAGGTTTTTTTGCGAGATATGGCATTTCACGAGACGAGGTTTGTGCTAAAAAAAAAATTGACATAGTAGAATAAAAGATATCCTTAAAAATATTGTAGAATTCCTTCTTGTAGCGTGTTCTTACCCCGTACATTATATTATATTATAATTAATATAATTATTTAATTTTTTATGTAAACAAAACTCAATTTATTTGTCTTATTGTATCATCTGTCGGCAGATTGATGTAAGAATAATTTTGGTTTATATAATATTTATTTTACAGGAATTACTTTTAATTTGTGTAAAAAATGAATTATTTAGAATTTTTTAAAATTTAAACAAATATGTACTTTGAATATTAAGCTGTAATTTTTACAATTGTTTTGTAGTAAAACCGATAACTTTTTTAATAAACATTTGTTTATTAAAAAAGTTATCGGTGCTATACTGAAGCAAATCTATTTTAATATTTATTGCTAGATTATTTGTTCGTTGTTAACTGTCTTTGTTCGTTGTTGCGTTATCGATTTTTTGTATAAAAGTCAAAATTGAGTCGGGACGAGATTAATTCTAATTCCAATCGAAATACACATACTTTTTTTCATATAATTCTCATTAGTCAATTTCACATTGGGAGAGAACATCGATTTAAACTTCCCCTGAGATAATTATCCATTCGAATATAACAGTTCGTAGAAATCATTGCACGAACATTAATAAGCGAATGATATATGTTTCAGGCAAATATTTTAATGCGCCCTCTTCGTATATGATGTATTGGCCAAATAAATATCCTGAAGTTAAATGAAATTACTCTTAAGGTGCAGTACGACATTTATCTTAAGTATTATTTTCTAAATTTATCCCTTTTATACACCAGTACGTGATTCATCATTCGAGAGAAAATAAATCTTTTCTCTCTTGGCATACATAATAGGCAATTGACTGAATGTGTGTTTCTTGTCTTTATTGCCTTTTTAACTTTATGTTGCTTCTGTTTTATAAAATAGACTAAAGCGTTTTGACAATTTTTTTTTATCGTATATATATATATATATATATATATATATATATATATATATATATATATATATATATATATATATATATATATATATATATATATATATATATATATATATATATATATATATATATATATACTTTTTTTTTTATAGCATAGGAAGGCAAACTACCAGGCGTGTCACCTAATGGAAAGCAACCAACGCCGCCCATAGGGAATCGGAGGGGGAGTGGGAAGGGGAGGGTGTTGGGCCTCCGGAACTCACACCGCTTACCGTACGAAGCGCGGTAGACAAGCTACCACTTAGACGCCGGTTATCTGCGGGAGTGTGGTACTTCCCCGGGCGAGCCGGCCCATTCATGCTACAGAAATAATATGCTATTCTTGACAAAGTATAAAATATTTATGTATGTTACACAAATACAGATGCATTTCAAAAAAAGCGAAAATGTAGAAAACACAAAATGAAAAAATTTCGTCGCTTCTTGCCCTCGTGGGAATCAGGACGTGACGGGTGGCGAACCACGACGCCGTCATTTTTAACAGATTAGGTTTATTAAAAAATAATTGAATTTTCATAAAAAAAGAATTAAGCAATGTCAGGGAGTGGACCGGGATAACGAGTACTCTAGAACTGCTTTCTTCGCGAAGGACGCGTAGAGTTATGCCGAATTGGCTGCCAGTCTTCGGAAACGCTAACGCTTTGTGGATTTGTTTAATCTCCTCTCAGCCGCACAGTGGAACTATTTATCAAGAAAAGAGTGTGTGTGTTCGTTAAAAGCCGATAAAGACCGATAAAGGACGTCTATGAGCAGCGGTGATCGCTTACCAACAGGTGACCCGTATATTCGTTGGCCTACTTTGCTATAAAAATGGCACTCTCAGAAGAAGAAAAGAAATACATTAAACAAGTTTTTAAATGCAGATTTTCCTTATAAAGACTGAGACACGAATTAGGTAATAACCGGTCCAGTGATATGTGTTATGTGACCACGTTGGGATACATGTTTCAAGGTTACTGCTGTTACGTATGCATCTACAAAAAATATTTACATACATTACCGGCTCAACGGCCCAAAGAACGCGTTACTGGTCAGTGTTCTGCAGCTTTTAGTGAATTGGCTGGCCGATGCTTGCTTAAGTAGGCGATTTCCGTATCCCTCCATCAATATCTGAGGCTATCAACTGGACGTCGACTGGACGGTATTTCGGTAGCGCGATACAATTCTATCCTTTCCAGGTGACCCTGAGTCTATTTGCCCACGTTCCTCCGATAACATTGACATCGGTGGCAGGTTCTTCGATTTCATTAGTTATTCTTAGGATACTTCAGTTTGCGTCCAGTTATAAATATATTTTTCATAAAAGCCATTTTTTTATCATCATCCTCAACAGCCTGCGGCAGTCTACTGCTGGACATAGGCTTCCCCCATAAAGCGCCACCTAGTCCGATATTCGACTACACGCATCCAGTTTCTGCCAGCCGCCCTACGCATATCGTCGCACCATCTAGCCGGGGGCGTCCCACACCATGTTCACCGAGACGCGATCTCCACTCTAGCACTCGTTTGCTCCAACGATTGTCGGATCTCCGACTAAAGTGACCATTGTTACTTTAGTTTGCTAATTCGAAAGGCTATGTCGGTGACTTTAGTTCTCTGGCGGATTTGTTCATTCCGAATCATATCTACCAGAGAAACTCTGAGCATAGCTCTCTGAGCGACTCTGAGCTTGTGAAGCAGACGGACTGTCAGCGTCCACGTTTCGGCGCCGTATGAGATTTTTTTATGGTATGGTGATATTGGTAAGAGTTTAATGAACAAAAAATTGCCTAATTTATTCAAATACAAGAACAAATTAATTATTGTAAATTTGTTTTAGAATATCTCATTGTCGCTTCACGCTCGTAAAAGAGCGGTCGTAGTCGCCGTGAGGTAGCGTTTCTGCTTAAAATCTTTTCTACTGTTTAATAACATTCGTTACAATTGGACATATATTTTATTTATATATTGATTCTCTTTTTTATAGTGGCTACCAAACTGGTTCACCCAGTTTGGTAGCCACTACAGAAATAGAATCAACACACATCTTAGGAACCTTTAAGCTAGTTTTAAAATTAATAAAAAATACAACAAAAAATTAAGATAAATTTACTGACCGAATCTTTTTCTTTTTGTGTGCTACATGTGTTTGCTTTTTTGTGTTTACCATTGTGTATATTAGTGTTTCTATGTACGCATTGGCGTATGTACGTATGTGCGTGTATGCGTATTTTCGATATATATACATCTGTATGTCAGGGGCGGTCAACCGGTCGATTGTTATAATTAGTTCATTCGATCGTGGCAGAGAAAGAAAAACATTATAAAATATTAAGAATAAACTTTAATGTACTGAGAAAAAACTTCAAATTTATTATGTTTTTCCTCTTAAAAAATAAAAAAATAAGCGTGAAATAAAATGTTAATTTAGAAGCAATAAGAACTCATTATGTAATTGGTAGATCGGACCGGAGATTAGTTAGTAAATATTCGATCTCGTGTCTAATCGAGTTGGCCATCCCTGCATCTTTGTTGTATTCCAATCCCAACATTGTACTGCGCTAATTGAAATTATACGATGTAAATTTAAAAAAGGAAATCGCTTGCACTTTGTAAATATAAAACGTGAAAAACGCAAATCTGTTTGGTACAAAGTACCAGCAATTCTCAACCCAGGTGACACTAAAACTTTTGCCCGTATTATAGCAAAAAAATGGAATATGCACGTTGCCTCCCGCGGGCTGTAAACAACAAATGAACGGTCATTAGAAGTGTGCCGTGCCGCATGCAATCAGTTAAAGCGACGTAAGTGATTGCCGCAAACTTGCAAACTGCCATGCTTTGCGCATGCATGCATATGCCACGCCGGCCACGCGCGCTATTTTGCAATAACTCATTATTTTTCAATTTGCATTACGAGGGGTCGCCACACTCGCTGCTTTACTTTTTAACATGACAATTCAATATTTTACAGCAATTTGCGACGAACAAACGTTCATACTTTCATTGCAATATGCCAATAAATACAACGATACTGCAATTTGTAAAATTAATAACTTTTTTATCGTCCTATACAGATACAAATATAACAATAAAGATCCCCATAGTTCTTTATTATACTACATAGTTCTTTATAGAATCGAACACGCGACCATTGACTCCGTGGACGGGGGGCCGCGCCACTCAGCCAATTGGTCGGCCATAAATCTGGAGTGAGTATTTCAGTCATAAATGAAAAGCCAATAGGAAATTCGTAGCATTGGACAAGAGATGACTCGTATGCTCTCCCATACGAGTCATCTCTTGTCCAATGCTACGGACGTTACCTATATGTAAGCGCACAAACTTAAGATACTTAAAAGTTCTAATACTACTAGGATATCTTACCATTACTTTGATATCTAATCCACAACTTTTCACTGTTGTTATATGGTGAAACTTTTATACAAAATATTTGTATAGTATTTTACAAATATTCGCTGTATTTAATCGTCCAATATGATTTTATTTTGTAGTATCTTCGAGAATAATTTTGAAAATATCGATTTAAGATTTATCCTTATTTGAGATTAGCTTACATATGATACATAATCAAGAAAACGGCTTGGTCAAAATTACCCTTAATCGGTTAGCTTGTATAAAGAGAATGATGAGTGTGGATGAAGCAAAGAAAGTGTTCCAAGATCGTAGCAGATAGAAATCTGTGGTCTTTGCCAACATCTACGGGAAACAGGCGTGATCATATCTATGTATTATATCTATTCGTATTTGACAATCTAAGTGGCGGTATGGAGAGATACTTGAAGTCAGTTTCTGAATTGTTGATAATCGAAGTTGGTCTTTAGTTTAGTTGATTTTAGAACTTCATTCTATTCTTAAGAGATTCCTAGCATAATAGTACTTTAGTTTAATTCAGTAAACTTGTACAGTACAGTATAGTGTACCTTTTTTAAAATATTGCATTGTATCGATTTGCGCAGAGGGATGGCAGAAACTGGATGCTTGAAGATGAAGATTGTGTTAGGTGGGGCTTCTTAGGGATGTCTTATGTCCAGTAGTGAATTTTCCAATAGTCGAATTAAAATTAATTAATTCAGAGACAATCGTGTGAGCAATTCTTACCAATTGAGATATTGCTTTAAGTATGAGTAGAAATGTCGGGGAGATGGAGGGGAGGGGAGGGATACTCGTATATGAGCTATATATTTTTATATATTTCATTTCAATGCATATTTTTAAGACTTTCCTCTTGGAATTACTGCAAATTATTGGATGGAATTTAAAGAAGAATTCAAAGACATAATTATACAAGTTCTACCAGGTAAGCGAAATAGCATTCGTTGTCACTTTGCCTGCAGACAACGGAGCTTTAAATTTATGAGCGAACTTTTATCTTAAATTACTAAAGTCCTGAATAACTTTGATATGAGTGAAATTTAAGACGTCTTCCGCTTGCTTCGCAGTTTTGAAGGGTACGAGGTAATGATCTGTTATGGACAGTAAATGCTTGTTAGGCCTAGTTAATGGGTCCTGTCAAAACTACGACATTATGTTTAAGACACATCTTTAAGGCTCATGTTTCGGAATGGCTTCTATTAAATGAAGCGTATTAAATGAGCGTGTTGAAACATAAGCTGCAATATATTTATATATATATATATATATATATATATATATATATATATATATATATATATATATATATATATATATATATATATATATATATATATATATATATATATATATATATATATATATATATATATATATATATATATATATATATATATATATATATATATATATATATATATATATATATTCTTTGTAATATAAAATAATTTAAAAAAAGGTAGAGACAATATAGAATAAAATTTTTTGTCTACTACTACTTATTTCATAAGAAAAAAATTAATAATATAAGAGATTTTATAAGAAAACTCGTCCTTTTTACATAACCTTATCTTTACGTACGTAATACTTGTTATTGCACGACTTAAATTGTATTAAATTAAAAACAATTCTCTTTATTTATTTTCGTTTGTAAGAATAGTTTACTCTCTATAGTCTTGTATGTATATAGATCACAATATACAAAATCATCAACAATATATAAATTTATCACAGTTTGTAAAATCCGCTATTAGATTTAGGACTCCCTTCTAGCTCGGTCTTCACACGAACCCGGTTTCTTCCCCTTGTCTGACGCAAATTGTCTCTTTATCTGACCAGGGATAAGGGAAGCTAAGCTTCATTACTTATACCTATTATGATATTTTTTTTGCATTGGAGGGCAAAGGAGCAAGTGCGTTGCCAGATGAAAAGCAATCAAAGCCGTATAGATATCCGCGACCCCATAGGTATTATGGATGCATTACCAGCTGTGTTAGTTATTGCTTGTTTTTGAAGGTGCCAATGTCGTATCGGTTCAGAAATACTGGTGAATGCAGCTGGTACTACAAAGTGGTTGTATGTGTAATGATGTTTCGGAAAAAGAGTACTGAACTGGATCGCCACTCATCCAGATGGTGAGGATGAAACTCTTTATTTTTTCCTTATTTTTATTAATGTAGATATACATTCTTCTTAAATTTGTGTTACCGACTTGACGACTTAAAGGCAATCGGTGTGAGGGGCTGGTGGGAAAAAGCTAAACGAAGATCCGACTGGAAAAATTTACTGGACCAGGCTAAGGCCCACCCGCGGCTGTATTGCCTTGATGATGATGATTAAGTTAGTGTCATACTTTACTCGTTGGATTACTATTATAAACATTGTGTGAAATAATGTGAGGAACTTGTATTTCCTATCTTGGAAAGTTTTTAAGTTTGAATCAAAAATCCTATCCTGTCTCGAAACGGTGACTCATCACACGACGTAGCACGCGACCTGTCACTGCTCGCTTATCACGATTCGCAAAGGCAATGAAATATTAAAGACGCCAGCTCGTGCTTTCACCCCACCATATACGACTGTCACGCTATGAACATGGCTGAGAGGGTGCAGTGCAAATTATCCGTATCCAAACGCCCCGGGTCCTCAATTTTAATTGCAGTATACATTTTGTAGCGATAGTAATTGTTTGCTAGTTTGTCATACCATTTGCTACAATTCATGTCAACTAGCGTTCTCTTTTTAATGACAGAGATGGGTAAACGGGCAAGCAGAACAGCTGATGGTAAGCATTCACTGCCATCCGTAATGTTTATGGATTGCACAACATTGTATAGTTGTTAGAATACTGCAAATTAGTTGCCTTTCTAACTATAAACATGTGAATAATTAGAAAGAAAGAAAAGAATAAAGAAGAGGAAAGAATTTGGGTTTTCAGATCTCTGCACTCACCGCAAGAAGAGCGTAAACATAGTAAAATTATACCTATTAATATCGATCTATTTCATGAGGATACAGTACTATAGTACTGCCTAGTATAGAGGATATAGTAGTGCTTCTAACACAAATAAATTAAATAAGTGTTCGTTCTTTATTTATGATCTAGTTATGTTAACAAAAAATGACTAATGGTTCGTTTGCAACCTGACATGCTTTATTCAAGATTTTTCAAAATATATATATTTTGGGTACCTTTAGGTATTGAGGATCAGATTGGTACTGGTATTTGCTGTCATAGTTTCTCTCAAGATATCCATGAGAAACCACGATATTTGACTCAAGTCGATAACCTCACAGCAAAAGTTATCACTTTCAAGGGATAACAGATTACCAAATTAGTCTTCAGTATATTTGTCACTGAATGATTCTCATATTCAACTTTACTCACATTGGTTACCGCATGCATGGATTTCAATGGTTTCAGCATATGCGTCAGTACATCACGCTGAATATTATTTTCAACGTGACGTACTGACACGTACTAGTGAAAGAGTTCGCGCCCGTTATTAGCTGTGTGAATAAAAATGGAGTTCCTCGGTTAACAGGTTAATACAATAAATAACTGACTCGTGAATTCCTTATAATCACCGTTAATTTTACTGGCAGCCAAAATATTATAATAAAAAACAAACGTCGAAATTCAGGACATCTATCGTTCTCTCGGTAAAAGAAAACACCCAATTGTTCGGTTCTATTCACGCTGTGGAAACAAAGGTCTAAAAGCACCTATGTTTTTTCAACACATTCCCTTTTGAATTTGATAAAAGTGAGAAGAGAATAGCGAATTCATTATTTGTTTAATAAATCGAACACTATCTAGGCATACTTTACAATGTCACAAGATACCGCTCAGTCTCCAGCAGCCCACTGCTGGACACAGGCCTCATCTAAACACGTTATCTATCTTGTTTTTGAACTACAAGTATCCAGTTTCTGCCAGAATCCAAGCGCAAATCATTGCCCCATCTAGTAAGGGGAATCCTACATTACGTTTGCCTAGATGTCACTTCAGGTTATTTCTCCACTCGACTACTCCAAATTGTAGCTGAATTTTAGAATGGGACGATCACGTTGGTCAGTTCTTTAATCGAGACAAGCCTATTGTCACTTCAGTTTGTTTACTCAAAGAGCTATGTCGTCAACTTTTGTTTTCGAGTTGATTTTTCATATCAAATCATAACCACTAGATAAACTCCGAGCATAGACTTTCTATAGCACTCTGACTTTCAACTTGTGAAGTAAGCGAACTGTCAGTGTTAATGTTTCGGCACCGTAAGGGAGTATAACAAGGAGGCAGTGGTTGAAGACCTTTGTATTTCTCTATCACAATATCAATTAAGCAATAAATATAAATATAAATATAGTTATATCAAAAGCTTGTAACAAAAACTAATTAAATATACTTAATTATATAAGCATTTATATTAAAAATCGACAATTAATTAGACTTCTTCTTTTCTCCGGAACTCAGTTACTCCCACCGTAAGAACCGCGGTAGCGACGCTACCACTCAGACGCCGGTTTTCTGCGGGAGTGTGTTACTTCCCCGGGAGAGCCGGCTCATTCATGCTACAGACTAATAATAAGCCATTCTTAACAAAGTATTCGTCTGCAGCGTGGGCTCTACCACCATCAAAACTGACAGACACTGTAAACATTCTGAATATAATACTAAAAAAATAACTCGTTATGTGTTGGTATATCAAATATAAGTCTCTCAATTTCGCAACATTACGCGTATCGTAAATCTCTTATAACTTACGCCAGCTCATATTACATTCAAATACCCCTTGTTATGTTAGCTGTTTGCAAAATTACTTTTTTTTTTAATTCCGCGGTCGGACACGCTAGGTGTTGTATATTCATTAGGATCGACATGAAAAAGGGTTTCCGCTTCTAAACAATCGCCTTTTTGGCCCCCACGAACTACTCCTTTTAAATGTATTTGTAATTTAAATATTTTCTGGTTTAGATTATATTAGAGGTTATTTTATATTTAGGTTATTTTATTGCGTAAAATATCAATCATCAAAAAAAAATACTACAGCAATGATATGTTGCATCAATTTGAAAATTATATTTATAATATAATTTTCAAATTAAAATTTCAAACGACGACCGATTGGCTCAGTGGCGGGGCCCTCCGCCTGCGGAGTCAATGGTCGCGGGTTCGATTCCCGCATCGGGATAAATATTTATATGGATTTTTAAATGTTTATTCCTAGTCTGGTAACCCCCCCAATCAACATTTTCCTTTCCGTGCCAATGGATGCGTGGCTAGGGGCGAGCCTAGTCGTAAGCGTGCCGATCGTCCCGGGGTCGGGCTCCCCCGGGGACTATGGTGCCTTACCTCAGCATGCAGGGCTCTGCTGGGGCTGACCTCCATCCTCCCTTGCGGCTCGTGGGATTCACTAAAGACGAATTTAATACACCTAATTTGTCGAAAAATGACGGCGACGTGGTTCGCCACCCGTCACGTCCTGATTCTCACGAGGGCGAAAAGCGACCAGTGACGAGCCGTTTCGCTGCGATGAATGGCAGTGGATGGAGCTCTGTGGTCTCTGCCAACCCCTGCGGGGGATAGGCGTGAATATATAAAAAAAAATAAAAAAAATTTCAAATATAACAAAGCGATGTTTAAATTTAAGTTGAATATAAACAAGCATGTATTTGAAATAGTTGTATTTCGAAAACATAATTTCATTATTTTTATCAACAAAAAATATCAAAACAATGGTGTATATCTAGAAGTAGTGGATTGATGCTTGTAATTTGTAGGTATTCCTCTGAATGTTATAACTTCGATTAGCTTTACCTATCATCCGATTAGTAGTCTTATCAGTTGTATCTTCTTAATTATATTAAGTGGAGAGGAGGGAAAAAATGTGACGCGTTATGCGAACTGGTTCAAACCAAAGGAATGAAAAAGAAACAAGTCAGTAATTTTTTGAGTGTTGTTTGGTTGGTTTTTGAAAACTGGTTGAAAATCCTTTACCTGTGTCAATAATAAAAATATATTCCTCGTCCTTAGAGAACATTTTCTATTAATTGGTTCAACAATTGAATAAACAGACAGTGAAATAAACTAGTTAATAAACAGACAATGAAAAATAAATTATATATAATAATTTAAAAGTTCTTTTTTTCTAACGCCCTATATATGTCCATGTCATATATATAGATTTGATTTGATGTTTTTGTAGGAATGGAACTTTATTTAAACCACGCATATATTATGCCGATTTGAGAGTCAGATCTGAAATCATCAACTCCGAAAGTAGTAGATGATCACTGAACTTCACCTATGGAACCAACTATCTCTAGCTTACTGACTAACTTTCTGAACCGATATATCATTGGAATTTTCAAAAAATAAGCCTTGACATGGTACAACAGATGTCTATGGGTGGCTCTGATAGCTTACTATCAGGTGACACGTTTGCTCCCGACCTGCTCGTTTGCATTACTATCCCATTAAAAAATAGATCGTAATATCTTAGTTACTTTTTGAATTGAAAACTACTTTAGCACTATTGTGATTTTAAACTCGATGATACAAAAAGCTATATTACATATGTAATTCAGCCTGCAAAAGAATGAGATGTACACTGTACAATGTATTCTACATTATACGGTATTTCTTATTATCTCTATCTCCTATTTGTGTAGTGCTTAGTTTCTGAAGGTTTCGTTTCTACTGCGTGTGAGCTGCATACATATTTTTTGATAATTTTCAACGCGCCGCAAGAATAGGTTTCATTCCCTTTAGCTGGATGGCTGACCGTTTATCACCGTGCGATTTAGTCGCAGTTTTCTGCCACGAATTGTGCTAATGTGGAACGATTTACTTACGACTTTCTTATTTTTTTTCAGACACATTTATTAATTTTTTTAAATAAATAAAAAACGGGAAAACCGTTTTTCTCACATTTTAATAAATTCTTTAGTAATTTTAGTATCGTGCATTATTGATATTTCACAGACAAGGACGACCGATTGGCTCAGTGGCGGGGCTCTCCACCCGCGGAGTCAATGGTCGCGGGTTCGATTCCCGCATCGGAATAAATATTTATATGGATTTTTAAATGTTTATTCCGAGTCTGGTAACCCCCCCAATCCGCATTTCCTTTCCTGCCCTTCCTTTCTTCTCTATCCTTTCCCTTCCTCTCCGCCAATCCACGGTCTGCCGTGCCAATGGATGCGTGGCTAGGGGCGAGCTTAGTCGTAAACGTGCCGATCGTCCCGGGGTCGGGCTCTTCCGGGGACTATGGTGCCTTACCTCAGCATGCAGGGCTCTGCTGGGGCTGACCTCCATCCTCCCTTGCGGCTCGTGGGATTCACTAAAGACGAATTTAATATACCTAATTTGTCGAAAAATGACGGCGACGTGGTTCGCCACCCGTCACGTCCTGATTCTCACGAGGGCGAAAAGCGACCAATGACGAGCCGTTTCGCTGCGATGAATGGCAGCGGATGGAGCTCTGTGGTCTCTGCCAACCCCTGCGGGGGATAGGCGTGAATATATATATAAAAAAAAATAAAAAACGGGAAAACCGTTTTTCTCACATTTTAATAAATTCTTTAGTAATTTTAGTCTCGTGCATTATTGACATTTATTTGTAATAATAAAGAAATAAAACCGAACATTTATTTTTTGTAAATGTAAAGGTAAAAATAAAAAGAAAATTGTTTTTAAATAGGTATTTTTACAAAATAAGAGGCTCAGTGGTGATATTTGAAGTCAATGGTCGTGGTTCGGACTCCCGCATAGGGATAAATGTATGACCTATAGGTATTTATTCCAAATCTTGTTCGACCACGAATCCACTTTGGACAAGCTTGGTGGGTTAATGTCTCGTCCTCGGAAAACAAGCGCTGTGCCCAACATTGGAACTTAAATAGATATGTTATATTACCATAAAATATTAAACTGTATTTATCTTGATATAATTATGAACAATTAAGTATAATTATAGCAAGATAAATAACCTGTATTTATCTTGCTATATTTAGAGTACTCAGTTAGATAAAAAACCACATATTATATGTAAAACTAAGAAATAAATTAACCAAAACCATCTTATG
Source organism: Baronia brevicornis (assembly GCA_031353405.1). Taxonomy (NCBI): domain Eukaryota; kingdom Metazoa; phylum Arthropoda; class Insecta; order Lepidoptera; family Papilionidae; genus Baronia; species Baronia brevicornis. Next base: position 1,025,957 of record JASFAT010003035.1, on the reverse strand, counting down.
CATTAATGCATTGCGGAAGTTTAACTAGAATGCTGATGGCACTACTGATATTTAATTAAAGATAAAAAGTCATAAGTGTTTTTTTTGTCAAAATAGATTCACAAGGAATTCCTTTTAATGTCAATATTTAAACCAAAACTACCACCACTTCAGAAACAGCATTCTGGAAAAGATGAAACGGTATACTAAATTTGTTATTCTTTTTTGCAGATCCCTTGTAATGTTTGTTAGTTTGACTAAAACTCAAAAACGGCTCAGCCAATTTAATTTTTTTTTTATTTTGTTTCATTTAATACAGGAAGATTTATGAATAAAAAAAAATAAAAGCAAAACAGATTCAAAAATTTCAAAATCGCCATTTTGTACTTCTAATTACTGTCAATATATAGTGTTTGTGATGGCTTTATCGTTTAACTGACGTGTATAAAAAACTGTCGTTTCTTTTGTGCGATTGTGATACGTTTATTTCATTTAAAATTGAATTTCTGGGAAAAAGCAAAATTTTATTTTAAGAAAAGTCTTGATTAAAGTGAATGTAGATAGCAGATTGATATCGATGAATTAAAATTGGAAGATTGATTATTATTAATAATCGCTGATCGAAAAATATAATTACATAAATTGTAGGTGAAACGAAATTCACCGGGTCATCTAGTATTTAATAAATAACTAGCAATTATATTTAATTTTAGGCCGATTGATTATTTTATTAATCTGCAGTGATTTTATCATAATCTGTATTATTATATTTGTTTTATACATATATTTACGCCTATCCCCCACAGGGGTTGGCAGAGACCACAGAGCTCCATCTGCTACTATTCATCGCAGCGAAACGGCTCTCCATTGGTCGCTTCTCGCCATCGTGAGAATCAGGACGTGACGGGTGGCGAACTACGTCGCCGTCATTTTCAACACATTATGTATATTAAATTCGTCTTAGTGAATCCCACGCGCCGCAAAGGAGGATGGAGGTCAGCCCTAGCAGAGCCCTGCATGCTGAGGTAAGGCACCATAGTGCTCGGGGAGCCCGATCCCAGGACGATCACGGCACGCTTGCGACTAAGCTCGCTCTTAGCCACGCATCCATTGGCACGGCAGACCGTGGATTGGCAGAGAGGAAGGGAAAGGATGGAGAAGAAAGGAAAGGGCTGGAACGGAAAATGCGGATTGCGGAGGTTACTAGACTCGGAATAAATATTTATAAATCCATACATATATTTATTCCGATGCGAGGTATCGAACCCGCGACCCATTGACTCCGTGGACGGAGGACGCCGCCACTGAGCCAATCGATCGTCGTATATTTCAAGACTAAACACGAAAATTATCTATAACTATTGTTATATATTGTAGCGACATTATATCCCCCAACCAAAGCGTTGTCGTTGTTTGACAAGAGAAAATCCCAGCGAACGTCAAGCAAATGGTTCAGGCACGTGCCGATGCCTTTTGCAAAACATTTGCCGTACAATTTACAAACGTATCGACTGTGTTAACGCCTGATCGATCTTATGGTTCCGCTGTTGAAATTATTTCGATTAAACCATCAATTTTTATTAAAATTACAATCAAAACAACAAATCGATATATCACTAGCAGTGCAACGCTGGACATTGGCAAGAATTCAAAGTGAACGAATTATTTTTTTATTATTTTATTAATGGGATAAGAATGGTCAGGGAGTATCTTTGCCTAGTCGCTTGTCCGAAGCGGTATTTATGGTATTGGTACACGGGTCGCGACCCCGGCCATTACCGTATCACTCTTGGTCTTCCGTTGCGGTAGTATTATCTATCATCCTGTCTAAATCCATCTTTTCTTTCCCCTGCTTCTTTCTTTCTTCTCTATCCTTTTCTTCACAGTCTGGGGATCGGGCTCCCCCGGGTACTATAGTGCCTTACCTCAGCATGCGGGGCTTTGCTGGGGCTGACTTCCATCTTCCCTTGCGGCTCGTGGGATTCACTTTAACGAATCTTAATATACCTAATTCGTTAAAAAATGACGGAAACGTGGTTCGTCACCCGTTACGTCTTGATTTCCACAAGAGCGAGCAGCGAAGAACGGAGAGCCGTTTAGCTACGATGAATGTGGTCTCTGCGTAACCCTACAGGGAGACAGGCATGACTATATGTATGAGATAGGAAAGCAAACTCGTTTTCTTTCCTAGCATAACTATAGTCACTCATATTTTTTTTAAATCAAGGTCGAGAGAATACTAAATAATGTTTAATGTTAATTTATAGTTTAATGAAATCATTAAAGCGTAAGTAAAATACATAGATATATGCTTGCAATATTTTTGCTTGTCTCGGGAATCTACGATTTCCTTTATTTTATTGCAGTAAAAACCGTACATAATCACTGAATTTCCTTGTAAAAACGTAGTATTATACTTTTGGTGATGTTCTATGTTTTTGCTTTAAGATAAAAATATTGATAATTTATAGTAAATTATTTTAATTAAAAGTAACATAAAATACTATTAACTAACATAAACCATCTCCAGTTGTACAAACAACAAGTGCAGATAATAGTGGAGTACTGCTTTCGTCTCTAGGCTGGAGCTTCAAGTACCAGCTTCTTTCATTTGACCGCATCTAAACGGAGAGCGGCCCGAATCATCAGCGACCGTAAGTTTTCCGATAGGATCAATTTTTTTTCGGTACGCAGACTTGTATCTTTCTCTGCGTACTATATTGAAATAATCTGCATACTATATTAAAATACGCAGTAATATAACTTTCTCTGCATACTATATTATAATTATTTTATGTGTGGTGAATGATCTAAGGATAGTTTATTCTTCTCTCAGCAAACGACATCATCAAGGCATTACAGCGGGTGGGCCTTAGCCTAGTTTAGTAAATCTTTGTAAAATTCAAGCTTTTCAAAAATTTCTTTCAAAAATTAGCGCAGGACAAGGAATGGATGGAGGACTCTCGTTTCGGAGGCCAAGATTCATTTCGGATCACTGAGCTAGCGCTAAGTATGAATGTTATACGGAACCATTAATTTTATTGTAAGTTCGAACTTTGCCGTCACTTTATTGTTAGTATGGCCCCTGACAGATAAATTATTTGGCTATTGATTGGCTGTTAGTAGAGTCCCAAGTTATATTTTATTTCATATAATTCGTGCACTTTGAATTCTTGAGGGTTCATTTTGGGGAAATTTTGTCTATTTCAAAATATATTGCGAATATTAGTAACGAAAATATATCGTATATATCTAGAAAAAATACGCTTTTATACTTTTAATGTATAATAGCTTATACAAGTAGTTTTTAGTTTGATTGTTTGTATTAGTAAATTTCTCAAAGGTTGCAAATGCGTATGATACTGTGGATGTCACTTGCTTCTTTACCATCTTATTCTATAATAAAAAAAACTTGAGTAAAATAAGCTTTAGTACATAATAGAAAGTAGTATGCCTGAATAATTTTTCGAGTGTACGTTTTTTTTATGGGATAGGAGGGCAAATGAGCAAGCGTGGAAAGCAATCAATGCTGCCCATAGACAACCGCGACACCACAGGAGTCACGGAAGCGTTGCCGGCCTTATAGGTATGTGTTGGTTTGTTTTTTGAAGGTGCCAATGTCGTATCGGTTCAGAAAGACCGGTGAAGGTTGCTTATTAGTATTTCGAGAGAAGCACACCGTAGTAGATCGCCAATTATCCAGATGGTATGGATGGAAGGATGATGATGAAAATCAAATCAGAGAGGTCTGCAAGTCACAGCTGCTTAGATGGGCAGGCCACCTAGAGACGATGGAAGACATCAAAGCTGCGAAATCTATCACTAAGTGTATTTTGCAACAGAAAAGAACCAGAGGAAGACCCAGGAAGCGGTGAATAGATTAATTGGTGAAAAAATATCTTGAAGAAGATGAAAATCTTAACGAACTATTTATTAAGTTATATAATGTCAGCTATGTGAAACTGAATGCGTGAATTGAAGTGAAATGAATGCGTGGAAACAGATCGGGATAGGTGGCACGTATATCGGGAACCTGTATCCAGCAGTAGACTGCCGCAGGTTGCTGCTGATATAATGTGATCATTCATAATCTATTTATAACCTGCATTGCGTTAATGATATAACAATGAGAGATTCTAACAAAATATTTATGATTGCTATGATTTATTCATATTATTTTTTTATAGTTTGGAACAAACAGACAGATTTATTTCCTTTGCAGGCACACAATGCAATAAAAATAAAAATAGAGCAAAAACTTAATAACTTAAAACTAGATTCATTATTATTATATTTAATACAAACGAATACAGTGTGCATACTGCTGTGTGATAATGAGCGATGGCTCAATTAAAACTTCCAATTATCGACTACAAAAACTGGTTTTCTAGTTTTTGTGGGATCCATCTATGATTTATTGTATATATATATATATATATATATATATATATATATATATATATATATATATATATATATATATATATATATATATATATGTATATATATATATATATATATATATATATATATATATATATATATATATATATATATATATATATATAGTATAATAATAAAAAAACACGGGCGATGGTAAACATAGAGCTAGTTTTATGAATTTGTTAAAACAAGAATGTTTGCAGCCCAATAAATTATAATATATTGCCAAAGGAGCAAATACTACAGATAACATAAAAGAACAATTTTTTTATGCGAGTCTAAAACTCGTCTGTTTTATTTTTCATAATAATTAGATGACAGTGAAACTGATGATAGTAATGAGAACATATTTTATGCTCTATGTATATATTTCATTTTAAAATAGGAAATTGAATTTTTCATCATCATCAATATTAACAGATATGCTGTTAATGTTATTAATTGATAATGATATGTCAGTTCGCTGTTATTTATAGGTCAATCTTAAAATGTGCCACCGCAATCCAAACCAGAGCAATCCTTGGCAACACGCATTAAGATTCTGTTAGCCACCCTGTGCATTTTGTCACTGTATCTCGCGGGGGCATCCCATACTTCGACAGTTTCCTATTCTCCGAAAAACCTTTCCGGAGAATTAATTATAGAGGATCGATTTAGTTTGCTAACCTGAATACCTATGTCGATGACGTTACTTCTTTGATGGATTTCTTTATTCGTTTTAAGTATTGAGCATAAACTTCAAGACATTTACAATAACATAAAAATTCTAAATAGCATTATCGACTTAGTGACTTTAGTTTTTCGTCTTCAAACAAATAAACACTGTTTATAAGGACCATGTGTTTGGAATATTCAAGATGGCGTTGACGTTTTTATCATCCCGCGTCTTCGTGTGAAGATTTGAAATAATTGTTCTTTTATGGTTTTATATGTTACCAACGCAGAGTGTTTAGCCATTGACGACAGTTTCATGTGGCGATAACAATTTATAGGGTGTGTTCTGAATATCAAGTTTAGAAATGACACCGTGGTTATGTCACATTTTTAATTTATGCTCCCATTCGTGATTTTATATTTACGAGTATAATACAGTGTGGACTGTATATATTTTTTGTTTGTAACGTTACTTTTAATGAGTCATTTCTAGCACATTTTTAACTTCGTGTTTTTTTTATTTTTATTGGGATTTAATCCAAATTCATATTTATTATTACAATACTTTCTTTCACAGCCCATAAATGTGTACCACACTACACATCCAGACTTTAAATAAATACCTATAGTTCATACGCATATTTATCCCGATGCTGGAAATCAAACCGGCGAGTATTGACAGTAAAATTGGTAACTTCGCCACTGAGCCAATTAGGTCGTCAAAAATGGCCAATTATGATGATACGATTTTAATATAAATGCATTACCATCATTGTTTTACTTTAAACGGTCGGTTTCTGTCAAAAAAATGATAAAAATTTTCAGAAATTTATATAAATAATTAAAAAATATTTACATATGAATACTCTCTAATAAATAAAAGTGAATTTTATTTTGAATTCCAGTTAATCATTATTTAATGATTTCATCCAGTTAATATTTATCGTAGTTTGTTATTTTACTATTATTAATGATAAAATCATTCAATAATTTTCGATATTATATGTAACGATAATAAGGATTTTGTGTTGTGTTCTGTGTATTTCTCTGTGTTCCTTGTAGTAGTCCGAAAGTCTGAATTCTACCACTTCAAGCAATGTTTGAGGTAATAATATTTTTTTATGTGATAGATAGGAAAACGAACGGGCAAATGAATTAATGAATATAATAATTTAAAAAAAGGGAACGTGTATAATTATTTACAGAATTAGAATAAAAGTAAATTTTATTTTGAATTCCAGTTAATAATTATTTAAAGTTTCCAGTTAATATTAATCGTATTTCTTTATTTTACTGTTATTAACGATAAAACCATTCATTAATTTTCTATATTTTATATGTAACGATAATAAGGATTTTGTGTTGTGTTCTGTGTATTTCTCTGTGTAGCTGTGTATTCTTGTAGTAGTCCGAAAGTCCGAATTCTACCACTTCATGCAATGTGTTTTTTTATGTGATAGATAGGAACGAACGAAGTAAATGAATTAATTAATTAAAAAAAAAGAAGGGAACGTATGTAATTATTGATAGAATTAGAATAAAAATGAATTTTATTTCGAATTCCTAAATGGAACAGTTAATGTTTTGTCATATTTCGTTATGCTGTTATTAACGATAAAATCATTAGTTGATTTTTGATATTATATGTAACGATTAGAATTGTGTTGTATTCTGTGTATTTATCATTATTCTTGAGTATTTTTGTAGTAGTTACTTGAGGACATAACCAATAAAAGTCCGAATTTTACCACTGGATCCTTTAAAGTAATAATATTTATTTTATGTGATAGGAAGGCAAACGAGCAGGCAAATTATTGAATGAATTTAATCATAAAACAAAAAAGGAAATTCAATTTTAAATTATAATTATAATTATTGACTGAATTCAGTCAAGCGACAGTTCTTGTGCGGGAACAGCATGGAAGAAGTCAGTCACTGCTTTCATTGCTTTATCCACAATAGTTTGTATTACTGGAGGTCCAACTTCTAAAATGATATCATTACCGCTGTTGGATATTACTTCACGGACTGCCTTTGCTGAAATCAAAAATAATAAAATGTTATTTTTTTAAATTCTTCTCCTTCTTCTTTTCGAGTCAGTGGCTCGACCTATATTTTTCCGGTTAATTCCAATCTCAATTATTCGCCACTGCTTTGGTGGTAGAATTCGCCTCGATAAGATCTTGGAATGTGCAAGTATTGGGGTACACAGAGCAGTCGAGCAGATGTTCCATGGACTGATTTGAGACCTCATAATCGCACACCTCCCACAACAGCGCGATATAGCCCCATTTACACATGCTATGTCTACAAAGGCTCACCTGTGTACGGAGTAAGTTAAGAGATCTCCACGTAGGCCATTACAGATCGTTTCTCTTGCTGACATACGAAGTTGGGAGGGACGGGATGTTTCATTTTCCACCGCACAACCCTCTCTTCAGTTAGACTTTTTTCTAAAGATTAGGTGCACCGTACGAAGCTTTTACGGCTTTTTAGCCTAATCGAGGGAGAGTGTGTCTTTATATTTTACTACTTAAACTTTCGCAATGTAAAAGAAATTTATGTTGCGAATGTGGATGGAAGGGTCGGTAGGGGAAGACAACGGAAAACATACCTTAACCAAATTGCCAAAGTTTTTAAGTAAGGCCAGGTCAAGAGTACCCTTAACCGACGGGCATGCATGAGGAGAATAATGAGTGTGGAGGAAGCAAGGAAAGTGTGCCAAGATCGTGACAGATGGAGATCTGTGGTCTCTGCCTACCCCTACGGGAGAGAGGCGTGACGATATGTATATGTATGTACTACGTAACATTCCCGGTAATATATAATAAGCTATTCCGTTTCGCATCTTACGAGATGCCTGTGGGAACGAAAATCAGAAGTATGTTGTGGGAATGAAAACTACCTGAGAATGAAAACCTCGCACAACTCGGTTTTAAGAAAGGCCAAGTTCCAGCAGTAAACTGTTCTTGGTAGACAGTTCCTTTTTGTTTCGCAACTGAAGCTTTGTATTATATTATAATAGAACCTAATGCTAAAGACAGTGTCTAAATCTCTGAGAGCTAAACTCTTAGAACTTCGATACACACATTTCGTTCACATTATAAGAAAATTTTACTTGATCAACAAAAAGTTCTCCCTGGTTTTCATCCAACTACTTCGTAGTTTTATTGTAGTGGTGATAAACTAACCTTGAGTAACCTTGCTTTGGTTCTCTTTCATCATTATATTTATTTGTTTGTTAAGTATTATACATTATACCCGGTGGCACCATATTAAAAAAATTGCTTATATTTCCATATAGCTTGATTGTTAGTAGTATTACTCAACTAATAAAAAAATTACGTCATTTATTTAAAAATACCTAGAGTTATTTTGTTTTTTTTTTGTGTAACGCACACTCTTACAGGTATTAGAAGAATAACCAGTGTTGTTTAACCAACTACACCATTAAAGCTGATCCAAGGTCTATTGTTTGGCAAATTAATGGTAATTTTAAGTTATTCCAAAAAATTTTATAGTGGTATAGCCTTGCTGCAGACGAATACTTTGTCAAGAATGGCATTATATTTGTCTGTATCATGAATGGGCCAGCTCGCCCGGGCAAGTAGGTACCACACTTCCGCAGGAAATCGGCGTCTGAGTGGTAGCTTAACTATTGCGCTTCGTACGGTGGGCGGTCGAGTTTCAGAGGCCCAACACCCTCCCTCCTCCCATTCCCACTCCCATATGATACTTTCCTTAAAGGTCGGCAACGCTTCCACTGCCTAGGACGCTGCGGAAGTCTATGGGCGGCGTTGGTTGCTTTCCATCAGGTGACACGCCTGCTCGTTTGCCTTTTTATCCCATAAAAAAAATTGTGTAGTACTTTACTCTAATTTATAGCTTAATTTTTATTTTGATTATTACTTTTGATATTGTTTGTATTAAAAAACATGATATCCGTTCAACTTGACATTAGTTATGTTCAGTGCATTATTTTATTGAAGAAATATATAAGTTAGCCAAACATATAATTAAGCATCAAGGATCAAGCGGCGTCAAGATGGTAGACTTGTGGCCTGCATGATACTTTAAGTATACAATTTGTTCTATATATGTATATTTACGTACCTAGATCTTCGTTTCCGTTGAAGAGATTTTCGAAAACCACGTCAGATTTATCCTTTAGTTTAAAACCATGTTTATATTCTTTCACATTCCATTTTTCGCCGTTCTGTTCCAGATCTATATCAACGCTTATTTCTGCTTGTCCTGCAAAGAAAAAAGAATGTTAACGACATTCATATTTTAATTTTAGATTGAATAATGCCAATAAACAAGTCAGTTCTCTGATAGCATATAATCACTGCCGCTATGGTCAACACCAAGTACAGAGAAGATGTGTTGCTTTCTTGGAAATGAAGCAGACAAAGAGTAGATGAGGCACCGAGAAAGGATTAGTCGCCTCACTGAACGAAGTTTAGTAATAAGACTCAGGTATAGTTTTCTTGCGAAAATGTGTGACTTGCTGACAGCTAGAGCGTCATACCACCAAAACGCAATTAAGCCTAGATTAATATTAAAAACTTCAATTATTATCGTTAATATTAGGTCGGGGCAAAAGTATTTTCGTATTGTTCATACAAAGGAAAATATTTTTTAGGTATAATTTTTTATTTATTTATAATATGTATGTGCCGTTTTGATCGATGACTTGTTTCCATCTTATACGGAGTGCCATGATCCCATTCCTGTAGAAATTTTGAGATTTTTGATCAAAAAATCTGACAGGTAGTGTTCACAGTGTTCTTTTGAGGTTAGCTTTATGCTTCCTAAAGAGTTCTGCAATGACCGAAACAGGTGGAAATTTGATGAAGCAAGGTCAGGGCTATACGGAGGATGCATCAACATATCCCAGCCAAGCTCTCTCAATTTTTGCTGCGAGGCTATAGATGAGTGCGGTTTGGTGTTGTCATGGTTTCTCTCAGTGAGATCATGTGGTACCCAAATGTCAAGTTTTTTCTTGTACCCAGACTTTCGTGAATGACGTAAAACTGTTTTATGATCAACATCCAGTTCTTCAGCAATGTCGTAGCTACTAATATGTCGATCTTGCTCCACTTTCTCAAAGATGGCACTGATTTTATCTGTGACAGGGTGTCCAGAGCGAACCTTATCTTTCACACCAAAATTTCCAGACTTGAAACGCTTGAACCACATTTGTGCTACTCTTATTGATACTGCATTAGTTCCGTAAACCGCACAAATTTTATTCGCGGCGTTCGTGCATTTTTACCTTTTTTGTAATAAAACTTTAAAATGTACCGAATTTCTTCGTCACATACGTTCATTTTGCTTGCTTGAAAAACAATTGAAAAATGGCGGGAGCTAGTTTTTTATTTATTTATTACATCTTCAGAATGTCACATTTGATGGTATTAAAACCAGCCAGTTACATTCAGTACAGCCAAAGAGGTTTGATTACTAATAATACATTCAAAATACGAAAATACTTTTGCCCCGACCTATTATTACTTGGGAGAGTATGACTTTGACTGATGAAAAAATTTAACATTAAACATTTGCATTCTAATAGCATCGCTCTCTTAATTTATTCTTAATAATATATACTTGTTTTTTTTAACTATTACAACGGATCCATCAAAATGTCGCGAATCAAGTTTTAGAACAGAAATAGATACAATATTTTGTTCACTAAATTATTTTTATGTCTCACAGATATTATAAGCTATGTTGAAAAGATGTAAATTCGTTACTAGTATTATTTGAGTATTTAATTGTTCATGTATTTTTTGTCAATAGGAAATGTTATGTTTCAAACAAATATTACAAATATACTTATTTTTTTTCTTATGCCTGATTGAAATCATTTTCTAAAATATCATATTTTTAAATTCACAAGAACCAAATCACTATTAATTTAATTATATGATGCTTTATGTACAGGATCCTTTTAATAAAGTTATCGTCCGTTGATGACGTAAAAGGAAACAATTATGCATCTAGACGAGGCTGGAACTCAACTTGTGCAAATTAATGTTGACCTCACAAATGACATAGATCGTTGGAGGTAATCAACAGCAATTACTTTGAATTATAATGAACATATTATAATTCCCTTGGTGACTCTTTTTAATGTCACAACATAGAATAAACGGCTTTTCTTTCATTTTAGTCGTATATATATCGGCCCGTATGTATCCCAATATCTCACAAACACCATTTGTGAGATTTAGAGGTTAATTTATACTGACTAGTGCATTGTAAAAGGATATCTCTATATCCATCATCAATAGTATACAATGTGATTTTTTTTAAATTGTCGTACTGACAACGTAGAGCTGACATAATGTATCTTGTCTTGGGTATGTCATGCTCACTCAAAGGTTGCTTGGCCTGGCATCGTATGACGGTTCGTCCACTTGCCTTTCAAATGGTTGCTTAGAGCCTATTATATACGTCAATCGGTGCTGCTTGTGGAGACCGGTCTGCCAAGCCCTATTTTTTTCGCATTTTTTATAGTATTTTCTTTACCTTTGTAACTTGATTGTTACCTAATTATATATATCCGAACGTTTTCCTGGTTATCTGTGAGACTAGGGTTTAATCTTTACACATTGCCGCAGATTCGTTTTATTGATCAATGTACATACATACTATATACGATTGCGCCTGTTCCCCGCAGGGTTAGGCACAGACTAAAGACATTCTACAGTTACACTTTCTTTGCTTCATCCACATTGATCACTCTTTTTATACGAGCTCGTCGGTTAAGGGTACTTTTAATCTGGCCTTTCTTGAGAACTTCGCTGAAGTTCTCAAGAAAGGCCAGATTAAAAGCCAGATCAAAAGAAGTGGTCAAGGTATGTTCTCTTTGGTCTTACCCTACCGATTCTTCCATTCATATCCGCAACCTAAACTTCTTTTATCAGTCATCTTTCGTCCATCCTCTCGATGTGCTGAAATATTTTTACTCTATGTATGGGGTACCCTTCTGGTGGTGGTGGCTGGCAGTAATGGATGCATGTAGCCGAATATTGACTATTGAATATTGACTAAGTGGTGCGTACTTGGGAGGTGTGGTTATATATCCACTAGGGGACTGCCGTAGGCTTACGATGATGATATCCGCTGAGGATATCATAAATAAAAAGTCTCTTGTTCTATACCGAAAGGTGTGCTAGGTAAATGTATGCTGAGTTTCGTATGCAGTACTTTTACGTAAGAAATAATATTCACATACAATTGGATAAAATAAACATTTTATTTACTTACGTAATGTTACATGAAGAGGTCCTTGACCTTCAATAGGTAAAAAGAGAAGTTTCCCTTTCATCTCATACTGTCCCTCCAATTGAGAGGAACAAAGAAGTTTCAGGAACAATTTCGATTTTGATTTGTCACGCCTGTATGTTAAATATTTATCAGAAATAAGCACTGTGAACGATTTAATATTTCCAACTCATTTACGATTTCCAATCCTGACACACTTATTTATCAGCTAATGGTATAATGGCTAAATCCTCTAGGTATTGTTATTGCTGGCGTTTAATAATTCGATTATGAATCACCAGTTCTTAATATTAAGTGATACCAATATGGTAATATGGTTGTTTGTTATTTGAATCTTTAAAAAGACTTTATACCATTGAAAAAAAAAATCTAAGTAATCTTTAAACTTTATCTTTAAATCTATTTTTAAACCATAAGCAAGAATGGTTTTAGGCCGGTCGGCCTAATTAACAAAATATAAGTAAATTTTACAAAAACAAAAAGCCGAATTTTTTCATATTTTAAGTTTTTTTTTCTATAAAACCATTCTTGTTTTTGGTTTAAAAAGTGATTTAAAGATAAAGTTTAAAGATTATTATATTATATTAAGATAATATTATATTAATATTTAATAATAAAACTTATTATTATAAAATTAAAGCGACAGCTATATAAAATATCAATAATTAACATCTCTTATAATACAAGTGTATTATAAATGTAATAATAAAAAATAAGTTGTCAGTGACTTACTTCACAGTTTTGGGGATACAATTTTTTAGACCAGTCACACTGACGTCTGTTAAAATGAGTTTCAGGTTAGGAGAGCTGGCGTCGATTTTCTTGAAAGTCACAGGATCTAGAGTCGGTACACCATATTCAGGTAATCCACCAGTAAATATTGGTAACACTTCTTGAGTAACCTCCCTTATACATTTTGAGTCTTCAGATTTACATTTTCTAGTAATGAGTGATACTGAAACAGTTTTAGGTATGAGTACAATAGTTCTTTTTTTCTTAATGGCGATTAGGTATGAGTATTATACCAGTTTCAATTAAGATATTACAATAACAAGTATCTTGAATTGCACTTGTTCACTTGTCAGATAACGATAAAATGGCGGTTGTTCTACCCAGTGACGGCGCTATATCCTGTACAAGTTAGCTTGATCTTTTTGATAGATGTAAATTTTTCTGATCGACATAACTTTGCAATGATGAACATATTATTTTCTTAATTTAATGATTTTAAAAATTGTAAAAATATTAAAAAAATACATATAACACAGAAGTCCCTAAATATTCAAGCGTTATCCGAAAATGTTAAGACTTTTTATTGCTTCAAAGTAAAATTTAATAGTCTGTTAAAAAGATCAAGCTAACTTGTACAAGGTATAGAGCAATCGTGAACCTCGGCGACATGAGCTTTGTGAGGCCTTTTTTATTTCCCAGTCCAGTACGAAACAAAACGTTAAATTGATTGAGCTGAATTATAACGGTTGTCCGGTTTTGAATTTTAACTACTTTTTTCAAACAAGGAATAATCGACCTATACACTATATACATATGTTCGAATAATCCTTGTTTGAACGTAGTAGTTAAAGATAAAAATCTTATTCTGCCACCGGATACCCTGTACGAAAATAAATACGAATTTTTACGTTTTAATAGGTGACTGGTAAAACTTTTTTGCAAGACATGAGGCCGTTGGCGGTCGCCTATGCCTTACGCCGCCATTGTATCTACCAAAAGCTACTATAAACTTTTGCATTCAACTTATAAAGTCACGATACACGCATTAATTCATTTTACCCCATGTACACGCTTTAATGGAACTATATTGTACAATACGCCACCACAATTAAACAATATAACTCAAAATAACGCACACAACGCCACTAATGTAAATTGGCGGGAAAAGTTCGTCTTAAGCCAAGACTGTGACTGTGATGTAATATTGTCTGTTCGCCAGTATATATTCGCTAATGTTAAAAAACGATGAAAAGATCATTACTTTAATCGATTTAATTATAACTGCGATAATTTTAATCAATAATTGGAAATCATGTTGTTCTTTTATTGTTGTTTGTGTATTAATGTATGATTATTAAAAAAAAAATTTTAAGTTTTCACTTCTGTCAAAAAAGATTTTTGACAGAAGTGAAAACTTAAAACTGTATTTTGAAATTTCAAACTAATTGTAATATTAAATAAATTATATAAAATATTATATTAATATTAATGAATACTATTTTTAATAAAATAATAAACAAATAATATATAAATAATTAAGCATTAGCATGTTGAGGCGAATCCAGATTTTTCCCTATTCAAAGTCGTGTAACGCGGCTATAAAAGCTTGCACTTAAAAAATAGATTTCAAAACAAATATACCGTCGAGCATCTCGCTCGATATCTTCTTATTCAGTAATTTAATCATCAATGTTTTTATTATTCATATATTTTTAGCTGTTTAATTGTTTGCGATTTTTGTATTACATTTTAATATTAGTACTTACCCAATGTAAATGTATGTAATGATTTTTATCGTTACTCTTTTTGATTATTGTATTTCATAGACAAACTATAACTTATAAACTACCATAAAAATATAATACATAAAACTATAAAAATATATATTTGTTGTTTTTTAATTGTTACTACAATCTATATTAAAGCTTAGTGTTGCCATGAACATTTATTATTTTAATTACATTTGGCTTACACCATATATAATTATTTTATCACTTATTTTTTTAATTTCTTATAAATAAAATATAATAAAGATAGTTTTATTATTCACAGTTTGAGAAAAAAGTTCATGTTGTTAAAAATTAATGAATGATATTATTCTTTTTGAAGTATTAACAATATTAATGTTTACACAAAATAATTTAGTCTTATTATAATAATAATATAATTTTGAGCACTCAAAATATATATTTTATTATAACATTAAAACTTATTTATAATAATAGATATACGTATATTAAAATTATAAATTTGTCTTATTTTTTGTAAATAAAATTATAACTAAAATGAGGAATACTTTTCTTATGAAATAAAAGATGAATTAAAAATCCACATGTAATATAAATATAATTATATTATATACATACCTGATTCAACTCTCGATATGCAAATGAAAAATGCAGTTGTTATAAATATAATTGATTTCCGCATTGTTTTTGTTTTAGAAATAATTTAATAACATACAAAGACAACCGCCTTCGTCCGTGCTGGAAACTTATGTACTCAAATATTTACGTAAATATTTACGTATATATACTATTAAAGCACTCTTATCAATTATCCATCTAACCTGCTGGACAAGTTTTTGCTTGGTCGAGCTAAACAACAGTTTTAAAACATATAGGGTTCTGTCAGTTGAAAAGATTAATAACTAAAAACCAAATCATTTTTAAAACCTAATTGATTTTAATGCAAAATTTTTGTGGAGAGGTAAACACTTGAATATCGTGAGGTATATTTTCTTTTTTTTTGATGACATTTAGTTATAACTATTATTATGCCAGTGTTAAGTATAATACGATATCAAGTAAGAATATCAAGGTATCTTGAAATGTACTAGTCAGCTTGTCTTGATACAACGGTGGGCGTTCTAATAAAACCTTCAATGGACTTTTGCAGTCAACTTAAAAAGTCACGATACACGCATTTATTTCATATCTCTACACTGATATGTCTACAATCAACAGCCTGCGGCAGTCGACTGCTGGACATAGGCCTCCCCGAAAAAGCGCCACCTAGCCCGATCTTCAGCTCGACGTATCCAGTTACTGCCAGCCGCCCTGCGCAGATCGTCGCACCATCTAGCCAGGTGGCTTCCTATGCTACGTTTGCCGAGATGCGGTGTCCACTCCAGTACTCGTCTGCTCCAATGATTGTCGTATCTCCGACAAACGTGACCAGCCCATTGCTACTTTAGATTGGTAATTCAAAAGGCTACGTCGGAGACTTTAGTTATCTGGCGGATTTCTTCATACCGAATCATATCTTCCAGAGAAACTCCTAGCACAGCTCTCTGAGCTTGTGAAGCAAACGGACTGTCAGGGTCCACATTTCGGCGCTTTTATATATGCCTTAATCGAACTATATACGCCACCACAATTAAACAATAAAATTGACTCGTAAGATTATGAAAATTAAATAAAAACACGTCGCGGATGCAAGTTCACTGTTGGATTCAAATCCTCGAGTCTAACAGTGTAAATAGGATTTACGTTTCTAGAGGAACAAAGATAGAGAAAGAAAGAGAGGAACCCACTACGCTTATCTAAGGTTGATGCGCAGGACCTCCGGAATAAATAAATACATATTTTTATCTCCACTACGCCAGGTAAATCACCTTTGTCATTTTTGTTATCAATTTCTTCTTCAACAACAGTACAAGCCAAGTTATCTGAGTCACTCAGGGACCTTTGAATCTGTTCTAGCTCCTCTATTTTCGTTTTCGTTTTATACGATAATTAATGGAGTCAGGCGTAATTTTGCGGAAATCCATTACTATGTGGACAGTCAATACTTTTACTTAGCTAAGATCCGCGACAAGCAAACAACAACAAAAAATTAATAATGTGCGTTCTCCTGCTGGATGAAGTGGATTTACCTGGAATTTAAACTAAAACTTACCGAAAAGCGGCCGTCAACAACTGTCCACCTACCAACCACTATACACAACACCTAACACACACTAGTTAACGGCTATATAGTGGATAAATAGTGGATTCTACTCAATGGTTGTTTTCCGTAGAGTCTACTATACCTGAAGATGCCTCATGTTGAGGCTAAACACGTGTCGTTTGCAAGATGGAAAAGTGATAGTGTGTGTTTGGTAATGATAAGAAATAAACCACCACAATGACGTTCCATGCCATTTTAGTCTCTCTTTCTTCAGGATTTATATACAACTTTATATCCATAACAAAATTAAGGGTCAGTTTTTAATGGAGTTTGAATCGGTTTTAGTTTATATAACTTCTTCTAGTAATAAAATTTTGCTATTAAAATCAAATAACCAATTTTATATCACTATATAATATAATATGAATATTAATGAGATCATAATCCCAATCTCATTAAAATTCATGTTGAACTTTTTTATATAATTGGCAAGAGAAACGTAGAGTGAAAGAAAAAAACAGATATTACAAAAAATGTCCACATAACAAATTGAATAAAACTAATTTGCTTATTATTGTATAAAAGTTATTTGCGATGAACAATTCCAACAAGCTGATTGCCGAAGAAAATAGTTAAAACTATTTATCACCGGCAAAACTGCAGGAGACAAACGAACAAGTTATAGGCCAATGCCAACGACGACGTCCTTGTGGTGACATATTCCCTTTTTCACAACGATAAAGGTAGGCATGCAGTTCTTGCTGGTCGAGTAGACGTTTGGATACTCTAGCCTCGTCCATCCGTACCACGTGCCCAGCCTAACGAAGGCGTTCAATCTCAATGGTTTTTATGGGGTTCGGCAACCGAGGATTGGCACCTTCGATAACAAGCCAACTCATATCTCAAAGGCTGGCGACGCATTTATGTGGCAATAAATTCTGATCAATTTATTATTTAATATTTTTTTTCACGGTATAGTGTGAAAATGACATCTACCGACGCTTACTGCTCTGATATTATAGTTAATATTAATGACGTCAAAGCGTGTACATTTAGCTACTTGTTAAATGTTAATGTAATTCTGGTTAAATGTAATATAACACTTCAATACTGAAGGTTTTAGTGGACAGTCAAAAGTTTTACTTAGCTAAGATCCGCGACAAGCAAAACAAGAACAGAAAATTAATAATGTGTGTTTTTCGTTGGGTTAAGTGGATTTATTTGGAACTTAAACCAAAAACTTATAAAAATTTTATTTATTTTCTTATTTTTGGTAAGTTTTTGGTTTAAGTTCCAAATAAATCCACTTAACCAAACGAAAAATACACATTATTAATTTTCTGTTATTGTTTTGCTTGTCGCGGATCTTAGCTAAGTAAAACTTTTGACTGTCCATATAGTGATGGATTTCCGCAAAGTAACGCCTGACTCCATTGAAGGTTTTAGTTTAACTATAGTGTAACTTATAGGCCTAGCGTCTTTCTTCTATACTTGAGATCCACTTTCATGTATAACGATATTTTGACTTGAAATATACTATACATTTAAATCATTATTTTTTTTAATTGGTTAATATTTTGTTATTTAGAAATTTTTATCAAACTTTTTACAGAAATTTACCATGTGGATAGTCAGAACTTTTACTCAGCCAAGATCCGCGACAAGCAAACAATAATAGAAAAATAGTTATGTATTCTTTACCGGAAGAAGTGGATTTACCTCGTAAATCCATTTCTTCCGGTAAAAAGAACTAAAACTTAACCTTATCGAATAAAGGGCCGTCAGTAACTCTCCAGTTTCCAACCATTTAGGAACTCTACGGAAGATAACCATTAAGGAACTCTATGGAAGATAACCATCAAGGAAATCTACGGAAGACAACTGTTAAGGAACTCTACGGAAGGCAACCGTTAAGTTATTTTTAATGTTAACGGTAGCTGTTTATTTACACACATTATTATTTTTCTGTTTTCGTTTGCTTGTAGCGGATCTTAGCTAAGTAAAAGTTCGAATGTCCACATAGTAATAGATTTCCGCAAATTTACACCTGACTCCCTACATAAAGGAGATGAGGAGGCCACAAGTTCCTTGAAGTCACCATACTTTACGCTGCTTACCATGCAATTCTGTTATGAT
Source organism: Baronia brevicornis (assembly GCA_031353405.1). Classification (NCBI taxonomy): domain Eukaryota; kingdom Metazoa; phylum Arthropoda; class Insecta; order Lepidoptera; family Papilionidae; genus Baronia; species Baronia brevicornis. The sequence continues at coordinate 1,006,826 of JASFAT010003035.1, read as the reverse complement.
TTTGAACTTTCCCGATGAGTTGGCCCATTCGTGCCATAGTATGATCGTATTTTTTTTAAACGGCCCATATTTGTCTCACTGCTCAGCATGGGCCTTTCTATTCCTACCACGCTTGTCCAATGCAGATTGGCGGGGTTACCAGTATGGTTTTACTACTATTAAAATATACATATGTACACAAATTTATTAGTTTTTAGCTTTATTCACCATTTTTCATATACCAGCGTATTTCATTGTTTCTTTCTTTTTAAATATGTAAAAAGGTAATTTATTTGCCAGCTTTTATGAATTTAAATTTCGGGCTTAGAATTTAACTTTAATATAAAACCAGAATCTCTGTCTTTTGATTATACTTTACCAAAGATGAAACGAAAATCTTATACAAATGAGTTTACAGACATCTCTTTTTTAGCAAAGCTAGCCAATAAGTATGCGAGTGATCTGGTGTGTGTTACGCGGCTCATACATTTCGTACGTACGTTTCATACAGGATACATATTTGCGTCACCAGAGGTGTCACAAATATGTGTCCTGCCTGTCAGTATTACTTTGTCATTTACATCCTTGTTCAGTTGACGTGTTCTTTTTTGTTAGTTCTATAATTACGTGGGAACTTGTTATAGCTTAACAAAGGATTGAACTACATATGTATATAATGACAAATTAAAACAATGGAGGGAAATTAATTTGAAAATTATTTGCGCCAATGTAATCTTTGCAATGATTTTTTTTAACATATTTTATCTAATATTGTTTGTATAGTTTTGTAATTCCTATTACAATGCTATTCAGTAACTTTTATTTCAAATTAACCGATCGACTTGATTCTCTAGCGCTGGGGAGAGGTCTCGTCTCTCAGCATTTTTTACCGCTACTATCATGGGGAGTGCTCCGAGGAATTGTTTGGAATATATCCCGCCGCCGAATTCCACAACCGCACAACTCACCGTAAAGGAAAATTTCATCCCCACCATCTGGATGAGTGGCGATCTACTACGGTACGTTTCTCTCGCAACTTCTTTCCACGTACCACCAATTTGTGGAACCAGCTACCCTCGGCGGTCTTTCCGAACCGATACGACATTGGAACCTTCAAAAAAACAAGCTTATACATATCTAAAAGGCTGGCAACGCTTCCGCGACTCCTGCGGTGTCGCAGTTGTCTATAGGCGGCGTTGGTTGTTATCTATCAGGCGACACGCTTGCTCGTTTGCCCTCCCTTTCCTAAAAAAATATCAACTTTTATTTTTATACAAAACACTTGCTTTGATATTCAAGAACTTTTATTTATAACCGAGGTTTTTTTTTTGTATACTGTATATTTATTTTTACATGTTAGATCAATTCAGATTCAATTCGGAATCAAACAATGGAAACTTTCATCTTCAGATTTCCGGTTAATGTTAATGACAAACTTAAATCTCTTAATCTCTATTGAGCTCAAGTAAATTCATTCCCTTCTCTTCACATTCTCCGATTACAAATTTATTAAAAACGTTATTTTAGAGATCATCGTAACATTTTGATATAGTCAAAGTAAGACTACAATCTATAGAAATAAATACCCAATGTTTTTCAATTTTTTTAATTTAATTTATATAATCTATACTAGATTACTGTACTACTTTACTAAATACATAACTACAAAATAGACAATTATATTCAAATATTATATAAATTCATTCATTGAATGAATTCATTCCCTTCTCCTCATATTCTCCGATTACAAATTTATTAAATACGTTATTTAAGAGATCATCGTAACATTTTGATATAGTCAAAGTAAGACTACAATCTATAGAAATAAATACCCAATGTTTTTCAATTTTTTTAATTTAATTTATATAATCTATACTAAATTACTGTACTACTTTACTAAATACATAACTACAAAATAGACAATTATATTCAAATATTATATAAATTCATTCATTGAATGAATTCATTCCCTTCTCCTCACATTCTCCGATTACAAATTTATTAAATACGTTATTTTAGAGATCATCGTAACATTTTGATATTTATTTAGCAATTATAAATATTTATATTTTTAAAATTGATTTACGAGTATATTAGTAGAGTAGAAATAATATAATTAATTAATATATGAGACAGAAATAATATAATTAATTAGGATAAGAAACACTTCAACTGCTTCATATAAACAGTTTATCTATTTTTTCCTAATTTCTTCCCGTGGATGTTATACTAAGCGCCTATGGGAGAACACAACGAATAGACAGGAAGTAAATAGCGTCTACCTGAGCCATAATAACAATTTGTAATCCTCAATCCGCTTACCAAGCGTTGTAATTATTTCTGATGAAGGCTGATCTACACCAATAGATTTTTTCGGTTGTATTCATTGATTTATTTAATTTCGTATTCCATACTAACAATTCGTTAGAACTTCGTCTGGCATTAAGTTGTATGCACTACATACAAGTGAGGTTGATGCTTGAGGACTCAAAATGTGTCTGACTCCTTGTTTCCCTCGGTATGATTGGCTCGGTTATATGAATTCTATATAATTAAGGATAATTTACTCACATACGTGAAGTTTATCATATCCTTTATTTTTTGGAACTTTTACTCTAAAATATAAACCAGATCCATCGTGATATTTTATAAACGCTTTAATTATTATTATAATAAAAAATGAGCTATGTTCGGAGTTTCTCTGGTAGATATGATTCGGAAGGAACAAATCCACCAGAGAACTAAAGTCACCGACATAGCTTTTCGAATTAGCAAACTGAAGTGGCAATGGGCTGGTCACGTTTGTCGGAGATCCGACAATCGTCGGAGCAGACGTGTGCTGGATTGAAGACCGCGTCTCGCAAACGTAGTGTGGGACGCCCCCCGGGTAGATCGTGCGATGATCGTGCAGGGTGGCTGGCAGAAACTGAATGCGTGAAGCCGAAGATCGGGCTAGCTGGCGCTTCATGGGGGAGGTCTATGTCCAGCAGTGGACTGCCGCAGGCTGTTGATGATGATGATATTAAAAAAATATATTAATAATAATTAATACCTTTTAATATATCATTATTACATAAATTTAGTTTCTTCTTCTAGTGTTATCCCCTTTTGTTACCGTGAGTGCAGTGAAGCAGAAATCAAACTCCTTCCCTCTTATAATACTTCTTTCTTTTTATTTATATAATTACCCTAAGATAGGCAATACATTCTTCTCTTCAGAAATTTAAACTTTTGTTTAATTCTTAGAGTTGTTGAGTGCAGTGGTTTGTTTAAGAAATTTGATAATTTTCCATATTCACTTAAATAATTAGTAGATGCCTTTTTGTTTAAAGGTCATTGCAATCGATCTTCTGTTTCTACGAATATCCACACTTAAATAAATGAATATATAATAAAAAAATGAATAAATAAATTTATCACAGCTGTTCAAATTGGTAATTTGGGTGTCGTTTTGTTTATAAATTACGTACTGGAATATTTTATGCATTGTATTATGAATACTTAATAAACTGCATAAGGAATAATATGAATATGTGCATTAAATATTATAATGATTAAATTACGCTATGTGAGGTCGGATAAACGTTCGTATTTCGAGTTATCTTTTCCTCAAGAACCAGTACTGCATTATTAAATAAAGACTTTTATTTTAGAAGAGGAAAAAATTAATAAAAGACATTTACATAGGTCAGGCACGACTTTTGATAGAAGATTAACCTGTTTATTTCTTAATTCTTGTTATGGACTAGGGAAAAAGATAAAATAATAAAGTTTTATTATTTAAATTCGTGATTTATTCTTTGATATAATATTGCTTATAAGGCCTTTACAGTGTCCTAGGACGAAGTCGCCAGGAGCCCTATAAATTTCGGACGAGGACCACAAGAAGTCCGTTCTGGCAACATAGTAGCTTATATGCAAGAGGTTGGTATTCGTTGTTTGAACTGGCCAGCGCGGAGCCTCACCCTCAACCCCAATGAGCACGTCTGGGACATTCTAAAAAGGCGAGTACGATCTGTTTAATCACCTTCACAAAACCTCAGGGAGCTTAAACATGTGATCTTGGCTGGGTGAACAGGATACCATTGAGAGCCCGATGGAAAGCATACCAAGACGATTACATGCCGTAATTGCTGCAAGGAGAGGTCATACTCGTTATTAATTTTTACTTTTTTAAGGTCATTTTATTATTAAAGTACCAACTATAAAGATACTCGTAGCCTTAATTTCACTATACTCATAAAAACTTTCAAACGGATTTGACTAAAATTTGTAAAACAACGATTCGAGGATTTAAGTGTTAAAAAAAATCTAAAAAAGAAAATTCTAGTCATCGAAGTGAATGACACACTAAGAATATTAATATTATTCATAGAAAAGCCAATTACTGTAAGGTGACCATTTTTTTCCAAAGAAGTATGTCAGCATTGCGTTGCAATAATAACTCCGACAAAGAAAAGTCAATCGTTTTAGAATTAAACGCTACAATTCACGAACACAGTTTCGATGTGACCGCAATCAAAACTATGGCTGCAACTAGTTTTTTAGCAGAAATCAAAACCAAATGTTTGGTCAGTCCCTATGGTTATTATTAAAAATGAGCTTTGACATAACTGTTTAAGGAAAGGAAAAACATACGAAATGATGCCTTCTTAAGAATCGCGCCATCTATTGAATCATATAAGAACTACAAAAGAAATTATTAATCTTAGTACAGTATACAAGGTTTCATATGTCTGAAATAAATATGATAAATACACCGGAAACAAAGATAAATATTTATAAATGTTTACAAATGTTATTCATAAGCTTTTCTTTGCATATAATTAAATCAATTTCCAAGATAAGAAGTGAAAAAGAACGCTCCCGCTCCTCTTATCAATCGGGTACAGTGAATGTTGAAAGATTGAATATAAATAGAATTTGGCGAAGTTTCGAATCGACGATAAACGTATACAAATTTAGGCTTTACGCCGTATCCCTACGCCGAGGCGAGATAAAAGCAAAGTTTTAACAAAATGGATCGGGAGCGAGTTTTATCAGATTTTGGTTGAATTTGTTAGTGCTAATATACATTTACGGGCGCTATCACTAAAAGTTTTCATTTTATGTGATACGTTTAATTAAATTGTATGTATAACTTGATTTTATTATTATTACTGACATTGATATATTAAATTAATAAATATACATTAGCACTCATAACTATTTTTCACTTATTTTTCAATAATAATAAACCATTTTCGAACTAAATATCGCGGTGGAGAATTGTTCCCTTCCTGAGTCAAGCGCCGTAGGTTTTATTCCCACATCTGGAAAAATATACACTAGCATTAGTTCATAACTATTTTTCACGATAATATAAATCTCTAGAAAAAAAATCATTTACGAACTAAATATCACGGTGGAGAATTATTTACTTTCTGAGTCAAGCGTAGAAGTTTTATTCTCACATCTGGATAACACTAGCACTAGTTTATAACTCTTTTTCACGATAATATATACACGATAATAATATAAACCACTAAAAAGAATTTTAATAAATCATTTACGACCCAAATATCACAGTGGAGAATTGTTCACTTTCTGAGTCAAGCGTCGTAGGTTTTATTCCCACATCTGGAAAAATATACACTAACACTAGTTCATAACTATTTTCCACGATGGTTTTATTCTCACATCTGGAAAAATATACACTAGCACTAGTTCATAACTATTTTCCACTATAATATAAACCTCTAGAAAAAAAATCATTTACGAACTAAATATCACGGTGGAGAATTATTTACTTTCTGAGTCAAGCGTTGCAAGTTTTATTCCCACTTCTGGATAACACTAGCACTAGTTTATAACTCTTTTTCACGATAATATATAAACGATAATAAATAAACCACTAAAAAGAATTTTAATAAATCATTTACGACCCAAATATTGCAGTGGAGAATTGCTCACTTTCTGAGTCAAGCGTCGTAGGTTTTATTCCCACATCTGAAAAATATACACTAGCACTAGTTCATAACTATTTTCCACGATAATATAAACCTCTAGAAAAAAAAGAAATCATTTACGAACTAAATATCGCTGTGGAGAATTGCTCACTTTCTGAGTCAAGCGTCGTAGGTTTTATTCCCATATTTGGATAACACTAGCACTAGTTTATAACTCATTTTCACGATAACATAAACCACTATAAAGAATTTTAATAAATCATTTACGACTCAAATATCGCAGTGGGGAATTGTTCACTTTCGGAGTCAAGCGTCGTAGGTTTTATTCCCACATCTGGAAAAATATACACTAGCACTAGTTCATAACTATTTTTCACGAAATTATAAACCTCTAGAAAAAAAATCATTTACGAACTAAATATCACGGTGGAGAATTATTTACTTTCTGAGTCAAGCGTAGAAGTTTTATTCTCACATCTGGATAACACTAGCACTAGTTTATAACTCTTTTTCACGATAATATATACACGATAATAATATAAACCACTAAAAAGAATTTTAATAAATCATTTACGACCCAAATATCGCAGTGGAGAATTGTTCACTTTCTGAGTCAAGCGTCGTAGGTTTTATTCCCACATCTGAAAAATATACACTAGCACTAGTTCATAACTATTTTCCACGATAATATAAACCTCTAGAAAAAAAAATCATTTACGAACTAAATATCATGGTGGAGAATTATTCACTTTCTGAGTCAAGCGTCGTAGATTTTATTTCCACATCTGGATTGTTATTTACCTTACAAGTACTTATTATGAGTCTGGATATTTGTTCTTGTCATTTATGTGTTTATATTGTTACGCGTGTCACGATTTCCCAGTATGGGGTTATGAATGTGAGGCGTTAACATTAACCATTACTTCAGTTATAATATTGTTTCCCGCTTTATGGTTGATAATGGGCAATGATGAGAGTAAATAACCAGTAACAGATTAAACACCGGAGAATAAAAAATATTAAAGGATCTCCGATCCACCCCCAAAATGTTGGGTTTACAATAACACCTCTCAATTTAAAATGACTAATGTCCATCAGTGTACTCTTACTATTATGTAAATATGATATTTATTGATGGAAAATGTGTAATTTAATTAAAGTTAATACCTCTTGTTAAATTAAAATACTAATAATCATTATCCATTAATTGAATGTACTTTATTTATTTATATATCATATGAAATATGTAATAACTTAGTTCTCATTTTATATTTCATTATATATATTTGATTTATATTCTCATTTCTTCGAAACATTAAGATTTATTTTGTGACATTTATTTCATACTTTTTCAATCATCAATTATCTTAGCTTAGTTTATGATTTGTTCAAAAAATTCAGACATTTTCTGCTAATTCTTAAGGAATAAAAATTTGTTTATATAATCTTTTGTCATATGTTTGATTCTATTTTAATAACTTAGATCGCGTTATAAAGATTGAGTTGTATTTTAGTCAAATAACGCCCTCTTGTGGTCAGTAGCTAACGTTTCAATGGCATGTAAATATTGTTATCAACTTATATAAACACACTAGGAACTTGTTTTACTTTGGATTTAATTTTTAAATATTTATAGTTTTATTTTTACTGCATAACATTTTTAATTAAATACGAGTGTTTGGAGCTAGATAAACTTATGATTTATTACGATATTATCGTAGATATATCGACAAACCTTAGTACCATCTTATTCTTATTACAATCGATATGTTAATAAAGTAAAAATTAAAATATATAATGTAATTTATAGAATTGTATTTATATGAATCTGAGTTTAATATACGTATAATTAATACTGTAAGGCCTAATTCCGTTCCGTTTCTTTCCTTTATTATTGTTCTTCTTTCTTTTATTTCCTTCTCCCTCTACCATTAATTCCTTCTTCTCCTTCTATTATTCACATCCTCATACTAAGGGAGGCGACACATCTGTTGTACCTATACTGCAGACGTTCATGAGTGGCGATGCTTGCTTACTATTATGAGACCCGTTTTTTCGTTTGCCTTTTGAATCCTTAAAAAAGTTTTGAAATAGCTGATCATATAATTAAATTAGCTAAAACAAAATAACCACACAAATACAATCAACAATAAGTAGCCCATAAGTAAACATCTACTTATAATTAAAAAGATTAAAATGCAGATGCTCCATAATATTATTAATTATGATTAATATTCGTTCTACGTCCATAAAGTTATTGATAACAACAACCACGTAGCACGTCGGGGATATAGCTCAGTGGTAGAGCATTCGACTGCAGATCGAGAGGTCCCCGGTTCAAACCCGGGTGTCCCCTAATTCCATTCTTTTTTGTTTTTTCATTTATATCAAAATATAAGTGAATCCGGGCATAGATTACCGTGTCACAGTCTAGAATATTTCATTTCATTATTATTGTAAATGATTTCCGAAAACTTAAAAAAATTTTTATAATTTAAAACTTGAATCGTTTATTAGGTATTTAAAATTGTGTGTTTTATATTTTGTTTTAATTATTGTTATCGAAACAGGTATTATTGTAAAATATAAACTTGCGCCATCTGTCGATTTCACGTGGAACTGTTTAGCGTCGAAGCCTATACCGAAAGCAATATGTTACGTGTTAAATTATGTCCGCGTAATCAAAGCCTGCACTTCTCTAAAAAGGTTAATAAACATATTTTTAATTTTAGATATTAATAAAATTGTTATTTTATTTAAAAACAATTTCGAAGGCATTTTTTAATAAAATTTAATGAATAAATTAATATATTAAACTTTTTCGAACATTAGTATCTTTTATGCTGAAATGCTTGTCATTTCATGTTTTTTATGAAATGAAAAATGTAACTTATTATTATATCGCAAAATATGCAGGACTGAATTTTAAGGAAAAAAGTAATTGCAGTTAAATCCTAGGGTTTGTCAAGATCTATTAAAATAATTAAAAAATACATGATATTTTTTTAATAAAATATAAATTTGCTTATGAAATTAAATTGTCTCAACTTATCAGTTGCTTTCATTATCAATTTCATCAATATATGAAAGGATTATGACCTAATAAAGATTAATGAAATATAAGAATAAATAAATTATTCATTTTCAGCTTGAATATTAAAGACAAAATTTTGTAATATTACTGATTATTAATTACTGATTATTAATTATTATTATTATTATTATTATTATTATTTATAATGTGTGTTGATCAGCTGCGAAAATAACTTTGACTAGAGATATCAAATCATAACAGATATAGGTTTATCGTTATGGCTCCAAACGTTTATTACTTGTGGCAACTGTACTGTGTGTGTAAAATACTTTTTATTCATCCACTTGAGTAAAAGTACATTTTTTAAACCTGTAGTGGATGACACTTTATTATATTAATTCATATAATAAAATTTAATTTATTATTTTTGAGTTTTATATGAAAGAAAAAAAATATTTTACATATATGTGTAATATTTAGCAGGATATAAATTTAGAAATAAATATTGTCAATGGTTGTGATTCTATCATATGTATATATTTATATTAATTGTAATTATTTAATAAAAAGTAACTAAAATCAAATTTTTCTTTATGACCTAAGTAGAAATTGACCTATTTTTTTTATATTACTTGTTATGTAAGTAAATCGTGTTAAAATTTAGTTTCATCATAAAACTGTGCAGATGCGCATTTTGAAGGCTGACTCCGGGCATAAAAATGGATCAATTTATTTTTGAAAACGTTTTACAATAAATTGAGGAATCCCATTAAATTCGTCCGCAAAAAGTGATTCATACTCGTTTGCTCGTTGTGAAATGATGTGTGGCCTGCGTCTACGCACGTCATTGTTTGGTAATCCCTATGGGTCGTTATGCCGCGCAAAAAATGTGGGAACTGTTGTGACGTGTTGTAGTGATGTGCCTGTACGTATTTTTTATCGACATTTGCCAGGTGACTGTATTGTAGACACACAGTTTTATATCGATAGAATCACCTATATATCAATCAATGAATATAGTCTATATGATTGCGTGATATTGGCGTAAACAATCCGTAATTTTAAGGGCAACACTTGCCTGGTGTATTGGAGATAAGATAAGTTTATAAATATGACTAAAGTAGATGCTTCTGCCCTTCTATTAGGATTTGCTGCCATGGTTGTAACTTTATAATTGGCTCAGTGGCTCTACGGACTCAATGGTCATGGGTTCGATCCCCGCATTGGAATAAAGACATGTACAGAAATTTATTCCGAGTCTGGTAACCCCACCAATTCGTGTTGCAAAGGCGTGCTAGGTTAAAATCCGTTCCTCCAGAAATGGTAAGAACAAAAAAATATTTACTCGATTACCATATGATTATGTGACCGAGTCAGTAATTATTTATAATCGTATCAGGACTTTTTAATATACGTGCGTACGTGTACATATATATATATATATATATATATATATATATATATATATATATATATATATATATATATATATATATATATATATATATATATATATATATATATATATATATATATATATATATATATATATATATATATATATATATTCTGTTCTGATTTTAATTTAAAAATTAATACTTTCAATAAAATACAAGGGAAATCAAAAATATCTTCGTATTGAATATTAGGTATATTATCTATCGATAAAATTTCCAAGTCTATCGCACATCTCTATCTGGTTTGAAAAGCAACGCAACGATTCAACTGACAGAATAATGACGTGCCCACCTCCGCCCGCCATTCAGAGCCCCCACATTGACAAAAGCATGGCAAATAGGTATTATTACAATAGCCGTAAGCCAGCTCTATTAATATGGCAGAGCAGAAGGAAGCGATTATTGATGTTAAGCTTTGCGACAAGATGGCATTGTTGTGGCATACTTACAAATGTTTACTTAAACTTTATATATTGATTCGATATTTTACTTACCTACTAAACAATTCTAGTATTGCCTTTAACATCACTAGAATTCTTCTTAAAAATTAAGTTAACCTAATTAAAAAGTTTATGAAATATTATTATACTATTATAAGTATAATAATTATATTTTATAATTCTTAAAATAGTATTATAATATATGTATAAAAATATTTATAATAATATTATCCTTAAAATTAATAATAAGCGGAAAAATTGATTCATGTACATTAATAATATCCAAAATTTATTTTAAATAAATTTTTATTTAAATCCAATTTTGGAGAATAACTGCAAATTTCCTCCAGAAATTGATTGAGATAGCGTTTATGATCTAACGTTGCGGCTTCGATTCTATAATTAGATTCTTGATGTGAACCGTAACTTCTGAGCACAAACATATATAGTTTGAATAGTTCATAAGAATTTTAGTATAATATTATCCAAAAATGTCTATTCTTCTTTAAATAAACACAAGTTATATAACCTTTCTTAGAATAACACTGAAATTATCAAGAACATGTTTTGTTTATATATATATATCTGGTTTTTGATAGTCAACTCGAAACCACGAATCTTCAAAAATCATTATGACTGGAGCAATCGTTTTGATAATACTTTTAGTTTCCTTTTCGAGTCAGTGGTTCGAAATATATTTTTTTCGGAACAATAATGCGCCACTGCAAGTGCAGTAGCATTCGCCTCGATAAGGCCTTCAAATGTGCAGGTGTTAGAGTACAATAAGCATTTGACTAGATGATCCATAGATTGGCTTGCGACACTTCAATCGCATCCTTCACACTGCGATGTGATGATATAGCCCCATATGCTCATATTATGTCTGCAAAGACCCACCTGTGTAGAAAGTCTCTTAAGAGATCTCCACGTAGACCATTGCAGATCGTAGACAGGCGGAAGTTTCTCTTGCTGACAAACGAAGTTGGGAGAAACACAGGCTGTTTCATTTTCCATCGCAAAGCCCTCTTTCCAGCTGGCCTCCATCCTCCCTTGCGGCTCGTGGGATTCACTATGACGAATTTTAATATATCTAATTTGGACAGTTAGAACTTCTACTTAGCTAAAATCTTATTGTAATGGATTTCCGCAAAGTAATGTATTACTCTATTAATCATAATTTGTTAAAAAATGACGGGAACGTGGTTCGCCACCCATCACGTCCTGATTTCCACGAGGGCGAGAAGCGACTAACGAAGAGCCGTTTCACTACGATGAATGTGAGAGGAAGGATGCAAAAAAAGATGGATGAGTATGGAGTAAGGAAGGAAGGTGTGCCGGGATCGTAGCGGATAGAGGTCTGTGGTATCTGCCTATCGCTACAGGAAGAGAGAAACAGTCGTGACGATATGTATGTATCTATGTATGTATGTATATTTTATTATTTTTATGCCAAGTGCCAGATACGATTCATCCACTCTTAACGCTAACCAATAAACGTTATTATCGAACTGACTATAACATTTTATTACAATTTAAATTTAGACCAAGGAACAAACAAATCGCTTCTCGCTCCATTTCGTAAACGTGAAATATACTTCTGTACAAAGTTTCTGCTCCCACGAGTTTTCTCCCGTGACTTTACTCGTGTTTTTTAATTTAAAGCTGTTTCAGTTGTGAATCTCTCGTCGAAAAAATGGATTTATTAAGAATATATAAGCAATTAGAAAAAAGCAGTTTTTTTTATTTTAACAAAACCATATGCGTTAGAACCATAAGCGAGATATATATACTAAAATCGGTTATAGGATAAATGAATCACAAATATGTAAGGTAAATTTTGTTATGATCGGATATATATTTCTCTTGTGATGATATGGCTTTCAAGCAATGCTATATAAATCACGCGAAACTTTTTTTACCCTTAGCAATTGTACAATGATCACAACAGGCAATAAATAAAACACGCCTACATTTCAATCGCATTGTTATTTTGTACAGCTTTCAATTTTGTCTGATATGCTTTTGTGCATATACATTGCTATTCGGCTTAGTGGTGGCCGTATTTTTTTTATGAGATAGGCAAACGAGTAAACGGGTCATCTGATGGATAAGAAACCATCGCCGTGCGTTACCCCTCTTGAGGTAAAGGATTGAATAATGGGAGAGAAAGAAAGATATTACGGGGGGGAAAGAGGAAGGTTTTCTATGGGATAGGAAGGCAAACGATTAGGTGTGTCACATGATGGAAATCAGGAACACATAGCCAGTGCCGAAGCGTTGTCAACCTTTAAGGAAAGTGTCATTATGAGAGTGGGAGGGGCAGGGGGAGGGGGCGGGTGTTGGGCCTCCAGAACTTAGGCCGCTCACCGTACGCAGCCCGGTAGCTAAGCTACCACTCAGACGCTTGTTTTCTGCGGGAGTGTGGTACAAACTAGAGGAATTGAGACTACCCTGCACTTACCGTAGGAAATACGGCGACTTGGAACAAGCCTACCGCTTAAAGCTGATATTCTGTAAAGGTTTGGTACTTCTTCGATTGAGCCGGTCCTCCCTTGCTACTATGACTTTACCCTAGTTCAGTTTCCCACCTTGTACTGTCTGCAACATAAGTAAGTGAGATTACTTGGCTTCCGAAGTGAGACAAAATGTTCTTTGCGTAGTAAAGCGACAACTTGTCTTTAAGCGGCTTTGATTACTTTCCATCGATGACACGCCTGCTCGTTTGCCTTCCTATCCCATAAAAAACCCAATATTTCAGTTGGGTTAATAAACCTGAACCAAAGGATGACCAAAATCATGATGATTAAGCAGAAAGAATTATCTGGGTTGGTATTATACCAAAATAGACTAAAGAATAATGAAGCCGTACGAATATAACAAATACAATATATATTTTTGTAGTGACATTTGCGGAGAGTTTATTTAAGGGCCGCAGTTGAAAAAACCCGGGTGAGGACCCAAAGCTTTTCTTACAATGATTAATCCTTACGATAACAGCCACAAAGACACAAATGTGTGCCGAACAGATTCCAGATCGAAAGCCGATAAACTCACTGTTAAGGTAGAAAATGGTTTTTGTTGGAGAGTTATCAGTAATCTCTGGGGCATTGTTTGTACTAGCACGTGTTTTGACTGGATATTATATTTTTGCAGGAATACTGCGGTGATGTACAATAGGGACAAATGTTATCTCAATGGTTTCTGCGTGGTGTGATATTTTTATTTTATTTTTATATATTCACCCCTATCCCCCCGCAGGGGTTGGCAGAAATCACAGAGCTCCATCCGCTACCATTCATTGCAGCGAAATGCCTCTCCATTGGTCGCTTCTCGCCCTTGTGAGAATCAGGACGTGACGGGTGGCGAACCACGTCGCCGTCATTTTCAATAAATTAGGTATATTAAATTCGTCGAAATATTTATAATAAATCCATACATATATTTATTCCGATGCGGGAATAGAACCCGCGACCATTGACTCCGCAGGCGGAGGGCCCCGCCACTAAGCCAATTGGTCGTCCGTGTGATACTTTTTTAATATATATATATATATATATATATATATATATATATATATATATATATATATATATTATCGTAGATGGCGTAGATAGTTGATTTGAACTTATCTTTTTAAATGACCTATCTACGCCATCTACTTAAATTCTACTGTTAGTTTATGCTGTTCCTATATATACATATTTTTATATATCATGATCAAATTTTCAATTGTTAATCGATTGGATGGATTAACAATTGAAAATTTGAATATGAAAATGATTTTCATTCATCTACTCAAGTTTAAATACATTTTGTTTAAAACTTTCAGTGGATGACACTTGCTTTTAATACAGTTTTTTCATTAATTAAATTTAATTAATTAATTTTAGTTTTATGTGAGAGAAAATAAAATATTTTATATAAGATATTTTTTTAACAGTCCATATATGCTGAGCCACTGCTGAGCTCGGGCCTCTCCATTTCTGGAAGAACGGACTTTAACCCACCACGCTTGTCCAATGCGGATTGGCGGGGTTACCAGACTCGGACTAAATATTTGCAGTCCATACATATATTTATTTCGATGCGGGGATCGAACCCACGACCATTAACTTCGCGGGCGTAGCCAATAAGATATTTACCCAGGATATAATTTTAGTAACAAATACCATCAGTGGCGAAGCGTGTAATTCGCTGGAAAAAATGGGAATTGGCTTTTCTATATAATTTGACGTTTTTTATATATTAAATGTTATTGCAGAAGTTTTTAAATAGTAGAAGAACTGTGCTAGAAGGAATGGACTTCTTCACTTCTGGACGGCTTTAAGTACCAAGGGATTTCCTCACTTCGTTGTACCATTTTACATTGTTACCGCGTTCGGTCCCGAAGTCCGATTTTTTTAGTTCTTTCTATTCGTCCATTAATTCCATCTTTCCTTTCCATTATTGGCATTCTTAACTTAATGTAGGTGATACACCTGCAGTTTCCTTAATTGTTTTCTATATAAAAACATAGAAGTTCGTCGCTTACTATCCTATGTTCTTTGGAATATCGCTTCCAATAACAGAAATATGGCTTCCGATGTATCCGAGAGCAGTTGAAGCCGAGATCTCAACTTCATCTGAGGAACATTTGGATTGTTACTAGCCCCTCGCCAGCTGTCATAGTCGTCTTCCATCATTTCAGCGGGGTTTCAACATTGAGGAGTATCGCCTTTGTCACCGACTTCCGTTGTAGGTGTCTTTGTTTTTCTCCACAGTTCTCAAATTGCAGGTCTTTTGCTTGTGAGTACTCCAACGAAGTTTTAGAAGTCCTTGAAACAAGAATACCATAGCCATCACGAGGTATAGGCATTTTATGTTATTTCGTATTTATTGTTGCAGTACAAGCGGACATTAGAAAACAGTCTGGAATTTAGGGCCACATTAATTGTTTGTAAGGATGCAACATCGTGTGAGGTTTTATTTGACGCGTCACTGATCAGAATCACGATAATGGCCCAGAAACTTAGTGAGCTTTATAATATTCCTCAAGAGTTACGTCACGATGTCATTAACCGCCAACGTCTCTCCCCGGTGCCCTACGTTTACGGGCATGATTATCTAAACGTCTTTGATACAGTGAGGGATTAAAATCAAGTTTAGCTTGCCCTTAATTGTATGTTATACGTTTACAAAGTAAAAGCCCACAATCCATTTTGAGTTAAAGTAAAGACGTATATATATAGTATATATATATATATATATATATATATATATATATATATATATATATATATATATATATATATATATATATATATATATATATATATATATATATAAGGCTTTTCTTGTGAGGGCACACGCAGTGCCCCCAAAGGAAATCTCGAAAAATTGCCAGAAACATTTACTTTCCAAAAATATTATGTTTTTAAATGTCAAAAAATAAATGATTTCGGTATTTTTAAAAGTCTTTCGAGAATTAGCGTGCCCCCAATGTGTGTGTGTACATACATATTTATGGTAGTCTTTACTCTCTGGTAGTTCACTCTCTGTGCTAAACTATACATTACATTTAACTAGGTCAATGGAGTTAGAAGCCTGATTTTTTAATATAAGAAGTAGGCATACGAGCAAGCTGATTACCAGATGGTAAATATTATCACCGCAGATGGCCATCTGCAATACAAATAGTACCACAGACACATTCATCGATACTGTTATGAAATTAATTAAAGTTAATACGTTATATAAATTTATTTTTCTTATTTAAGTTCTAAATTTTAAATAATAATTATCTCCATTATTTATTTATCATCTATAATTTGATAAAATAAATTTGTTTATATAAGTTATGTAAATACATGGGTTTTATTTTACTTTAAAAAAAAATGTTATATTTCTATTATATTATTTATCATCATCGATACTTTTAAAAAACAATTATTTACATTTAATAAATTATATAAACAAAATTTTTTATTTCTTTTTTAAAATAAACACACTTTTATAACATAAATTTAATGGAATTTCACCAGTTACATAAAAAAAAATATGATTTTATGAAACAATAGAGGTCCTTGGTAGAGGATAAATGGTAAAAGTGAACGCATTTTTGCAGAAAATAGAGAATACATTAGCGAAAACAGACTCTCAAAGGAGCTCCTTTCGTGTGCCGCCTAAGACGTTTACTACTGTCATTCGACAAATAACATTTTTGGTTAAAAAGAGACCGGCGAGGTTGATTGTGCGAATATTCTTGCGAATGACAGAGTGTGTAAACATTGCTTTGAGGCCTATTGTGGCGAGCATTAGACAGGCGGGCCTATAATCTGCTGAAGACAATTTCGCAGGAAATGTTATTCTGTATTATTGTAAATATTGTTTGCACTTTGCTCAATCTGTAGTTGAATTGAAAAAGAATTATACGCCTTTTATGTTACATATTAAGGATTATTGTGTATATATATATATATATATATATATATATATATATATATATATATATGTACATATATATATATATTTAAAAGTTATTTTTTACTTTTATCAAGCGATCTACACGCTTTTAAAATGTATATCCTGCTAAATATAAGAGATTATATTTACATAATAGAATTTTTTTCCAATTCTTCTTTTTCCAAAAGTGCCTCTCCGATTTGCGAAGGTTGGACAGCCAATTTAGCACAACTCTCTTCCTCCTTCGCGAGGTGCAGCTGTTCTGGAGCACTCGCTATCTCGTTCCACTTCCTTATATTACGTAGTCAAGACTTTCTTCTCCGACCAACTTGTCTTTTACCCGCGACTTTTCCCATCATGATCAGTTGCAGCAACTTGTAGCTGTCATGTCTCATGATATGATCCAGATAAGCAACTTTTCTAACTTTGACGGTCTGCAAAAGTTCACGTTTTTGCTTGACTTGTCAGAGAACCTCGTCACGGGCCACTTTTTGAGTCCAGCTTTTTTTACATTTAATTTAAGAATTAATATTTGAAAAACCTGTATTAACATCAAGTGTCATCCACTATATTTGAACTCGAGTAAAGTAAATATACATATTTTATTAATGATTGAAAATTTTAATAACATACACTCCTTTGCAAAAAAAAGGGCGAGTTACGATTTTTCTACATCATTGGTAATAATTTTGTTCTAAAGAGGTTTTAATTGACAAACTATGTTACTGGCACTTAATAAAGAGTATGGCTATGAAAAAACGTTAAGGGTCTAGGAAAAAACGTTGCACACATTCTACTACTATTAATTCAGACACTTTCCTTATTATAACATATAATAAGCGAAGTGTCTGGACTAATAGTTAGAATTGAAAAAGCATGATCGGATGAAACCTTTTCAGCGAAGTAAGGAAATATATATTGCAAAGTGTTCGTTGCCTCGGGAATCGATTTCCCGTTTGTGGAGAGGATTACGATAAGATGGACTCAGTCGACCTCTGAGGTCTGGGTTGGGATTACGTAAACGAATTATTCCCGAAGCCAGGCTTATGGAATCAAGGCTATAAAGGATCAAGAGTTTGAAGAAATGTTTATTATAAAAACTTGACTTGGTGACCTAGCCAACTAGTGATACCTAACTACCTACCTACCTATGTAATTTTATACAAATTTTAGATTACTAGTAAATTTAATATTTTTTTTTATTTATTTTATTTTATACAGTTGCAAACTATGGAAGACGACCCCAATAGCACAGTGGATTGGTGTTCTTTTATAAGTCAAGTGGAGCTAGTTCCACTGGTGTCACGTTTTTTGGCAACTTTTGTCAAATTTTTGCCCCAATTTTGTTTGATGGCAACCATGGCTGCCAACAATCAAAATGGATCTATTTTTCTTAATATTTCGCATTTTTGACGATTTTAATCGTCTATGTTTAATTTTTGAGCGAAACGAGATTGTAATTAAATAAACTAAACGCACGTGAAGCGCGGCAGCTGTAAATATTTAAGTATGTATCAATATGTATTTTATACAATATATTAATTCAGAATAATATATAAGAAGAATGTATCTGGATGTTGTACATCATATTTTATTCTGATCTCTCATCTTCTGTTTTGTTCTCTTCTATTCCTTTCAGTTTTGTTTATATATATATATATTATATATATATATATATATATATATATATATATATATATATATATATATATATATATATATATATATATATATATATATATATATATATATATATATATACACGCGATCGAATTTTATAAATATTAATGGTACTAAATAGAATCTCAGGTTTACGACGTTAGCTTTTAACAAACTGACCCACTTTTTAACAACGTGTTTGTGGTTTGCTACGAGCTGTAAGGCGCTACGTGACTGAGAAATGATTACAAAGGTTTTTATATCAAGTACTACAAAGAGGACATCTTGTACAATTATTTCTATTCTGTAAATTAACTGCTGATCTCTTGTCTGATCTGACATAATTAAATCGAAAAGCTAGGTGTAATTTTTTCAAAAAAAAAACAATTCAAAAGTCTCTCTCTCAGCCAAAATAAAAACGTAATTATGTTATAATACTATAATAATAGTATATAATAAATATATAATAAATAAATAATATTTACAACATATGTATATACGTCCTACTGCTATGCATGGGGCCTATTAATTTATGGACGAATTGACATTGTACTTGTCAATCAATCAATCAACAGACTGCAGCAGCCCACTGCTAGACATAGGCTCCCCTCAGGAAGCGGCACCTCGCCCGAACTTCGACTTCACGCATCCAGTTTCTGCCAGCCGTCCTGCGCAGATCGTCGTACGATCTAGCTGGGGGGCTTCCCACACTACGTTTGCGAGACGCGGTCTTCACTCCAGCACACGTCTGCTCCGATTGTCGGATCTCCGACAAACGTGACCAGCCCATTGCCACTTTAGTTTTCTAATTCGAAAGACTATGTCGGTGACTTTAGTTGTCTGGCGGATTTGTTCATTCCGAATCATATCTACCAGAGAAACTCCTAGCATAGCTCTCTCCATAGCTCTCCGAGTGACTCTGAGCTTGTGAAGCAGACTGTCAGCGTCCACGTTTCGGCGACGTAAGAGAGTATAGGTAGTACACACTGGTCGAAAACTTTTATCTTCAGTCTTTGTGGTATGGGCGGCGACATTGTACTTATATGGTCTTTAAATTTGTTTGTTTTATGTCTTCACTTCAATAAAATATTTTTGAAATATTAAATCCTCAAATGATCATAATTAAATTCACTTTGTATGTCATAGTTACGAACATTCTAATGCAACACCACTATCATTAACAGGAATTGTTAACGATTGAATAGTTTAAATCGTGGCCTACCCTTCCCCCCTCTTATTACTATTTAGCACGAATGCCAGGAGAGAGAGGGAACCTGTAGAATGGGTCTGATTAAAATGGTCACTCCAGTAATCCGGGCACGTTTGACAGTTAATTCGAGTTGCCACTGGCCGGTTCATTAGACAGCACAATTGCTGTGTACCGCCATTCTGTAAGTTAATTAAGTGTATAAATATATTTCGCTAAGTGTACTCTCAAAAACAACAAGCATTTGCCGGTGGTACAATTTAATAAACTAACTTACTTTAACGCTTAGGTTTAAGTGTCTTTTTTTTAATTTAATTTTTAAACGTCAAGCTGCTAACAATCACATTAATAAATTAAAAAGCTTATATAATTATATTGACGGCGACTGATTGGCTCAGTGGCACTGGCCCTCCGCCCGCAAAATTAATGGTCGCGGGTTCGATACCCGCATACGAATAAATATATGTATGGATTAATAAATATGTATTTCGAGTCTGGGATAATGCGGATTGGGGGGTTACCCAATCCGCATTTCCTTTCCTGTCCTTTCCTTACTTCTCTATCCTTTCCCTTCCTCTCCGCCAATCCACGGTCTGCCGTGCCAATGGATGCGTGCTAGGGGCGAGCCTAGTCGCAAGCGTGCCGACCGTCCCGGGATCGGGCTCCCCCGGGTACTATAGTGCCTTACCTCAGCATGCCGGGCTCTGCTGGGGCTGACCTCCATCCTCCCTTGCGGCTCGTGGGATTCACTAAGACGAATTTAATATATTTAATTTGTTGAAAATGACGGCGACGTGGTTCGCCACCCGTCACGTCCTGATTCTCACGAGAGCGAGAAGCGACCGATGTATAGCCGTTTCGCTGCGATGAATGGTAGCGGATGGAGCTCTGTGGTCTCTGTCAATCCCTGCGGGGGATAGGCGTGAATAAATAAAAAAAAATACTCTCAAAAACAACAAGCATTTGCCGGTGGTACAATTTAATGAACTAACTCAAAGTGAGTTAGTTATGTTTAAAAGTTTGCTTGGTTGCTGCTAACAATCCGATTAATAAATTAAAAATCCTATATAATTAAATGGCAATGCACTGTGGCGTGCCTGCCGTACTTCTTACGACGACACCCGGGATCTTTAGGGGGTTTTTATCTTCAAATAAAATTCTTCAAACTGATATTAAATTACTTTACACTGTACATTTATATGATATTCATATTTATTCTTTTAAGTTTAACGAAGTAATACATTTTGTTTTATTAGAAAACAATTTATTTCTTTTTTATTTCAAACTAAACGAATTTAAAAAGAAATACTTTAAAAAGTTTTATTGCATTAGTGATACATTTATTAATGTATCACCTATCTGAAACTACTGCGGCGAATTATGCTTTCTCGGCATACATAAGACTTTTTAAAAATAAAAATATTTAATTTATTATGACGACATTACAATATGAAAGAAAATAGTAGACTGACTTTCGTTCTCTTCCTTCCAAACTCCAGCGTCGTCATCGATTGTCTTCAATATGCTGAGTTGCTGACTGGCTTCCTACGTATCGCCGGACGAGTATGCTATAGGATGATGTAACAGGCGTTGCGATTATCTATGGTCGGCGGTGATCACTTACCACCAGGTGATCCGCATGTCCATTTGTGGTTTTGCTATGAAAAATCTAGCTTCTACCACCATTTCGTTATTAGGTTCTTGTGGACGGAGAAGAAACGGCGAAAGAAACTCTACATAGGTATCCTCTTTTTTGTCTATTTTCCATTTATTTACAACCACCATTTTATCAAGACGTAAAGTGATGAGCTATTCTACCAAAATATTCTATGGACTTTTTCAGGCAACTTAAAAAGTCACGATACACGCATTTATTTCATATCACTTCACTTATACGCCTTAATCGAACTATATTGTATATTACGCCACCATAATTAAACAATATAACTGAAAATAATATAAGATTATAAAAAAGAAATAAAACACGACGTCACTGATGTAAGTTGGCGAGAAAAGTGATCCTGAATCCTGGAACCAATTTAAATCGGTGGCTTTAAATTGAAAAATTTCTTTGTTTAAAAAAGTTTGGCTTTAAATTAATCAAATTGAAAAATTTCTTTTTTCACATTTGACATTTGAATGAAATTACTTCTGAAACAATTTTGTATTGTAAAGAAAATAAAAGCAATCTTTGGTACTCCAATTGTAGCGTGGTAATCTGTTGTTTGGTATAAATTGACATAACTCCAATAGATTACACTAAATTAATACTATTTCACCCCTTCAATATAATGATTAGGTTTATTCCTATTTGCTGTAGTTAATTGACTAGCTTCAATGTTTGCTATACAAAGCCGAGGACGTAAATGATTTTAGCATATATTGGGTACTTGATTTGAAAACTAGTGTTGCTTTAATTTAGACCTTCCACTTTGATAATTGCGATGAAAATCCATAAACAGTTGAATCGCAATTCATTAATGATATTAGCGCAATAGCTCTCTTGTGAATGAACGGATAGGAGCTGATACTCAATTGCATTGGCAGAAATTACTGTTATGGCGTAACACGCTGACATTCCGTGTTGATTAATACTGGGATATATTGTGTAGCAATTTTATTAGATATTAGCTGATTCGGCAAACTTCGTACCGCCTCAGAATCAATAAATAAAAATGCAGAACGATAATTGCAGAATGTTTCAACTTTAATAAAAGATGTGGTCAAAACTAAATAGGAACAAAAATAAATTGTAATCAACAAAAAAATGCTCGATATAAATAAGGTTTTATTGTTACTGTTGCTTTTACTCTATTCCTAATATTTTTATCATATTTCGCCTTTTAAACCTTCCCTGGACTTCCTAAAATAATTTAAAACCAAAATTAGCCAAATCGGTCCAGCCGTTCTCGACTTTTAGCGAGACTAACGAACAGCATTTGATATATATATATATATATATATATATATATATATATATATATATATATATATATATTTTAACCGAATATATATTCTATTCAGTAATTATTTGTTTAGTTTTTTTTTCACAGCCCATATATGTGTCTCTGCTGAGCCTCTCCATTTCAGGAGGAATGGACGTTAACGCTTGTCCAAACCACAGTAGGCCGTACATATATAATTATTTCGCCATATGCCATACATATTTTATTCCGATGCGGGGATCGAACCCGCGATCGATGCCTGGTCATTAATGCTACAGACAAATATATGCTATCCTTGACAAAGTATTCTTCTGCAGCGTGGCTCTACCACTATAAACTTTGCGTTGGTAAGAAATTAAACGGATCCTCAACATTCGCCATAATAAGTTTACTATAGTACGCATAGAGATGACACATCTTTGGGTACATACATACATTATAATCTTTAGATTATTTATAAAATGTTATAAGAAATAAATGAAGAAATTATGAAATCTGTAGATGGCGTAGTCAAACTGCATTCGCCCAGTAATTGACAATCAACTCTACCAAGTGCAAACGTCAATCAACTCTTTGAGACTTCACCCCGGCTACGGCCAGGCAAATTTGAGCTCTTGATGGATAATTCTAATACACCCAAGAGAAATGAGTTCTGAGTTGGAAAGTGTATGGTAAAAATAGTTGTGTAAATGACGTGAATCATATATTTTTAGAACAAACATTTATTAGGGTAACATACATACATACATATCGTCACGCCTGTCTCTCGTAGGGGTAGGCAGAGATCACAGATCTCCATCTGCTAAGATCTCGGCATACTTTCCTTGCTTCCTCCACAGTCATTACTCTTCTCATACAAGCCCGCCGGTTGTGGATACTCTTGACCTGACCTTTTTTAAAAACCTAAGAAATTTGGTCAAGGTATGTTTCCGTGATCTTCCCCTACCGACCCTTCCATTCACATTCGTAAGTAAATTTCTTTTGCCAGTCGTCTTTTATCCATCCTCTCTATATGCCCAAACCATCTAAGCATCTCTTTCTCAACATTCGTCTAAGTTAAATTAACTAGAATATAAAATACTACATCTGAAGTTTAAGACTCAAGAAGTAAAATCGTTTGTCATAAAATATGTACATTTTATGATTAAATAAATAATATATTTACACTTTATTCAGAAGTGCAATAGTAATTGAATCGACTGTTCTTCATTACATCGTATTATTTTATATTTTAATAATTAGAGAATATTATTAAATAAGAAATAAAGGATTATATGATTTATTGATGATAGATATTTCACTTTTTCTACTATTACACTTTTAACACATTGAATGAACAAAATCTATAAAAAAATATTTTACATAATATTGCTACATAGCTAAATTGGTGTATGCAAGCTAGGTAAAAGAAATATATTTTGCCCAATAGATAAAACATTATTATAAATAAAATCTGTATCTTAATATATAAAAATCACGTGTCACTGTATTTGTAAACGCTAATCTCCGAAATCACACAACGGATTTCAATGAAATTTTGATTTTGGATTAAGTTTGGACTCGTTACGTTTGTGAGTTTGAAAAAAAAAATGAGATCTTGACAAGATCTCATTTCTTTTTCAACGTAAATTTTTCTGTTTAAATTTTTCTCAGGACATCGTTTGACTATAAAATCAATATTTACTGGACTGTTAGTAATGAAAACACAGTCTCTTACATAACAACTCACAAATCGTAATCTCTTAGAAAAGATTGAAACTTAGGTATGTAAAACGATCTTTATGTTTTACCTGCATCTTTTCCCATCGGCGAGATGATCCGTCTATGTTTGAGGCTTATTGTTCAAGCGGGCGAGCTTAAGAGGGCCGGCCCCAATATTGTCACAATGGAGCCGAGTGCCTCGGGACAATGAGTTTCGTATAATTAATGACCGAGTTCACGAATTGTTGGTGTCGTGCGTCGACGGAGCGCTTGCATAGCTGCGGTGATGGAGCGGCTGGCACAAGATATTTGATAGAGCCAGTTCTGTCACAATTTTCTAATATAAAAATGACCCAATTGACACACTTTTCACTTTTTGGTTAAAAGTGGTATTGTGTGTTTGACGTTTTCAATGGTAGTTACTATAGCGAGATGTTAGAGGTTGCGCTGACGGCCACGGTTTCTCGGTAAGTAATTCTCGATACACTTCTTCGTAAATACTCAATATTATTTTCCTAAATTTTAGTTCGCGGGTCTTAGTAAGTTTGACTGTCTATCTTTGTAATGGATTTCCGTAAAGTAACGCCTGGCTCTATGAATTAAGTAAATATACTATTTGTATGTTATGTAAAACACCCAATCGACGAACAGTCTGGAATCTCGACAAACCTACATATGTGGTTTTCTGAATGTTATTTTTGTTATGTGTATTTATTGTATTCAGATAAAATAAAAATCGGAGGCAGTCATGAGGATTGCCCATAGAAGTGAAAACTTAAAACTGTATTTTGAAATTTCAAACTAATATTAAAATATTACAAACTAATTTAAGCAATATTAAAAATTACAATTTTATAATATTTGAATTGAAAAGTATTAACATTAATGTAATTTTCACATCTATCTGCACCTCGAGGAACAAGGATAAATATACATAAATGGTTAATTTATTAGTTAAAACACATTATGATTTCGTAAGCACAGCACAAAATATAAATACAAATTAATTAAAAATAACAAGTAATATATATATATTTATATTACTTTTAAATATAATATTATTCGTAATTTTATAATTTTCTATGAGTTTAATTTTCAACATTATTTTCAGTATTTGTATTATTATCATCATTAATTTCAACAAGACTCAGATTGTTTGTATTTTCAATCAATTCATTACACTCTAAGAAGGATACAATAGGTTTATGGTAACTGTATAAGTATGAGACAAAAATGTTTGATTGCAATATATTTAAATATCGTGTAACAAGCGCATCGATTTTTATATCATTTATTTTTTATAATTGTATAAAAACAATATACTCATAGCTATAGATATATCTTAAGCATTAGCATGTTGCTGACTCGAACCCATACATTTTTTTCCCTACTAAGAGTCGTGTTACGCGACGCGAAGTTTTCACTTCAAAAATAAATCTAGATATGATTTATATATTTCTCTGACTATGAATTTTATGTGCTAAATGATAATGTAAATATGTATTATAATTATATATAATTAAAAAATTATAAAATAATAGAAAATATATAAAAACTGGCATATATTAGGTACTTTTATGTTTTATAATCATAAAAGCATATTATTTTAAATGAAATAAATTTTTTAACACATGAGCTCTACGCATTCGCTGTCGCAGTGTCATCCAAACGCGACGCTTATATTCGTATCGTTAGATTGAGATAAAACTAAAACAATAATCCTTTTCATTTCGTCTTCATTCCTTTATTTCAAGTCGGTATGAATGGGATAGACAATGTCTTCATATCTTAGGATGACGAAAAAATGTGTGTGGGATGTACTTTACTGCCATCTTTATGTCTTTTGTTATACAATGTTTAGCTATTAAAGCGAACACAGACTCGATATTTTTGAATCATGACATATAAGGCCTTAATTTACTGTATATTGTCTATGGTTTAAGAAATACCAGAGACTAAATATGCTGCTGATACCAGTCATATATCAATAATTTCAAATGAAAATTATTTTAAATGTTATACTACCGTATAACTCTCCTTGTCTTCCGTTTCGGTAGTATCATATCCCTATCATCCTGTCTAAATCCATCTTTGGGCATCTGGGGCAAGCTTAGTGCCGACCGTACTGGGATCGGGCTCCCCTGGGTAAAATACCGTGTGGAGCTTTGCTGGGGCTGACCTCCATCCTCCCTTGCGGCTCGTGAGATTCACTAAAACGAATTTTAATAAATCTAATTTGTTAAAAAATGTGATTCCTACGAAGGCGAATAGTGACTAACGGAGAACCGTTTCGTTACGATCGATGTGAGAGGAAGGACGGATGGAAAGATGGAGTTTGTGGAGGAAGGAAGGAAGGTGTGCCGGGATCGTAGCGGGTGGAGATCTGTGGTCTCTGCCTAGCCCTACGGAAGATATGTATGTATGTATGTGAATATTTTTACGGATTTGTTCAATTATTTTTATTTGATGGTAACGACCATACGGTAACGTATAATAAATATATAATTCACCTGCCTTTATGCATTATCAACGCTGCCTCTAGGCATTAATAACACTGGCATTTGCAAGTGGGAAACAACGTCAACCTTTGAGAGTATGTAGGTTTGTCTTGTAAAAGTTTCAAAGTAGTACCGTTTAGGGAATAGCAATGAAATTAGTTGGATGCAAAAAGTGAATTATAAGGTAGTGGAATTCATCTGAAGAAATTGGGGAGGGTTTCGAACAATTCCTCGAAATCCTTAGAAATACTAAAACGATCAAATGTCATTTCACTTCATACATCCCGTATTATATTGTATTACGATTTAAATTAAAAAATATATATATATATTATAAGACGAAATTAAGCAATTTATTGTAGGGTATAGCGTTTATCTTCATACGTTTTTTATTAAAAACATTTTAGCAATATTACTTATTTGAATTTGTAGGTTTCATGGCACAGTATCATTCTCTCAAAAAAAAACGTGACAGCTTTACTACTGCGCTTCATTTAGTGTATGTTGAGATCCAGAGGCCCAACTACATCTTCATACTTCCCTCGTAGGATATACTGATGGTAAGTATATCGTAGGATATACTTACCATCAGGTAACCTCTTCGTTTGTTTGCTTACCTCTCCAACTTAAAAGGAATACTTAAATTTACACTTAGGTATATTACACGTGTGAATAATAACTAAGAAGATAATATTTTTTAATTTATATTTCTGCAAGATAAATACTTCAAATAAAATTGAAGTATAATTTACAGACAGAGCATAGAAATAACGTTAACGAATCTTTGATACAACTGCAAAGCAGTTTCCTTTTGTCCTTATTAAAGACTGCAGAAATGGAAGCAGAAACCACTCGGTAAATGGTTGAAGTTGCAGTAAAACCTTTTGATTCAGGTATTAACGGGCTCTCAGTGCGGCTTCTTAATAAAGCAAAGGTGTTTAATTGGCTGACAAACTGCTCGCGAAGTAATTACGTCTGCGCTGGCAATGGTTCAAACAACGCGTCAATCTATTAGACTAGGGAGGGGACACTGTCGGGTGTCAATGGTGCTATAAATTTTATTCCAGGAATTTAGAAGTGCATGTCCGCGTCATAAATTAAAACCCCTCTAACCCTTTTACAACTGAAAATAATTTATTGTCTAAAATAAAACGATAGAAGGATTATAATCAATGGTATGTAATGTAAATTAGAAGATTATCTACTTGTAGGAAAAAGGTTTTGATGACCTTCAAGTAGTGTTTGAATTAAAACTTGAAACAGGGGCTTCCCTATTTCTGGGGGATTTCATTGATCGATCACGCTTGCCCAATGCGGATTAGTAACCAAACTTGGAAACAATATGTACTTCTGGGAAATACACATATTTATCCCAATACGGAGACGAACCTACGATCATTGATAGTCAGGCTTAGCATAACCTATGGGCTATGGCATTGGGATAAATATATGTGATTACCCAGAATGATTAATTCCGAGTTTGGTTACTAATCCTCATTTGGCAAGTGTGGTGTGTCGATGTCCGTTCCTCCAGAAATGAGGAGGTCCATGCTCAGTAGTGAGACATATATGGACTAAAAATAATATAATAACATTAAATGATATTTTTTTCTAGGCGAATGGTTAAGTAGTATAATCATTCTATGAAGTTTTAAGCCCTATATTTACTTGTTGCATCACATTTCCTAAATATTTGTATTTTTTTCGTCTAGGTATGTCAAGGCAAATTTGCAAGACATTTAAACTCGGAATAAATATTTGTAGTCTATACCTAAATATATTCCGATGCGGGGATTGTCTCTGAAAGTAATAGTTTTGTCACTAAGCCATTAGGGTTATATTTATGTATAGCTTGTTGTTATCCTAATTAATTCTGCTACTGTGAAATGTGAAGTGAATTCTGCTACGAAATATCCGCAGTGCCATAGGCAGTGCAGAAGCGTTGCCGGCCTTTAAGGAAAAGTCATTGGGAAGGGGAGAGGTCGAACGGACGAGGTGTGGTAGCAAAGCTACCACTCAAACGTGGGTTTTCTGCGTGAGCGTGGTACTTCCACGGGCGAGCCGGCCCATTCATGCCCCAGATAAATAATACGCTATTCTTGACAAAGTATTCGTCGGCAGCGTGGCTCTTCCACTCTGAAATTGAGTGTAACTACACTTAAATTGTAAAATGTAAACGAACAATATGTTGCCATTTTAAGTTATAAAATACACGAATTATATGTTCATTTTGTACTGAACACTGGTTACTACATTTTGTACTGAACACTGGA
Source organism: Baronia brevicornis (assembly GCA_031353405.1). Classification (NCBI taxonomy): domain Eukaryota; kingdom Metazoa; phylum Arthropoda; class Insecta; order Lepidoptera; family Papilionidae; genus Baronia; species Baronia brevicornis. The sequence continues at coordinate 977,244 of JASFAT010003035.1, read as the reverse complement.
ATATATAATCGATAAGAATATCGAATTATCGAAAACAATACAACACTACTAATGAGTGTAAAATTCGCGCACCATCGAATGTCAAAGAACAGCTTCATAGAGCGGCTGTCGCGTGCGGTTAGCTATCGCACGGTGCTGTAAGCAATTGCTTCCATTGTTCGTGCCACGATGCCGTGTGATGAGCTTGCTTTCCATTTCGATTAGTTTTGCACAGCACTCTACTTGATTGCGCTTTTAAAATTAATTTAAACCAGCTGCCCGCCCCGGTTTCGCACGGTTGGTGTATCTAATGAAAAAAATGAGATATAATCATTTGTTTTCTTATTACGAAAGTCCTCGTCGACGAAAAAGAAAATTGGTTGTCTATGGGCGGCGTTGATTGCTTTCCATCAGGTGACACTCTTGCTCATTTGCCCTCCTTTCCCATAAAAACAGCGAAAACACACGAAATCTTAGAGGAAAGGACAGCACAAAATGACGGAAAAGAAAAATGTTTTTTCTACGTCCTTTCGTATAATTTTTTAAAAATTATCTTTTATACAAACCTTGTTCTGATAATAACAAACACAACAACAAAAGAATTACCTAATTTGGTGCAGTCGTTTTGAACTTATGCGCGTACATACATTCGGCGATTCATTTTTATATATATAGATTAAATTTAACATCGCGCATATTATATTCACGATAAAGATAGACTAAATCTGCGTTGTTCGAATGGCGGTCTCTTGTACGGTGCGTTTTCCTCAAAACTTCATTCCACGCACCGCTTCTTTATGGAACCAGCTACCTTCAGCTGTATTTCCGAACCAATATAACGTCAGTACCTTCGAAAACAAGCATCCTCGTATCTTAAAGGCCAGGAATGCATTTGCAATAGCTATAGCATTACAGATGTCTATTTTTTATAGAAGAATAGGCATAGGAATATGCAGGTCATCTGGTGGTCATCCGGAAAGCCGAAGGCGTCTCAGATGGATGTCAGCCTTTTCTATATAGGCGGCATTAATTGCTTTCCATCAGGTGATACGTTTTTTCGTTTGCCTGCTTATTCCATAAAGAAATAGAAAAAAATCTCTCCATTCGTTCCATTGGATGTCATTTAAATTCTCATTTAAAGTCTGATAAGGTCATTTTCAGTTTATTTTTTCCACAACCATATACTTGTATATCCTATTACTGGACAAGGGCCCCCCTTTTTGTGGAGGAACGGATATTAAGCCATCATCTTAGTCTAAGGCGGGCTGGCCGGGTACACTAATTCAAAATAAATATTTGCAGGCCATTTATATATTTATACCGATGCAGGAATCAAATCCACGACCATTGACTTTCATCATCGATTGACATCATTATTTTTATATGATCCAGTAAAATATTATATACATTTATTGATGCTCAATGTTTTGTGACGACCCAAATGACGTAGTAGTGAAGTGTTTGCTTGCTCGTATACATGGGTTTTATTTCGCATCAAGATAAATATTTTAATGGTATTAGGTCATATACTTTTTGAGTCTATTTGTTTGTCTTTGTCATTTGTGTTGTTGAAATTACACCCTTAATATGCAAATCCTAAAGCAATGCTTTGATCACAAAGCATTTTTTTATTACTCTTTAAATATACTATTTTTATAATAATATACTGTGTTATATAGTCATTTACGAAAGGAATTAGTGGTTTCAATGGAAACACGAAATAGACATAACTAGGACATCGGAGCAGCTCATATACTGACAATCAATGGGTAAATTAACTGATCAATAAACCTTCCAACTTTCCTCATTCATTATTGTTTTGGTATAGTTAAAACTTTTTATTTTAAAGAAGTACTTTCACTTTGCACATAACATGCTTGTACAGGAATTTTAATTTATATGGTGTAGTGGCATAACTCTCGCTTTGTAAACTAAGGGTTGTGTGTTCGATTACTTTACGATGGTAAATATTTGTATGGCTTACAGATATTGAGAATTTGATATTGAAGAAATGATTAATGGAGTCAGGTGTTACATTGTGGAAATATGTGGACTATGTGGACTACTACTACTATGTGGACAGTCAGGACTTTTACTTAGCTAAAATCCGCGAAGCGAACAAAAGCAGAAAAATAATAAGGTGTGTTTTCTACTGAAAGAAGTGAATTTACGGGGAACTTGAATTAAATCTTAACGAAAACAAAAAACGAGCGTTAGCAACACTTCACTCCCAATCACTATCAATAACACCAAACACAAACCACCACTTTTCCACATTGCACATGACATGATTATATATTATAAACTATTATAAATATTTCTGCTGTAAATAAATATATATATATATATATATATATATATATATATATATATATATATATATATATATATATATATATATATATATATATATATAGATAAAGTTATAAGTGTTATATTATAATGTTACGTGGTTTTGAATTGAAAAACCTGTGTTTAAATGGTTGTGTTACTTCAAAGTAAACAAGTAATACAAAAAAAGGATTAAAATCAATTCCTACTTAGGTGAACAAAGAAAAATTTTAGTATCTTTTATTTAATAATTACAATTAATATAAGTTTGTATAGATATTTATTTTTCTATATAGAACTAAAATTAACTAATTAATGAATTAATGTTTGAAAAAACTGTATTAATCCTTATCGGTCGCTAGCTAAAGATACAGTTTTCATTGACTTTATTTATTTTTGGGCTCAATATATTAAAACATAATTGGAGAAGGCAATGTTATAAAAGCTGGAGATGTTAATTGCTCTGTTACGGATATTTAACTAATGAGGCAATAGTACCTGCATTTCACACGGAGGGAGTTTCAACATGTCTCGTCTTGTCACCTCACTGATGTCACGTGAGACGTGACTTACGACTGACATCTATTAAAAGTTTAAAAAAATGTATACTTGGGTGGATGAATAAAAAGTATTTTACTAACAATTGAAAATTTGAACAAGATATATAGGGAAAGTGTGTACTAATTTTATAGGAGGAGTTGGAAAAGATCGTATAATAAATGCTTTAAATATACGATTTCATAGTGATATAGAATGTCATATGTTGCGCTAACAAGCCAATATAGCTAATATTAGTGGTCAGGCGTGGCCATAAAGAGGAAGGATGACGTTGGAAGCCGCCGTGTTCAGCCGTATATCATGAAATGTGAATTACGGTTATGATCTCACTCACATTCGGTGGTAAGATATATTTTTATATTGGTACTAAATACTGCATAAAAGGAATTGTTCGTAACAATTCCGACCATTGAATTCTACTACCACACAACTCGCCACGAAGAGGAGTTTCATCCCCACCATCTGGATCAATGGCGATGTATTAGGGTGGGATTGTCCCAAAACTTATTTCTACACATCACCACTCTATGGATCCAGCTTCCTGCTACGATGTTTCCGAATCGATACGCCGTGGAACCATCAAAAAACAAGCATTCACATTCCTCAAAGGCCAGCAAATCTTCTGTAATGCCTACAGCAATGCGGGTGTTTATGTGCGGTGTTTATTGCTTACCATCAGGTGACACGCTTGCTCGTTTGCCTTCCTATCTTAACAAAAAAAAATCTCGCCAGTATCGCGAGAATATATAGTCTAAAAAAGCTAAAATAAAATATCATTAGAATTAAATGTTCAGTTTAAAAAGAAAATTTCATTCATTCACAAGTCATTTGTGTTTATCATAAAAACATTTATATAATCGTCCTGTGTTCGCAAAAGCTGAGCCATCGCCTTTCCAGAAAAAAATAAGCTAAAAAGTAAAAAAAAAATTACAAGATAATACTAATTTTAACATCTCATATTTTTGGCAATGAAACTATTATTTGTTGTTATTAATTTTACGACTAAAAAAATGTAAAATTCCAAGTTTTAGTTTGTGTTCGTTTCTAGTTCGTTTCTAGTGTATTTATATGAAAATCCACGACATATAGAAGCTTCATTGAACAATACTGGCGTATCAATTTACTAAGGGAAAAAGCGTTCCTAAAAAAAAATTAAGGAGTGTGGACGTAATCTATGTGTTGTAATTGTTTTTTTATGCCTAGGTAGACAATGTTCTTCATCTACTGGTATTTGCTTAGATAGTCCTACGATACTTTCAAAGAAATAGGATGGACTTACTCCATGCCGTGAATCACATAGCAAGCGCAAGCATAGGCAAGCTTTTATGGCCCATTACATCCTGTGTAATGCGCATATTTTTTCTTACAATGTTGTTGTCGTTAAAATAAAACATTTTATGTTACGAAAACATATCAAGGGAAAATATATTGAGGAAAACGGGCCAAATTAATACAGTTACAGAAGTTTATGTTACATCATTCCCGAGTTTCCAATAATCGAACGGCAGATGTCAACAGAGAGGGCAAACTTCCGAAAGAGTTGGAAAGTAATATCGTGCTCCCGCGGGTATCGAGTCAATAATAAACAATGGGGGGCGTTTGATACACTTGTAAACTAATAACCCCGCCCCTCGTGACGTCTCAACTTGGTATTAATAAACAATTGAGTAGGTAGGTACTGTAACATCACGGTACTAGCACGGCGTTCCCGGATCTTACGGGATCTTCAAATAAAAATCTCTTCTAAATATATTTTATTCATATATACCCGTGACTTTTTAATTACCCGAGAAAAGTAAAATTTGCGTTTGTAAAAATATGTATGTCAGTAAGTAACATTCAAATATTATAGCGTTCATACAAAAATATTGTTTTATAAAACTTCAAAGAAATCCTGTAAATATTACGCGACCAAATTAGGTTGGTTTGGGTGCAGTTCATATTCGAATGATAATGATATCTATTTGAATTAGCCAGATTTTTTGTTATATAATTTTTGGTGTACAATAAGGTTTATTTTTTTTTTCGCCAAATTTAATGTATATCGATAACTAACGAAATATATTACTTAATTAAAAAGTCGTCACTTACACGCACTAACATAAATATATCATTACTTTAACATAATATATCAATCATGTATATACGGAGGGGTGAGATGTTCTCTCTTGTATTCTATCGAATCAATAATTATCTTTTCTTAATTTAGTTCTGTATTTTCCTTAATCAGTTCTGTTTATTCATCAATCAATCAATTTATTTTCAAGAATAATTATTTCTTTATCTTTCAAATTTTCGCAAGAAATTTACCTTGCGAATGTGGATGGAAGGGCCGCAAGAGGAACACCACGAAAAACGTACCTTGACCAAATTGCTGAACTTTTTAAGAAAGGCCAGGTCAAGAGTACCCTCAACCTGTGGGCTTGCATGAGGAGAATAATGAGTGTGGACGAAGCAAGGGAAGTATGCCGAGATCGTAGCAGATGGAGATTTGTGGTCTCTGCCTACCCGTACGGGAGACAGATGTGACGATATGTATGTATGTATGTTTCAAATTTTTAAATAACGAATGTTAAGGAAAGTAAGATAATCAAAAAAGGTTTTATTTATTCAATCTTTTATCATCGTCAGCATCTTGCTTAGTGGCTACTGTCTTCAGAGACAACTGTCGTAGCTTTAATATCTTCATCGGGATAAATATATGCCTACCACAGAGCACTACTAGAGACAGTAAATTATAAGAAATAAATGCTTTGTGGGTTATATATTAATAAACACTCAGCATTCAGAAATGAAAGCTTTTTAGCAAACACTCGTAAATGAGTTCTGATTCAAACGATCGAATGGCCTCTGTAAGCGTGTGTGCATTTAAGTGGATGAGGAACGTGAAATGAATCGCGTATTGAAAGCGGCTCAAAGAGGTACACATATTATTGTGCTGTCCATTGATACAGCAATAGCGAGAGCTAGAAATAACGCGAATAGATAAATTTTACTCCAAAAACAAGTGTATTAAATTAAATAAAATAAATGTTGCACATACATACATCAAAATCGAAAATTCTAATTAATATAAACAAAGATAAATAAATCCAAACAACGCGTGATGGGTAAGCAAAAATATATATAAGATTATGTTAATTCAACTATCGGGAATTATGTGATATAAACTATGTAAATAAAATAAATTAAAAAAATAAATAAAATAAAAAAATGACGGTGACGTGGTTCGCCATCCGTCCTGATTTCCACGAGGGCGAAAAGCAACTAATGGAGAGCCGTTTCGCTGCGATTAATGTGAGAGGATGAATGGATGAGTGTGGAGGAGGCGGGAAGGGTGTACTGGGATCGTTGTCGAAAAATCAGGTATGGTTGTTGAAGTAATAGAATAATAACTGATATTTTTTTATAAACAAAGTAAAAACTTTAAGAATTTATATTATAATAACTGATTTTGCGTACTAAAATTATCAAATTATTTTTCGTTTGTTACTTTATAAATTTTTATTCACAATAAGAAGCGCCTTTCAAAATAAAGGAAATAGTGTAAAAAAGTCATTGAATATATTTTTTTGTACAAATTATGTAGGTAAATGAGAAAGCGTTGCATCTGATAGTAGGTAATCACGGCTGCGTAAGAACACCTGCAAGAACAGGCGCGTTGCAGATGCGTTGTCTGCATTAGAGAAACGGATAGATTAACAGTGGTTCCCTACCCTTGGGCAGCAGGCTAAAACCGAGCCGTGGTTCATTTTTACCGTTGAGTATTTCTCTTAGGATTCGACTTTCCATGGACGTGAGATTAACGTGAGCTGAACGACAGTGGTGTTGCAGACTTGATGAAACAATAAAATAAAAACTTATTTTTTTTAAAAAGATGTGTAAATAAAAGCAATAAAATAAAAACAATAAGTTTAGCGGTCCGCCGTAAAATTATCAAACCTTGAATGGTTTGCGACGATATAAAAGTTTGAGGACCACTGGTATATGTATACGTATGGGAGTGGAAAGGAAAAAGAACATAAGATGAGAGGGAAGGAAGATTTTGTAAAATGTGTCACAAAAATAACGTTGTATGATTTTTTTAAAATAAATACAACTGTAATAAATATTTAATACATTTTTAGAGTGCCTTTAGGAATGCTCCATGGAAATACGTATTCGTTATTTGACACTAAATGTTGTTGAAAAATTGCAAATTTAAGAGAAAAAAATGACGAAACAAAAATTTGTCATAAAAATTTATGATCGACTTCTGATAAGTAACCATAATTTATATGGTTACTGGTTACCAATAACCATTTTTTGTTGTCGTTGTCTTCCGCAGAGTCCACTATACCTGAAGATGTCTCGTGTTGGAGCAAAACACGTGTCGTTTACAAGGTGGAAAAGTGGTAGTGTGTGTTTGGTGTTGTGTGTAGTGGTTGGTGGGTGGAGAGTTGCCGGCCGTTTTTCGGTAAGTTTTTGGTTTGAGTTCTAAATAAATCCACTTCATCCAGCGGGAAAACACACGTTATTAATTTTCTGTCATTGTTTGCATGTCGCGGATCTTAGCTAAGTAAAACTTTTGACTGTCCACATAAAGTCGAGTAACTAATACCTTAAAGTCTAATAGAGTAGTGTATTAATGTCAAGTAAACCTTAAAATATAATAAAGTCAAGTTAAATAGCACAATTAAAAGTGTATTTACCTAATTAGTATAATCACCTCAATTGTGTGTTATAATATCTCGAACAAAATCGGTTTTTACCCACGAAATATGTTTAAATGTTTTTTAAAACATTTAAATTAAGGGGTAGATAAATAGGAATACAAAATACAAGTTGTAGGGTGCGTAATTAAAAAGAGAGGTAGGCGACAGTCGTGAGGTGCATGGTGTCTTATCGGTTTGGTTTTAATTTGAGGCCGGCACGAGACACGCGAACCGATCACGCGACCCAACGCATCGACCTTTTGTATATATATCGTAAGTTTATTTTTAAAATTATTTCCCTTTTAATTATCACGATCTAGACCTTTCGTCGCCGGCCAGTATTGTACGATATAAAAAAAGTATATTTTTCTTGCGATAAAATCATATTTTAATGCTGTCTCGGATATTTTAAAGGCACTTCGATGTACTTATTTCTAAAGGATGGTAATGGTAGTAAAATTAAAAGTTTAGCTACAAATCACAGGGCGCCGTTTGTTTTTTTTTTTTAATGTGGGGACAAAAGCAAAGTTAGGAAATGAGATTTCACGTCACAACTTTTTTCGTCGCGAGCTCTGGTTGCGTGTCGGATTGTAAATAATTAGCTCATTCAGCCGTGCCTGCAGGGACGCCATTATGCTATTGTTTGTTTAGACCTAAGAAACACGTTAAACGTTTTAATATCTTCCTTTATTGTAAAGATTTACTTGAAAAATTTTATTTTAGTAAATAATTGTACATTTATTTCAAAATTATTAGTTCTAACCTCATGTATCGAATTAATTACCTACCTACATATTTACTTAGTAGTTTAATAACACGTATTTTTTTATGGGATAGGAAGGCAAACGAGCAGGCGTCTCACCTGATGGAAAGCAATCAACGCCGCCCACAGACATCCGCAACGCCAAAAGCAAATTAACAATTTAATTTTTATATTTTAAATGTTATATCTTTTCAATCATGTATAAGTTATACGTGATACTGGTAGAGCCACGCTGCAAACGAATACTTCGTCAAGAATGGCATAATATTTGTCTGTAGCATGAATGGGCCGGCTCGCCCGGAGAAGTACAACACTCCGGCTGAAAACCGGCATCTGACTGGTAGCTTAGTTATCACGCTTCATTCAGTGAGCAGTTGAGTTCCGGAGGCCCAACCCCCCTCTCATCTTCCCATAATGACACTTTTTTTTAAGTCCAACAATACTTCTGCATTGCCTGTGGCATTGCGGATGTCTATGGGCGGTGTTGATTGTATTCCATCAGGTGACACGCCTGTTCGTTTGCCTTTCTATCCCATGAAAAAAAAAAGTTTAGGTTTGCGCTTTAGGGGAAGCCTATCAGCAGCAGTGGACTGCCGTAGGCAAATCACAACGTTGCATTTAAATACACAGATATTATAAATAAGTTTATAATTGTTTCATTTAATTCTCAATAATTGTATTTCAACATCTTTACATTTAATGAGTTGTGTTTCGTTGAACCATACGACTTCAAAGCTAATCTGAGTCCCACGGAGGAGTTACTGAGGGACAATTTATTGGTTCATTGGAACTTTGAAATTTGTAAGTCCGTCATTAATTTGAGATTCGCCACAAGCGTTCGGTGATACCCACGCCAAGTTTCGCAATATTTGAGCCCCTTATTTGTCGCTCCATTTATTCACAATAACTTAATAACGATGACTTTGCTAACAGTCATTAAAGATTTGCAATTGATAGTTATTGACAGATAAAAAATCCTCCACCACAAAGTCTGATGAAAAAATCTTCAATCAGTGCGTCCTGCCCGTACTCTCTTACGGTGCCGAGACGTGGACACTGACAGTCCGTCTCCTTGACAAGCTTAAAGTCACTCAGAGGGCTCGTAGTTTCTCTGGTGGATAAAATTCGAAATGAAGAAATTCGCTGAAGAACCAGAGTCAGTGACTATGGGCTGGACACGTTCGTCGGAGAACCAACAATCGTTGGAGTAGACGAGTGCTGAAGTGGAGACCGCGACTCGGCAAACGTAGTGTGGGACGCCCCACCTGCTAGACGGAGCGACGATCTGCGCAAGGCGATCGGGAAGATCGGGCTAGGTGGCGCGCCTTGAGTGAGCCCTATGTCCACCAGTGGACTGCCGTAGGCTGCTATTATGCTAATATTGAATTGATTGAATAAATCTTTAATGTTATTACTACGATAGATGTACGATAGATGGCGTTGATCTTAATCCCTAAATATATAAAGATAAATATTTTTAAATTTCTTGACCCCAAATAAAAAAGATAGGATAATCAGCCTTCTCATCGGAACAAGGCAAAAGCGCTGGCCCAATTAAACTTGACAGAGACAGCTCCCAGAAGGTGTCGGTGTTGGCATCACTCGCACGCGATCTGGTCTCCGGACGCTTGTAAAATCGATAACATTAATTTTATTCCGTCCAACGCTCTCCGGGAATATTTTCGAGTATTTTAATGAATCGAATTCTTGCTACAACGGTGGCTTGGTAAAGGGGTACATTTGTATGTATACATACTCAAAGGTCTGTAGAGTTCAAGTTTAAAAATAATTAAAAGAAAACTTTTTGGCGTGGGTTGATATTGTTGGTTCTAGGGCCTTCACAACTTTGTCGAAAGAATTCGTGAACAGAATGCCTGCAAGTAAACCGAGGAAAAGCGGGAATTAAGAATTGGTAAGGGATGGCGTGTGTTGTAATATAGTAGGCTTCATTGTACTCACGGTGTTAGATCATTAGTGGGATCACTGATAACCCTATCTCTAATATAAACCCCTAACAATAATCCCTGTCTGCTTTCTGGATATCTTTATTTATTTAGTAGGTGTTTTTATATAAGGTTTTATATAAGGGGTTTTTTTAAATTTATGCTCTAAAAGAGTTACGTAGGGAATTAAAGTTTGTAATCCATCGGATCCATTTAATCCATCGGATATCTGTTGAGCAAACGGCTAGTGATTTATGAAATCCAGTCATATCTTTACTAACTTCTTTCTAATTCAGATGAAATTACTCATAAAATTAAAAAAATATCCTTTTTAAAACAGTTCTTTTTTTTCTTTGATGGCAGCTAGTTATAACTATTATGCCAGTGTCAAGTAAAATAAAATAGTATCAAATCTTTTGAAATGTAACTAATTAGTCAGCTTGTCACGTTACGTCTTGATAAAGTGGTGGCTATTCTATCAAAACATTCTATCGACTTTTTCAGATAACTTAAAAAGTCACGACACATGCATTTATTTCATATCAGTTCACTTATTAGTCTTAATCGAACTATATTGTATATTACGCAACCACAATTAAACAATATAACTGATAATAATATAAGATTATGAAAATGAAATAAAAACGCAACGTCACTGTTGTATGTTGGCGGGAAAAGTCCACAAAACAGTTATGTCATTGTTTTATTTACTTTTTTCCATAAATGGTAATTAGGCGTTACCATAGTGCCAGTGTCAAGTAGAATAATAACGCGTACATATCTGGTAATGTGAATTCTGTTACAGTTATTACATATTGATAAAATGGCGGTCGTTCTAACAAAACTTGAAATGCCGCCAAATTCTCGCATGATACCAAGTATTTATCTCATTTTAATCCACTTCCATATTTTAATCGAACTATATGAAACAAAACTCCATCAGAATTAAGCAGATTATGAAAAATAATTAAAAAAAAAAGACGTCATTTAATGTAAATTGGCGGTAAAATTTTCTATTGTTTAAAAATATTTGAAAATCAATATATCGGATAAAGCTGGCTGCTGAAAAAAAGAAAAAAAATAGATTAAACACAGCATGTGCTACTCTTAAAAAGATATATATAAATATTATAGATAGTTCTAATATTATTAATAAAATATAAATAAATTCAAAAGTAATTTGTGTTAAAATTTCTGATACATGGTCTAAATTTATTAACTTTTAATTTAATTGATTCCCAGTATTCCCATGGAGGCACTTTATTATGTATTGGATTATTGGAAAGCTAATATAAATTTTTAAAGATATTTGCACTTGAGGCTTATTTGACCTTTGAACCTTTGTTTAACCTTTTTAAAACTTTGAAGCGGACAGTTTTTTCAATCAATTTAGTATTTATTGGTTTTATATTGGAATTTAGATTAATTATTTAGCTTTGGCTAAACAAATTAAATGATTAAGATTACATATTAATTATATTATGTAAATTAAATTTTGGTCTCGTTTACTTTTTACTTGTTAGTTTACATATTAATTATTGTATAAACATTTTAGAGTTTTGATAAGTGGTGTCATAAATTTTTAAAATTTTGTGGTATGTTCGTGAGTTCATTTTTGATAAGCAATCACTGTTGTCAGTGCTTCTATTGATGTAAATTAATAAAAAATGGTTGCCTAGCAACTAATTTGTATTCTCATTGGATTAACTAATTGTTTATGAAAATGGTCTTTTAGTTTTTTTTTGTTTTGTTCTGGTTTCTAGTTCACCTTATATCTACGTAATACTTGCTATTGAAATAATAGAACTTTTATATGTTACTTATATATTATACATACATACATTATTCTCCTTGATTAATGGAGTCAGGCGTTACTAACTAGGCGGATCCATTACTATATGGACAGTCAGATCTTTTACTTAGCTAAGAACTGGAAGTGACTGGAAGAAGTGAATTTAAGTTCCCCGTAAATCTACTTCTTCCAGTAGAAAACACAAATTATTAGTTTTCTATTTTAGTTTGCTTTTCGCGGATCATAACCAAGTAAATGATCTGACTGTTCCCTCTTCTCCCTCTTCTCTTTGGTCTTCTCCTACCGTTCCTTCTATCTACATCCGCAATTTTTTATCCGCTCATTTAGATATCGGTTAAAGGAAATATTACTAACGCTATTTTTTATTCTGAATTACTACAACAATATTATGTTGGTGTAATGCGCATTTTTTCTATAAGCATTATTAAATAATGTTAAATACGAAATTGTTAACAAAGCGCTGTAGAAAAACTGTAACTCTGATTTACAGTTTCAGGATTTAAAGGATTTCCCTTTATCTTTTATACTATAACTGAACACTTACATCACAGCGTCTCTCCACCAGTATTGTAGAGTTTTGAACGATTCGTTATAATTTAAAACGTTCCCGGCAATCGACAAGGGAACGTCTTAAATATAGGTCAGTAAAGCGTGAAGGATATGACTTTACTATTGGGGCCATAACTCTAACTTATTACCATTTACATCCAATATGGCGCTGGAACGATCTAATTTCATGGCGCTTGGTCCATTCTACGCTCGATTAAGGAAGAGCAAATTGGGCCATCAATTTCTGGAGCTGAAGTCTTTGGAGTATTTTTAAAGAAGCAAGCACCTTAATCTTGTTCATACATCGTACGCATAGCATATCATTGATAATGTTGTTCAAGCTTTTGCCCGTAAATGTAAGATGTATCATCTCAATATTCACGTTATTATAAGTATATAGTATATAGTTCCGTCAAAGTCACCGAACCTAGCTCCAATGCATGAGTTAGATACATACATACATACATATCATCACGCCTGTCTCCCGTAAGGTAAGGCAGAGACCGCAGATCTCCATCCGCTATGATCCCGACACACTTTCCTTGATTCCTTCACACTCATCCACTTTTCATCTATACTAACTCTCACATTCATCGTAGCGAAACGGCTCTCCGTTCGTCGCTTCTCGCCTTCATGAGATACAGAACGTGACGGGTGGAGAACCACGACGCCATCATTTTTTAAGGAATTTGGTATATAAGATTCTTATAGATATATAAGATTCGTCATAGTCAATCCCACGAGCCGCAAGGGACGATGGAGGTCAGCCCCAGCAGAGCCCCATATGTTGAAGTAAGGCACCATAGTACCCGGGGGAGCCCGATCCCGGGACGGTCGGCATAGTTGCGACTAAGTTCGCCTCTAGCCACGCATCCATTGGCACGCCAGACCGTGGTTTGGCGGAGAAAAAATTAAAAGGATAGAGAAGAATGAAAAGGCCTTTGCCCTTCTGACAAAAGGAAAGATGGGTTTATACAGGACGATAGTGATGTGATACTACCGCAACGGAAGACAAGGAGTGATACGGTAGTAGCTCGGGAGGCCGGGGTCGCGTACCCGTGTACCAATACCATAACTACTGGACAAGCGGCTAGGCAAAGATAATCCCTGACCTTTTTTATTACATATGATCTTACTTTATTACCTGCATTTAAGATTAAATATTTAAATAAATTTTCAGTGTTATAGAACAAGTTTCTTCGAATGATCAGTATTATTGCTGAACTTTATTTTGATTGCGTAGTTAGAGCCGTCGTAATAATCTGTTTTACTCCTTTAACAGCCTCCTTTTGTCACTTTCATTCAACGTAATTATTGTCACTTGGCACGTGATAATGCGTTGTACAAAGAAGTATTTGAATATTAAATCAAAGAGCTTTATAAAGCTATGCGTTGTTCGCTATGGGGTATCACTTTTTTATGGAATAGGAAAAGCAAAAGAGCAAGCGTGTTACATACAATTCGTTACGTCTGTTTCCCGTAGGGGTAGGTAAAGACCACAGATCTCCATCTGCTATGATCCCGGTACACCTTCCTTGCATCCTCCACACTCATCCATCCTTCTTATCACATTCATCGCAGCGAAACGGTTCTCCGTTAGTCGCTTCTCGCCCTCGTAGAAGTTAGGATGTGACGGGTGGCGAACCACGTCACCACCCGTCACTTCCTGATGGAATCTAGAGGGAGTGTGGGTGTTGGACCTCCAGAACTCTCGCTCACCGTACGAAGCGCGGCTAAGCTACCATTCAGACGCCGGTTTTCTTCGGGAGTGTGGTACTTCCTCGAGCGAGCCCATTCATACTATAGACAAATATTATGCTGTTCTTGACAAAGTATATGTCTGCTGCGTGGCTCTACTACTAAAGAACACTTCTGTAAAACCTATGGTTTTGCGGATGTTTTTGGGTGGCGTTAATTACTTTTAATTAGGCGACATTTGCCGTCCTAACACATAAAAATAATAATAGATAAAAATTTTAATAAAAATTCAGTATAAGTAAACCCATATTGTACAAAAATAAAATAAACTTATCTAGAACCAATTATAAAACGTATGTTACACAGACTGTTGCAAGAACTAAATTCTATTTATAACTTGTACGGTCAAACGGGAGTTAGACAACACTGTAAAAAAACATGTAACAAGAGTTTGTTGTTAAAACAACTGTAACGATTTTTGTTTTACTCGAACAAGTAAATTGATATGTATATTTTCTTTATGTAAATCGGAGTAAATGCACATTATACGTGCCAGTTAAGGATACGGAACCCTGTAATATTACCTTTGTTAGTACTTTTCGCGATTGACGTGAGGTAATGCGAGCCTAGTGCTTAAGTTAGCATTAATATAACATATAAGTTTGTGTAAATTACTTTAAGTTGATTTTTGATTTCATTATTTTCCAATAACCTTCTGTTGTAACCGTGTATAATTATACCCTGTACAAGTTAGCTTGATCTTTTTGACAGTTGTAAATTTTTCTGATCGACATAACTTTGCAATGATGAACATATTATTTTCTTAATTTAATGATTTTAAAGGTTGTAAAAATATTGAAAAATACATATAACACAACAGTCCCTAAAGATTCAAGCGTTAGCCGAAAATTTTAAGACTTTTTGTTGCTTCGAAGTAAAATTTGAATAGGAAAACTGAATATAATAGACGCTTGTACAATGTTACATCGGTCGGAAGGATGGGACACGAATAACAGGCAGTATACAGTATAAACCGACATATATATATATATATATATATATATATATATATATATATATATATATATATATATATATATATATATATATATATATATATATATATATATATATATATATATATATATATATATATATATATATATATATATATATATATATATATATATATATATATATATATATATATATATATATATATATATATATATATATATATATATATATATATATATGTGTGTCTGTGTGTGTGTGTGTGTACTTGCGTTCGTGTATAGACACAAAATGGCTTCCTGCGACTACGCAACAATCTAATGATCCTATAGGAACGTCAAGATTTTTGCAGTAACCGCTGTCGGACTCAGTCGAGGGACAAATCATCTTATCTTTGCTAGTGGTGTCAGTGATAATATCGCTCGAAGAAATTATACTAAGTTTTAAGTTGGATGTACATTTTAAGTTTAAATTTCCTTAACCTATGCCGGTAGCTGGTCATAAATCTCTTCGCAAACCTAGCAGTAGGTTACAAAGTCGTAAACAGATGGCGTTAGACCGTACACCGTGTTGCGGGAACTGAATAGCCGCGTGTCGGGCGCTAACACATTCCTGCATAGTTTGTTTATATCTTTGAAACATGCAACAAATACATACATATTAAAGTTTTAATGGAACTAGGTTATGGTTTTCATGTTTTGCTGTATAATGGGAAGAAGAGTCTAATATACATAAGCATCAACCCGTATCGTATATATACATATATGAATATAAGGACGACAGGTATTTTTTTATGGGATAAGAGGACAAACGAGCAAGTGAGCCGTCTGATGGAAAGCAATCAACGCCGCCCCTATGGTCTATACAACCGCGACACTACAGGAGTCACGGAAGCATCCCCGGCCTTTCAGGTATGGGTAGGCTTATTTTTGGAAGGTGTCAATGTCGTGTCGGTTCGGAAAGACAGCCGAAGGTACTTGGTTCCACAAAGGTTCATGTTTTTTATTTTCCTTGATAGCAATTAGTTATTACTATCATGCCAGTGTCAAGTAAAATACGATAATATCAAGTATCTTGAAATACACTAGTCAGCTAGCCACGTTACGTCTTGATAAAATGATGGCTATTTTATTTAAAACCTTCTATGGACTTTTGTAATCAACTTAAAAGGTTACGATATACTTATTTATATATTTTATATCACTTCACTTATAACCCTTATTCGAACTACATTGTATAATACACCTCCACGTTTTATAATATAATTGAAAATAACATAAGGTTATGAAAATGAAATAAAAACACAACGTTACTGATTTAAATTAGCGTCAAAAGTCCTGCAGATATTTATTCCAAATCGGGCGCTCTGGACAAGTATGGTGGTTAATGTTCGTTCCTACAGAAATGGGGAGGCTCGTCCCCGGCAAAGGGACTTATATAGGCTGTGAACAAAAGAAACTATTTTATGCTTTAATAAATATCAAATGCTTTTTTATTTATTGAAGCATGTTTTATAAAGCAAAAATGGTTCAGTTAAAATCACAGCTTTTTCTCTCTTATCATTTTTCGATTCTTGCGCCTGTTTTGTCATACAAATTTTAGATACATAAACAAATATATGTTTATTTTACATTACAGCTGAGATACAGGCTCACCACTAGTTCAGGCACTAGCCAGCCACATATGTATTGTTTTCTCTCTATATTGTGACCTTTATATGTAACTTTGTGGTGTCGAAATAAATGATTGTTTTTCTAAAACTTTCGTGTATTTTTTTAATAATACTACTATTACTTGTGTGTTTAGTGGTGTTTCGTGTTAAAATCATCCAGCTCCTTTTTTTAATAAATAATAACAGTACAGGAAGAAAACTCAATTTTAAGTTAAGAACATATAAAGGAAGAAAACTCAATATTGAGTTAAGCTCGCTCTTGTACATCTTCTTTCCTTTTAATTCTTGTTTATCGTGTTTTGTATACAATAAAGTATTAAAAAAAAAGTAAAGCTCAGTGCTCAATATAGCCAAAATCTTCCTTCTGCTTCTTTAGTTTAATATGTACATCTAAATACGTAGATCCTTTAATGACGGACGTGCTATTAATTATTATCTGTGTACGTTCTGTGTTGTACACGCATTGAATCGTAAACGGATATCATTAATTATGAGAGGAAAGTTGGGGTGGTATATCAACTGGAGACACTCGTCGCCAAGTGGGGGATTGTGCCGCGGACGAGTCATTAGCTCACTCCTCCACCTTACCTACCGCGGCGGCTGTCACTCAAAACTGTCTTTCAACGGCGCTTTTGGAGGATAAAAATAATATTAAAGATCATTAGTGTAACATCAACGCTCTGGGAAGGGAGAGTGCGTTATTATTGGTGTCTTTTACACATATATATCGACGATTATTATGCACGATTTAAATCAGAAAAAACATGTCTAGAAAATAGAACACATTTTTTTTTTCTTATTCAAATGGTGTATAAATTGGCCAATATACGTCTTTTTCTACTTACAGAAAATACATTTTCTGTCGTCGATGAATAGTTATAATATTTCATTTATCATATTTTAGTTCAAAGTGTTTTTAGTTTACTTTTAATCCAGTTATTTTCTTTTATTTAAAATATTATTGAATACAATATTTGATGAAGGTTACAGTTACATATGGAACAAGTTAATAAGTTAAGATTATATAAAGAAATGTTATAAATATTGCTTATGTCAAGTTAAATGTATTAAAACCGCTGACAAGATAATATAAATATTGGTTAATCCATTAAACACTAACTGTTTTATGCTATTATTTAACCTCAATATTTTGATGTGGTAATCTTTCCTATCTCTTCATTTCCCCATAGTAGTTTATAGTCCAGTGAAGTTGTCCATTATGATCCCTGTCATGTTGCCGGCGTCTATAAGTGGCAGGGATCATCATTAAGTGACCCAAAAGCTCTGTTATAAAAAATTTAAAATCTTTTTTCCTACTTTTTTAAAATAGACAAATATTTTAAATTTACAAATTTAAAAAATAAATGTTTATATTGCTCATTTTAAACTATAGTAAATACACTTCTTATAATATCCATTTTCTATACACCTCTTCTATATATTCCAATTCAATCAAGAGTTTCCCATTTCTGGAGAAATGGACATAAAACCATAAAACAAGCGGGGTGCTTGTTTAAAGCGTATGGGCAGGACATCTAAACACAAATATATATTTGCACTTCATACACGTGTAAATGTACGATTGATTTAAGAATTAAACCCGCGACCTGTGACTGCGACCGCGACTGATAGCGATACTTCACTATGTACCTACTTGGTCAACACTCACACGCACCCCGCCTCTAGCCGAGCACGTCGAGAAGAACACTTCTATGTCGGCCGCTTACACGAGATTCTCTCACGTATTCGGTCGGTTCTCGACCCCTCGACCTTAGGGCCTAAGGTACTAATAGGGACTATAGTTACTTCAGTCCAATCCTCCCCTACACGTTTAACGTAGCGTTGTGACGAAAATAAAATCGGCACACAAATGTGTACCTCCGCACCAGCGTCGAGCCCATGGAACCTCCGATTTGCGCAGATTCCCAAATATATTTTAATTGCCCGCGAGATACGATTCTGCGGGCCCAGTAGTCGATAAAGCTCTTAAAGCCAATAGGTTATCAGCTTTAACATCATATTAAAATAACCCTTGCCCAATCTCTTCTTCCACTCCTAGACTATGCTGATATCTGTTTCCTCGATGCAACAGCGGAGCTCCTTGACAAACTCGAGCGTTTTTAGAATTTGTGCATCCTTTTCATTTTTGCACTTGGAAGTACGATCATGTATCGGAATTTCGGGTCCGGTTGAAGTGGTTGTCTATTCGACGGCGTCGAGATATTCACATCTTTTCTTTACTTTACACTGTACTACATAATCCCAGATCCAACGAAAACGTTTCCAGTTTTTTGTCCTCAGGGATCAGCCCTGTTGCACGTCCCCCTCCCTTCTCCTTCGTATTCCTTCGTATTCCTCCGCTTTCTTCCAGCCGTTACGGTGGCTCTTTCACTGTACATGCAGTGCGCTTGTGGAACTCTCTCCCACACACTATACGTGATAGCCTGTCACTGGATGTATTTAAGAGAAGAATTAAAGAACATTTCCTTTCAATATAAAATATTTATATATGTATATATTTATGTGTATATTATATATATGTATCCTCCTATTATTATATTTTATTGTTGTACACTTATTCACATCACAATCACAGCTTATCTTATTTCTCTATCACTCCTGGGTTTGCTGGAAGAAAACTCAATTTTAAGTTAAGCTCGCCTTTGTACATCTTCTTTCCTTTTAATCCTTGTATGTCGTGTTTTATGTGTACAATAAAGTATTAAATAAATAAAATAAATAACATTATTGAATCAAAATTGGTCAAAATATTCATAAAAAATCATTACAAACATCACAGATCTAAAATATATTGGTGGACGTTTACATGCCAGTGAACTTGGTGAACTTACTAAAAATAATCGACAAATTAGGCGAGCTACAGTCTCGCGTGACAAAACAGACGTGATTGTGTCACGTGCCGCGGACGTGATGCCGATATCCGTGACATGCGTGCCACGCCCTCCCACAACTAACATCTGATAAGACCAAGTAGGAATAAATACGGAACAAAAGTCCGCATATTTTTCAACACACTAACTTCACTCGATGGTAACTCCATATTAGTTATTCAAATAAACACATATTTACGTTGCGAATGTGGATGAAAGGGTCGGTAGGGGAAGACCAAGGGGAACATATCAAATTGCTGAATGTTTTAAGAAAGGCCAGGTTAAAAGTACCATTAACTAGCAAGCTTATATGATTAGAGTGATGAGTGTGGATGAAACAAGGAAAGTGTGCCGAAATCGTAGCAGTTGGAGATCTGTGGTCTCTGCCTACCACTACGAGAAACATGACGATATATAAGTATATATGTATATATGTATAAACATTTATACTTTGATATTTTGCATGAATGTTATGCAGTATGGCGATCCAGTACGGTGGGTTTTCCCCGAACCTTTTTCCCGTGCACCATTACTTTGTGGAACTAGCTGCCTCTATTTAGGCCTTGCAATACCGAACTAAAATCTGAATACCGGTATTTGATATTTAAAATTAGAAATATCGGGATACCAGTATTGAAACCGGTATTATTGATAAAAAATTTACTAGTTATATTTTTACTTATCTCAGTTGTTATATTGACTTGTTAATAAATAATATATGAAATCCAATAAATATTGTTCTGAAATGAGTAGATATTATTTATTTTATTACATAAAGAGTAGCCGTAGACAGATACAAAACAGTGCAAGTAAAAAAAAGTACATATTAAATTTGTATGTGTAATAAATGTGCCTGATATAGATTTTAATACAATGAAATTGTTTATCTTCAAAAAAAATTTTTGTAATTAATTAATATTTTTTAGTTAGATTTATATTTTGCATAAATTCAATTTTTATCAACTAATGTAATACCAAAATACCGGTATTTTTACATAAATACCGGTTTTTAATAACGGACAAAAATCGTCCGGGATTTCGGTATTCGGGATCCCGGAATCCCGGTATTATAAGCCCTAACTCCATTGGTGTTTCTGAATCTATACGACATTAGAACCTTCATAAGCCTATACATTTTTCAAAGGCTGGCAACGCTTCCGCAATGCTTATGGTACTGCGGATGGCTTTGGGCGGCGTTGATTCGCTTTATTGGGTTTGCGTTGTTGGGCTTTAAGATATGAGTAAGCTTGGTTATTGAAGGTTCCAATGTCGTATCGGTTCGGAAATACCGCTGAAGGCAGCAAGCTGGTGGTTGTTCGTGGAATGAAGTTAAACTACGTATTTTATTAATTAATTGTACATAAATTTTATTTTTATCTATACTTAAGTCTCTACTTCAGCATTCATTAAGTCCAAGTCCGGGAAACATGATCAGCCGGTTATCACTATAATTTTCTAATTAACTATCTATGTTTATGATTGTCTTCAAATTGTTATCAAAAAAAAAATTAAATACTTAACATATCTAATAGATCAGAAACTAAAGTTTGAATAAAAAAACTAAATTTTTTTTTTTAATTTGAGCAATAATTTTCGCAGGACAACATGCCTGTTTTTCTGTGCAGTTTTGCCGAACTATGAACAATTGGCACAATGGCGGGGTTCTCCGCCCGCGAAGTCAATGATAGCGGGTTCGATCCCCGCATCGTAATAAATATATGTATGGACTACAAATATTTATTCCGAGTCTGATAACCCCGGCAATCCGCATTGGACAAGCGTGGTAGGTTAACGTCCGTTCCTCCAGAAATGGGGAGGCCCGTGTTCAGCAGTGGGACATATATGGGCTGTTAAAAAAAAATCTGTAATATGTTATCGTCATAATCTTGTTAATTTGAGCTAATACTACTTATTTCGACGTGAGTGCGTTTACGAAATTAAATTAAAACATCAAGTTACCTCTTTCCATAATAGCAACGGATTATTAAGATATCATCATACATTTAATTAATAAGAAGCAGTACGTGTGGACCGATTTGGTGTTGAGATAGAGGGTTAGTAAGATACGCGTGCGCGGAACGTGACTGCGGTTATGTCACGAATCATGACTCCTACAACATTGTTTTCTGACATCAGGATCAACTCAAAACAACTTTCTTATTGTTTGAGAACGAAGAATTTTGGTCAACCTTATTTTACTTTGGTTTTTTGTCAAACTCTGTTCTATTTTTTTTTTGCGTATTCTCGGTTTTCTTATCAAACTAGAGTTCATTAAAAACACTGTCTAAAATAAATAAGAATGATATTATGTACAATAAATTCACTAGAATATATATATCAACCACACTTATCTATTTAATAATATAATATGCGAATAATCTAACTATATACCTATGTATGTATATACAGGTACATATTTAGTTATATGATGTTAGTTTTTTTCTGGCGAATATATAGAGCTAAATTCACTGACGTAGTCTTCCGAAGTAATAAAGTGGCAATGGGCTGATCACGTTTGTCGGAGATCCAACAATAGCCGGAGTAGGTACTGGAGAGCCGAGAGTAGCCGGAGTAGGAGAGATGAGTAGGTACTGGAGTGAAGACAGCGTCGTGGTAATCGTAGTGTGAGACGCCCCTCGGGTAGATGATGCGACGATTTGCACAGAGCGGCTGGCAGAAGCACGTGAAGAAGAACCAGTGTTGGCAAACTGAAAGATGGCGCTAATTCTACCAGGGCGTAAGATTATCGTACCTGATGAAAAATTATCTTACACGTTTAAATATCATAAAAAAGCATTAGTTATTTAAAAAAAATTAAATTATCACGAACTTGTATTGCGCCTGACACGTGATTTTTCGAATATTATGATTTTCACACGCGTGCACTACGTAGTAGATGGCGCGAAAATTTGCGCGATTTAAAAAGCTTACGAAAATTAAATGGCTCCAAATTTAATCAGTCAATAATTACACAAATAAAAAATGGCAAAATATGTAATATCGACATTGTCGCTCTGTGTCGTTGTTGGAAGCTATCTAAACTTTGATTACATTCAGAAATTATTTTTGGATATTTCAATATTATCGTACATTTGCGTATGATAATGTATCACTATCGTACATCGTACGTTGTTATGAAATTATAGTATGTGTACGATAATTATCGCATGGTTGCCAATAGTGACCCAAAGATCGGGCAAGATGGCGCTTCTTGGGGAAGGCCTATATCCAAAAGTGGACTGCCGCAGGTTGTTGATGATGATGTTGATATATATAATAAATAATTATTAAATAGTTTGTTTTTATATATTATCTGGGTATCTATTTGTTGGTAATGTGTCTTATAAATTTCTTCTCAAGCTGATTAATGGAGTCAAGCGTTACTTTGCGGAAATCCATTACTATGTGAGCAATTAGAACTTTTACTTAGCTAAGATCCGCGACAAGCAAACAAAAACAGAAAAATAATAATGTGTGTTTTCTACTAGAAGAAGTGGATTTACGGGGAACTTAAACAAAATTTTAGCGAAAAAACGGTCGTCAGCAACTGCCAACCACTATCAACAACACCAAACACACACTGTTCCACATTGCACACGACACGTGTTTCGCCTCAACACGAGGCATCATCAGGTATAGTAGACTCTATGGAAGACAACCGTTAAGTGTCTTGCAATTACAATACAGTTCTCCTTGAGCTTCAAATTTTGCGCATTCATACCTTATCTAAGCCAACTGTAACAATAAAGTTGACAAACTTTTCCACGTCGCAAGGAGGGTAGTAAAAAATGATTCAATTAATCAAATAGTCTCAGCATGACTCTGAGTATCCACGCGATTCGAATTGACGGCATTATTAGTCTTCCACCGTAACAGTTCATCGAAGGGCGTATTTCAATTTCACCTAATGCAAATTTAATACGATCCCTACGGTCCGGGAAGGGTTCCAAATCGAGTTTCTTTGTTTTCCCGTTCGTGTTATGCTCCTCCTTGGGGTTGGCTGTTTTGGGTAAAAAACGCAAGTGTAATGTGACTGTGGAATTGCAAGGCCAATTATTTGAGGGGGGTCGGATTTGCTCAAGACGTTGATCTTGATTAATTAGAGTTCGTGTCGCGTGCTTAGTGAATGATGTAACTGAATTAGGCTCAAATAGGGGAGGATAAATTAGGAGCCATGAAACGTAGTGGATTGTTTAAATTTTAACAGTAACACTCTTCCTTGCCACATCAATATCAGCCGCATCGCTGGTGGACATAGGCCTCACTCAAGGCGCGCCACCTAGCCCAATCTGCGGCTACACACATTCAGTCTCTGCCAGCCGCCTTGCGCAGGTCGTCGCTCTATCTAGCAGGGTCCCATAATAACATTACGTTTGCCGAGGCGCGGTCTCCATTCCAGCACTCGTCTACTTCAATGATTGTCCGTACTAAGACAAACGTGTCCAGCCCATTGCCACTTCAGTCTACTAACTTAGAGAGCTATGTCGGTGACTCTGGTTCTCCGGTGAATTTTTTTATTTCGAATTCTATTCATCAGATAAACTTCGAACATAGCCCTCTCCATAACCCTCTGAGCGAATTTGAGCTTGTCAAGGAGACGGACTGTCAGTGTCCACGTTTCGGCACCATAGGAGAGTACGGGCAGGACGCACTGGTTGAAGACTTTTGTCTTCAGACTTTGTGGTATGAGCGATGAGACTTTCCCCTCCCCCCCCCTCGCCACATACCTGTAACGAAAACTCTGACCTTAACTTCAAGACAGTCGCACCAATAATGCCTTGATATAACCATAATGTGAAATACTCATGTAAAGGGTTTCCAGCTGCCGATATAAGTTTTTTTAATTTTAACAATTACTTCCAAGTTCTTTCTACGCACCACTTACCTGCGGAATCAGCTACCTCTAGCGGTTTGTCATTGGAACCTTCAAAAAAATGCTCTACATATTTTTTAAATATCTCTTTTGTAATGCCTGTGGCAATACGGATGTCTATGTGCAGCGTTGATTGCTTTCGATCATGTAAAGCGCGTGCCTGTTTTCCTTCCTCTTATAAAAACCAAGGACCTGGAAGCAGGAAGGAATAATCCTTGTTTTGTAGCAGTTATGGTTTGAAATCTAATTCTGCCACTAGATACCATTATCCGGGCCGCTTTTAATTGACTGATTATATCCCCTCCAATAGTTCCAACCAACCTTGACTAAGGTGTATCAAGCTGCCACTAGCCAATCTCCTTCTATTGAGATGCGTCGTCTATCGTGACAGCGTAGTTTTAAGGCTGAGGATCAGCTTTCGTTGCCGATTTATAATGGTCACTGTTCTCGGTAGTCCGTAACTCACAAGCTTCCTACTCGCGAGTATTTATGACGATATTATAAAATCCCTAGGAATAATAACTCCATTACACAAAAAAGGATATTTTATATTTTACAAAAACTTGCATTTCTCCGCAAATAGTCAAGACGTGGTCTCCACAACAGCACTTGTCTACTTTTACCGTTGTGGGTTCTCTGGTAAACTGGATACGTTCATTACGCTCATTGTTTCTTCAGTTTGCTTCCTCGAAGAGCTATATAGCTAGATCGTTCTTGCGACTTTCTGCGCAGGATGGCAGACAAAGACTGGGTACATATAGTCGAAGATCGAGCTAGGTGGCGCGTGTTGGTGAGGCCTATGATGATGAGTGCCGCAAAAAGTAAAATGAACAAGCAAAGTCGCAGCTAACACTTTGTATTTTATCGAAGCACAGGAGAGCACAGCGTACACGGAAGTTACAGTATGCAAATTTCGCACAAATCGCGGAAATTATTTAACTTATCAACATTTGTTCACTTACGTATAAGGCAACGCTGTCTTACTATCCTGTTATCCCATAAGGAATAAGCGCAGACCCGCAAGGTGTATCAACACCCATTTAACTCCGCTCCCAACATAAAAGGGCTCCCCCACTATATTTGCATTTACAGAGCAAACAGCGTCGCTAACGAAAACCAAGATTGAAAGTGTTATTTATTTTAACTCGCATAGAACAAGCCTCTGAGTTCTACTCGTTCCAGTAATGAGGAGATAAATAGATAATGCTAATAAACGAAAACATTAAAAATAATTATTAAATATCCACAAGGATATAAGGATGTAAGGAATTCTTGTTACATACGTCAATTTGTCAATTAGGACTATAAGGATATTGGATGTAAAGGTAAGTTTTTTTAATTATACTGTCTGTAATTGTTGTGTAGTTCGTAGCACGAAATTAGCACACTCCAACTTTTATAATGGCAGAGCCATGTTAGCATGAACACGGTATTTAGTGGTAACTTTAAAGTAAGTTTACCTCTTATTAATGGAGTCAGGCGTTACTTTGCGGAAATCCATCACTTTGTGGATAGTCAAAAGTTTTAATTAGCTAAGATCCGCGACAAGCAAAACAATAACAGAAAATTAATAATGTGTGTTTAGGAAGACAACCGAAAAGGCGGTTGTCTTCCGTAAAGTCTACTATACCTGAAGATGCCTCGTGTTGGGGCGAAACACGTGTCGTTTACAAGATGGAAAAGTGGTAGTGTGTGTTTGGTGTTGTGTATAGTGGTTGGTGGGTGGAGAGTTGCTGGCTGATTTTCGGTAAGTTTTTGGTTTAAGTTCCAAATAAATCCACTTCATCCAGCACAAAAAACAACATTATTAATTTTTTGTTATTGTTTTGCTTGTCGTGGATCTTAGCTAAGTAAAGCTTTTGACTATCCACATAAGTTTACCACATTCTTTATTTCCTTCTTATGCCCCGATTACTTACTTTACTTTTAACAAAATCTTCTTCCCTCCCCACAATGTATCCTTACTGCTAGAAGTAAGGATATATTGTGGGGAGCCTATCTACAATAATACTGATTATTTACCATTAGCTGACTCGCTTGTTTGTTGTCTATATTATAAAAGCCAGACCAGACAATAAAAAGGTTTCTTTTTGAAATAAAAGAAATACAGTTTCATTCTATCGATATTTAAATAAATTTATTACGATCTTGTTCTGCCAAATACAATATTTTCACATAAAACTGCTTTCATGTAATGCTTATTATTCTTAAGTGCCGACGTTAACTTGGTATTGCCTATTGTAGAACAAGCCATGTATTGTTAGAGAATGGCGGGAAGCGAAACCGGAAACTCTAAGGAAAGATATGGGGTGGTGATTCCTTGGAGGTATATTAATGTGGAAACAGATTTTGTTAGTTTTATTAAAATTTAAATATCTTTTTTCGTTCACAAAAGGCATTGAATATTTTGGTTCTTAAATATATTTCATTTAATCATTTTATAACAACTGTAAATCAGAAGTATATAAATTTAAGCCCATAGCAGTCATTTGATAATAAAGACTAATGTGGTGTAACCTTATCAAGGGCAATCTTGGTGAGCCGCATAACACTCGGCTGGGGAAATATCACTCTTATGAAAACTGACTTTTATTAGGTGTTCCTGATCAATCAACATTGTGATATTCGACATATGAGCGTATGCGTTTACCAAGGAACATTAGCACGTTGCACCATAAGTTACGGCTATATATGGGAGGCTATGAACACTTAAATGCGGTTGGCGAGGGCGCTTGTTTTCCTTGTATTCCTGTATGCGGTAAAGACATGGACCCTGCGACGAGCTGACAGATAGAAGTGTGGTGTTGGCGGAGAATGCTCGGTATCTCTTGGACCGAATTCAGAATAAACGTCTCCATTTTCCAAGATCTCAATGTAAAGGAGCGTCTTTCTTCCATAGTACAGGGTCGCATACTTTCCTTCTTTAAGCATGTGTCTCGGGGTGATAACACCTCCATAGAGCGCCTGGTAGTGCGGGAAAAGTGGAAGGGACCCCAGCGCGTCCCGAGCAGATTTCTAATGCGGTGGACGGATCAGATTAAGATCACTCTCGATAGCCCCCTTTAATACATGAATGCATGAAGAAGGCAGCCGTGAGGGTGAATAGCAGCGTCTGGTTGGACAGGCTACAACTATGAATAACTACCACGACTGCTTTGCCAAGAGCATGACGATATAGAAGAAGAAGAATGAACACTTATCATATAAATGACATGTATTCTCGATTTCCCTGCTCTGCTATTAATAGATGCTTTTTTGCTTTGTTCTATGTACGTTGAGACCTACAAGCCTAATCCCTCATTCTCCTTTTTACCTACTCATGTTTAACCTACTCCTCCCCTATAAGGCAAATAACGGTACCACATTAAATTTCTTCAATTTTGTGACATTGACGAAGGAAGGTTTAAATCCTTACCTTTACCTTACGCAATACTAACCCTTATCGGTCGCTAGCTTTTTATACGTGATTCTCGCTAGGTTGTAGCTGCAGATACAGTTTTCATTGACTTTATTCATTTTTGGGCGACTGAGTTAATCGCTGGAATAGACACTTATCACAGTAAATAGTAAAGTCTGTTGGGAAATACTTAGAATATTCTCATTAGATAATTTCAATTTATCCAACACTGATATTGTTTGTTAACATGGAAACGAAATTACGCCACACAATGTTACCCTACGCACGTCAACCCCTTACGTATCCAAACAGGGATCTTATCTGCATTGTCAAGCTCTTATTGCGGCTATATAATGATGTCAACACATTACGGGTGTGCCCGGGCCGTGGGTAGTCTGCTAAAGGATCACGAATACAAAATTTGTTTATTCGATAGTTACTCCGCCTTTCCTTTATAGG
The DNA here is from genome assembly GCA_031353405.1 of Baronia brevicornis. Lineage (NCBI taxonomy): Eukaryota > Metazoa > Arthropoda > Insecta > Lepidoptera > Papilionidae > Baronia > Baronia brevicornis. Next base: position 948,610 of record JASFAT010003035.1, on the reverse strand, counting down.
CACTTATACTGTTTGTCATGCAAAGATCATAAAATATTGTTAATACGAGAACTTTACTATCAGAGATTATGCTTTAAACATTATTCTACTTTTTCTTTTCATATCCATACACACACACGCGCGCGCGCACTCACGCACACACGCACGCACGCACGCAGCACGAACGAACACAGACACACACATATGTTACATGCGGTGGTCTTTAAAATTCCCGTTTAATTAATATTTTTTTTTCAAATATTATATTTATATTATATATTTTTATAAACACACACACACACACAAACATAGACTTACACACACACACGCACGCACGTACGTAGTTCAGACTTCTTTCTTCAACCTGTTGTCTTTTGCCTGTGACTTTTCTCATCATGATCAGTTACAATTTTTGCCTGTCATGTCTCAGTGTATGATTAAAGAATTCAAATTTCTACGTGCAATGGTCTTCAAAATTTAATTTAATGTTTTTTTAAAACATTATATTTATACTATTTATTTTTATAAACACACACACGAATGCGCGCCCGCACGCACACACACATACACACACACATATTTTTTTAATATATTATTTATTTTTATAAACACGTATACTAAATTTGAACGTTACACATCTTTTTATCATATATTTTTTTAACTCATAGCTGTTACAAAAAAAAATTACTTGAGGTTAGAAACCAGTAACATATTTTTCCTAGACTGACGGTGTCACCAATGCGCTTGCCCAGTTTGGGATAAGCTTATATCCAGAAGTAGATAAATATAGGTAATGGAATGAAGGTATCATATTTACTATAAATTTATTATAAAATTATTTCTTATATTAATGTATATTCTATAAGGTACATAAACACTACATAAAAATGTATTAGATCTATCTTATTTCCCTATCAGTATAGATAAAAAAATATCTTGGTCAATGTTTAAACAATACTACAATATATAATATAAAAATGGCGTGGGAAAAAAAATGTAAATTTAGTGTGAAAATTGATCATTCTCGTCAAAAATTATCTGTTTCCGAATATTTGAACAATGTGAAAAAAAAAAACAAAGAGCGATAACCGTTTAAATCGCGATAAATGCTTTCTTAGGCGTATTGAGTCACCCAAACACTGGCCGTGGAGAAGTAAATATCGATGTACTTAGGGATGTATAAAGTCCAGTTTTGAATTGGATATCGGTGAAATTTTTTATCCGGTTTTTTCGTGTTTTACGGATGACCGTATTTATAGGAGGTTACATTTGATTATCAGGTATTAATAAATAGCAATTGAACAGAAGTAGATTACACTTTTAGGACTGTGGAAAATTCCACAACTAAAGATTTGCGCAGGGCCGGTGGCAGAATCATACTATGCTATAATGATATCATGCTGGTTGGATTTAGGTTGAACGTTGGGGGTGGCCTTTATTTAGCCGTGGAAGACCATATGTTGAAGATAGTGATAATATTAATATTTTTTAATTATTACTTTTTTATTCTAGAAAGGAAATATTTAAAAATCCTGCGGATATTATATTGCCTTTTTTGTCTTTGTAAGTACAAATTGTACCTTTACGATAGTTATTTTAGGTATAAACAAGAGGGCGGAATCGAAATACAAATACACTAGGTCATACATATATTTATCTCGATCATTGAACCCGGGCATAGAACTCGGGGCCAATGAATCTAAACTATAAACATTGTTTATTATAATATATCAGAATGTAATTTCTTTTTTAATTTTTTTTAAATAACGGATAATTTCTGGCATGCTAATGGGTTTCATTAACATCACTAGTAAATATTACGAGTGGGGCTATTATATTTCTTGGAAGTGTTAATAGAAGAGATAAGCCGCAGCCTTTACCTGAAGGGTTAGCGTAAAACCGGACGCAATCACTAATGGTGGTCTCAGAGAAAGTGTTATTTTTTTTCTAGACAAAAGCATTATCGTTTGCTTTTGTAATCTTTTAGAAATGTTTTAACGTCTTTTGATAATGCATTGTTGTGACAGAATGTTTGCAGTCTATAATATTTCAAACGAAACGGAAATAAATAACACATTTTATTTGCATATTTTCCTTAAAAGAACACCAGTAATGTTTTTATATTATTAGAATTGTTGTTAACCATTTCAACTAAGTTAACTGATTGTGTTAGGAAAACATTTTAATACTAGGATTGATCCAATGAAGGTACGTCGTAATGTAATCTTTAGCAATTGAGTTATTGATGTTGTCATAAAAAATCGGAGGCAGTCATGAGGACTGCCGAAAGAAGTGAAAACTTAAAATTCTATTTTGCAATTTCAAACTAATGGTAATATTATATAAATTATATAAGGAAATAAAAATTGAAATCTTAATATTACATAAATAAACAATTTAAATAAATAAAAATACATAAATAAGTAATATTATTATTATGAATTAAGAATATTTTAATAAATAAATAATATGTAAATAATTTTAATATTTTAATAATATATACCTTAAGCATTAGCATGTTGCTGACGCGAACCCATAGATTTTTTCGGTAACCAGAGACGTGTAAGGTGGCTATAGAAGTTTTCACTTCAAAAAAATAAACATGCTCGTATGCCCTGTATTCCTAACAGTATTTTGTTATATGAAGAAAATTATGTTTATCTATCTAAAAGTTTAATATTTGTGTATGTATTGGTGAGTTTGTATGTGTGTATATTGAAAAAAATGCCTTTTTATGAAATCACAATATGCTTAATTTCACGATCATGATCATCATGGTAATGATCATCATTGTTTTTTCGTAACTCACTGCTGATTAAAAAAAGACTATAAAAATCGTTATTTCGAGTATTGGTTTTAGCTCGTAAGTTTATCGTAAGTCCGCTACGTACAAAACTTTCTTATTTGGAGCAGGCCTATATTCTTTTGACTGATAACTATGATGATAATTTCCATTAGTCGTTCCTTTTACAACCATTCTAAACTTTACAACTAATTAAAAAGCACTACAATTGGTTATTATTCCTAATTTTGCTGCTTACATATTATGCTTTCCACAACGGTATTTTATTTATGGTGGAAGTATTCCTGTAGGGAGACGAAACATCTCTCTGTCACAGTATGCCACAACTTCACGGTCTAAGAAAATAGAGGAAACACAAAGCACGTCAAACAGATTGTTGAAGTAGTTGAAGGCTTCGGTGGGATGCGTCTTAAACATGACTTTTCCATTTTTCCCCCGCTGGGTACCTTCGCATGTTTTGACGGTAAGTATTAAGGGGACTCTACACTACAAATATCCTAAATATGTGGAATTTATTTCTAGATAGTATTTATGTCAGTTATTTATTTATCTGTTATATTTATATGTGGTAGATTCTCGCTTCAGACAAATTTGTGTAAAAAAAGTGGTGACAGAATCTTTTATTTTTTTTTACAAATTATTGTTTGCAATATGACGACAATTCATCTCCTGGCCAGCGAGCAGATGAGGCCAGCTCATCTGGAATATACTACTCTTCCAGAAAGGTGACTTCTAAGTAATAGTGAGTTAGTTGGGTGCTGCTCTGTGCTTAGTTCAGAGTGAGTTGAGAGCTGGAAGCTTAATTTTTTTTTTTTTTTTTTTTTATGGGATAGGAGGGCAAACGAGCAAGCGTATCGCCTGATGGAAAGCAATCAACGCCGCCCACGGGCAACCACGACACCGCAGGAGTCGCGGAAGCGTTGCCGGCCTTTTAGGTATGTATAGGCTTGTTTTTTGAAGGTTCCAATGTCGTAACGGTTCGGAAAGACCGCCGAGGGTAACTGATTCCACAAACTGGTGGTGCGTGGAAAGAAGTTACGAGCGAAACGCACCGTAGTAGATCGCCACTCATCCAGGTGGTGGGGATGAAATTTTTCTTTACGGCGAGTTGTGCGGTTGTGGAATTCCGCGGCGGGAATTATTCCAAATAATTCCTCAGAGCACTCCCCATGATAAAGGCGGTAAAAAATGCTGAGAGATGAGACATCTCTCCGCAGCGCTAGAGAATCAAGCCGATCGGTGAGATCTTGGTCATCGACGATTCGGATCGCACGACTTTGAATGCGCTCAAAAGGAAGAAGTTGATACTGGGGAGCCCCGGCCCAGAGGTGAGAACAGTATTCCATGTGTGGTCTGACTTGTGCCTTGTATAGTTGGAGGCAATGGCCAGATGTGAAATATTGTCTCGCTCTACTGAGCACACCCAGCTTTTTCGAGGCCAGCTTGGCCTTTTCTTCCAGATGGCCGCGGAACTGGACATCATGCGATATGTCAACTCCAAGAATTCCGATATATGGCTTAAGATTGAGGGGAGTGTCTCCAAAGCGAGGAGCTACGACAAAGGGAATTTTTTTGGTAGAAAACGCGCAAACTTGTGTCTTATTGGGGTTGAATTCGATTAGATTACGCTGACCCCAATTCGAGACCTGGTCTAATGAGGTCTGTATTTCAGACACAAGTTTGTTCCGACACTCATCGGTATGTGCCCGAGAAATGTTAGCACGGCCGGAGTATAAGGCATCACCTGTGGTGTCATCTGCATAACAGCGTATGCTACTAATTTGTAACATGTCGTTGATATGCAGAAGAAACAAAGTAGGTGAAAGCACACAGCCTTGCGGAACACCAGCATTCACGGGCTTCGTGTCCGAGCAAAAACCGTCTAAAACGACTTTTATGCTCCGATCTGTCAGGAAGCTGGTGATCCATTTGCATAATTTATCGGGCAACCCATAGCACGGAAGTTTAGCTAGAAGAGCCTTGTGCCACACCCGATCGAAGGCCTTCGCTATATCCAGGCTTGCTGCTAAGGCTTCCCCTTTGCACTCCACCGCTTCTGCCCATCGGTGTGTCAAATAAGTGAGAAGATCACCAATTCTTCAATTCACCAACAATTCTTTTTCCCTTCCTTTACTTCTGTTTTTTCTTTACACTATTTACATATTATCTAAAGGGAAGTAACGCATTTGAAGTTTTGTAAGTGTTTCTTGGGCAGTGATTGCTTACTATCAAGGTGAGAAAAAGATATTTTTTCTCACCTTGATTTTTTCGACGAGAGTGTTAAATTTCTTCCAAAAAAAAAAAAGTTTTTCACAAGTGAACAGGGCACTTTATATGACAATGAAACATTGGAGCGAAATTTGAAATTTTATTTTGTAGGAAAGTTATACGATAAGCACGGTGTCAGTTAAATTCGAGAGTGCTTTTATGGGCGTACAGAAGTGATTTATGTAAATGGGTCGTTCGCTCCGAAGGAATCTGTTGAAATCTCCTTAACGTAAGTATCATTGTACCTCTGAATTTTGGGCGTAATGTTGCGTATATGTTATCTTAATTAGCGGCTACAAAGTTAATGATGATATTCTCTCAAATATTTGGAGTCCTGTATATGTCTATGTGTATGTATGTACATATATATGTCAACCTTCAGTGCATGCGCTTCGCCAATTTCGGAGCAATGGATATGAAATCACCATTATTAATGGAGTCAGGCGTTACTTTGCGGAAATCCATCACTATATGGACAGTCAAAAGTTTTACCTAGTTAAGATCCGCGACAAGCAAAACAGCATTCAGGTATAGTAGACTCTACGGAAGGCAACCGAAAAGTAGACTTCCGTAGAGTCTACTATACCTGAAGATGCTTCGTGTTGGGGCGAAACACGTGTCGTTTACAAGATGGAAAAGTGATAATGTGTGTTTGGTGTTGTGTATAGTGGTTGGTGGGTGGAGAGTTGGTTTAAGTTCCAAATAAATCCACTTAACCCAACGGAAAAACACACATTATTAATTTTCTGTTATTGTTTTGCTTGTCGCGGATCTTAGCTAGGTAAAGCTTTTGACTGTCCATATGAAATCACCATGTTTGTCTAAGGCAAAATGATGAAACATCCAAGCTTGTAAATAATGTATAAATTTATTTCAACGCGGCGCGACGCGAATTCGCAACCTTTGACTTTGAATGTGGTAATTCGTTACTCAGCCAAAAATCCAAAACGGCCAACTAGACCGTGTGGTTCCCTTAGATGATGTACAAAGCGACTATGGGATGCAAATACTATATGGGCAGCAGCCTTTGTTTGTGTAATAAAAATCGGTTTGTATTTCGAAATCGCTTGTCAAGCATGAGGATGAGAGAAACCACCTTATTTGTGATTAAATGTGGGAGAAATTATGTATTTATTATGCTTATAATTAATCAACGAAAAGCGACTAATGGAGAGTCGTTTCGCTGCAATGAATGGTAGCGGATGGAGCTCTGTGGCCTCTGCCAACCTGCAACCTGCGGGGGATAGACGTGAATATATAAAAAAAAAAAATAAAAAAAGAAAAAATTATAATGAATAATTTTTTTTATAATTTAAATACATATGTACTTTCAATTTTTCACTTCCTTTTAAATTTACCACTAGTTAAATATGCGATATGTTTGCATACGACATGCAAGTCGGCATTCGAGGCTATCTACATTGCCCGTGAAGCCTCTGCTCGTATTCTACTATGATGAAAATGACGTCAGACGAGTCTTCTATACTGCATCCATAATTGTATGAGCAGCTATAGGTATAACATCTCGGTGCTTAATTGCATTATCTGGACTTCTTCTCAGCTTGCAGTCTTCTTAACTGAGGGACAGTTTGTGATTCCTGCTATGTGGATTTTTAACGACAACAATCACGATCTTTCTAGATTAAGCATAAAGTTTGCCCGGTGTCTGTCTCTTGCTCATGCTTGCCCCCCTTCCCTACCCATTTGTACGGGTGGTCACCAAAGTATTCGTTGAAACAGTCGCCCGATTATATCGCGATTATACAATAGCGATATAATTGTTGTCAAAAGCGCCATCTATCATCAGATAGAGTTTTATCGATCAACAAATTATTAAGTAACTTCTTCGCATAAAATAAATTAAAATTGAATAGCACAAGATGTAAAAAAAAATGCAATTGTTTATGTATTTATTATAATATTTTACATAAGAAATATTTAAATAGTATTATATTAATATTTTAATTTCTCGTATTTGACATTCAAACACACAGATAACGTGACTGAAAACTTCGATTGGAAAAAAAAATCGATAGACATATAATTTGTTTACGTTTATTTTCAACCGCAACTCCCACATACATAATTTGCTTGCATCATGTGCAAGGTTAGAATTCACAAAAGTCTACGTCAACTCACATTAATCAATAATAAATAATTTAATTCATGGGACAACTTCAAAAAATGAACTTTGACGACCGCTTGGCTCAAGCAAAACCAGGTACTCTGGTTTTTGAGCCAAGAGTTTTTTGTCCAAATCGCTTCTATATGTAATTTCAAGTAAAAGATTACAAGTGTTATCAAAATGAAGTAACTTTTTTTGAGGAACTAATAACCGTTAGATAAATATATGATATAACGCTGTATAAGTTAATATAATATTATATAATTTTTTTACAATGTGTCGACGATAGAGATAAATTATAAGACAAATAATTTCGTATATGTCTTTTAAGTAGTCAACAAAAATTTATTTATATAATCGTGTTTTTTATTTTATTTGACCCATTTTTATTGGTTTTAAATCTCATAACAATAGATGTTAATACGTTGAAATGTAAAAGTATAAGCAATATAGAAACGGTTTGATTTAAAGGTATTAATAATAAATAGTAATTAAGTTTCCAGTAAAATATCTTTGTGCTTTTCAACACGTTGTTAATACAGTGTCTATACAGTAAATGTCTATTTATAAGAAGGCAAGTGACCGTATATATTTTATATTATATTTATATATATATATATTATTATATTTCAACTTGCTAATAGTTTTTAACTATTTTCTATTTTGACTGCTATTGCTCACTAGATGGATCTGTGAGTTTCAGGAAAAGACGTCGCAGAGCTTTTGCGGGGCGCGGGGTGAGAGGAGTTAAGTTGCGCGTCCCATTGCCACTTCCACGAGTCAAACGCTACGTTTGACAGTCACAACGGAACCGCGTCGCGGGTAGGTCGTGTCGCATCCCGCGCCGGTTTATTCCGCACGCAGTTAATATTTAATAACACAAAATACGTATCAAGTGCTGCACTCAGTGGATGAGTGGACGTAACAAGTTAAAGTATTACCAAGGACTTTTTTATTCAACATTGGACTGTAGTTAAGTGAAATGATAGAAATTTTTAGTTTGAAAATTCAAAATGTTACATACTTTGTTTCGGAAATGGTGATATCGACCCATAAAGTGTCTTTATGAGACGTTTTTAAGTGAAATGAAAAATCTGTGATAATGTACGCCATAGTGACTATATTTTGTGCGCTGCTCCACGTAGGATGGACTGTAGCTCCCTACGGCTCGGACAAGTGCGCTCGGGTATCGGGAAACAACGTCCTTTGTAAATTACGAACTCTTGACGGCAATGGAAGTAGCATTGCTACAGTGAATTCCGATACCAATACTCTATCAGTGGAATGTAATCATCTACTGCTTTTTGAAAGTTCTCTACGCGCTCATTATTTCAGTTCAACGGAGTTTCTCAGCGAGTTATCAATAACTAACTGCAAGTTACTTCATTTACCCGACAACACTTTTCACGATTTAAAAAAACTGAAAAGGCTTAAAATACGTTCTAAAAACTTCGAATGGGGCCCTACCAAGAACATGGAGATATCTTTAAACGCATTCAATGGTTTATCGGAACTACAATCGTTGGATCTCGCTCAAAATAACATCAAGTTTGTCCCTTCCGGCGTGTTCTGCGCCTTGGAGAATTTGAATAGACTGAACCTAACAAACAATAGAATTAGAACTGTTGGACAAATAGGTTTTGGTCAAGGATGCGGTTTGAGTTTACAAACTTTAGACTTGAGCCACAATGAAATCAAAACTCTACCGGAGGACTCAGAGCTACTTAAATTAAGAGGTCTACAACAGTTGCATCTACAATACAACAATATCACTGACATATCAAGCGAAGCATTCGATGGACTGAACTCATTGAGAGTTTTAAACATATCGCATAATCGCTTACATACTTTGCCCGAAGGAATGTTTATGAATGCTAAGGAATTGCGAGAAATATATCTCAACGACAACTCTTTATATGAATTAGCTAGAGGATTATTTCACCACTTGGAACAGTTGATTGTTTTGGATTTATCGAGTAACCAACTTACTAGTAATCATATTGACGACGGCACATTCAAAGGCATGATTCGGTTGATAGTTTTAAATTTATCCAACAACGCTCTCACAAGGATCGATGGAAAAACATTTAAAGATCTATTCTTTTTACAAATATTAAATCTGAAAAATAACTCGATCGGATACATAGAAGAAAATGCCTTTCTACCTCTCTATAATCTACACACTCTCAACTTGGCTGAGAACAGACTACACACTATAGACGAGAACCTATTCAACGGCTTGTTCGTTTTGAGTAAATTGACACTTAACAACAATTTACTTGTCAATATTGACCGAAAAGCCTTCAAAAACTGCTCCGACTTGAAAGAACTGGATTTGAGTTCTAATCAACTGTTGGAAATACCCGACGCATTATGGGAACTTCCGCTGTTGAAAACTCTTGATCTCGGCGAAAATCAAATATCCGATTTCAAAAATGGCTCCTTCAAAAACTTGAACCAGTTAACGGGATTAAGACTAATTGACAATCAAATTGGTAATCTCAGTGTCGGCATGTTTTGGGACTTACCGAGTCTACAGGTCCTCAATATTGCAAAAAACAAAATCCAGTCTATTGAACGAGGCACATTTACACGGAACAGCCAGCTGGAAGCCATAAGACTCGATGGGAATTTTTTATCGGACATCAACGGTGTGTTTGCAACGCTAGCTAGTCTTCTTTGGCTCAACCTTTCAGAAAATCATCTAGTGTGGTTCGATTATGCGTTTGTGCCTAGCAATTTAAAGTGGTTGGACGTTCACGGCAATTTTATTGAACATTTGGGCAACTATTACAAGTTGCAAGATGAAATTCGTATAAAGACACTAGACGTTAGTCATAATCGTATTGTAGATATAGGGCCTATGGCCATTCCTAATAGTGTAGAATTATTATTTATAAACAATAACTATTTGAATAATATTCATGTGAATACGTTTTTTGATAAGAAGAACTTAACTCGTGTTGATATGTATGCTAATGAAATTGTAAATTTAGAACTTAATAGTTTACGTTTATCACCAGTGCCGGGAAATAAAACCTTACCCGAGTTTTATATAGGCGGTAATCCATTTCAGTGTGACTGTACTATGGAGTGGTTACCTATAATTAATAATATGACCGCTGTGCGACAGTATCCGCGTGTGATGGACTTAGAGAACGTTTTGTGTAAAATGACAAACACTCGCAGTGGAACGCATGTGCCCTTAACTAACCTTAAAACAACGGACTTTTTGTGTGAATACGAGACTCACTGTTTTGCCATTTGCCATTGCTGTGACTACGACGCGTGTGACTGTGAAATGACTTGTCCTCACAACTGTACCTGTTATCATGACCCATTGTGGAATACAAACGTCGTCGACTGTTCTGGACAATCTTCGATACAGATACCGAGCAAAATACCAATGGATGCTACTGAAGTATTTTTAGATGGAAATAATTTAAAAACGTTACATGATCATGTATTTATTGGACGCCAGAAGATGCGGTCTTTATATATTAATAATAGCAATGTTGAAAATATTCAGAATAGGACTTTTGGAGGCCTAAACTCTCTTGAAATACTTCATCTGGGGAGTAATAAGCTAAAAGAGTTGAAAGGCTTTGAATTTCAACAACTCAGTAATCTAAGAGAACTCTTTTTACAAAATAATCTTATAAGTCATATCGCCAACATATCATTTATCTCTTTAAAGGCTTTAGAAGTTTTACGGCTAGATGGCAACCGTCTCGTAGATTTTGGCATATGGAGTTTTACTAATAATCCTAATTTGAAGGCCCTATCACTTGGAAATAATTTATGGTCTTGTAAATGTAGATACCTGCAAGAGTTAACAGCATACTTGTCCGAAAATACACAGAAAATCATCGACATGACCGATGTATGGTGTTGGAACGGAGATGCAAAGCCACCACAGAAAAAAGAGCTTAATCTAAATGGCACGGCATGCAGTGATTACTATGCCGATAATTCGGTTATCGGAAACATGTTGGTGTCGAACTACGTTCCCATGATGGTGTCGACTCTCACAGGCTTTATGCTAATTTTATTGGCACTCGTCGTACTATTTCTGTTCAGAGATTCTCTTAGAGTTTGGCTGTATACAAATTGTGGAATACGGGTGTTTTCCTTTAATGGAACATTTGAGGAGAACGAAAAATTGTATGACGCTTACGTTTGTTATAGTCCAAAAGATGAGGAATTTGTAGTACAATCCCTAGCCACAGAATTAGAGAATGGACACCCTTCATATCACCTTTGCTTACACTACAGGGACATAATAAAACACCATGGAGATCGTGATCTTCTCCAACACCATAACGATGCAAACCAACAGTACATACACTGCGCGCCTCCTGTCGTCGAAGCAGCGGAGGCGTCCAAAAGAGTAATCCTTGTTCTAACACGAAATTTTATGCAAACGGAATGGTCCAGATATGAATTTCGGCAAGGTTTACACGAAGCTCTTAAAGGGTGCATTTATAAGTTAGTGCTAATAGAAGAATGTTCAGTTATTTCTGACGCGTTGCTCGATCCCGATTTACGACCCTACCTCAAAACGGGATCGCGGCTGCAATGGGGCCAGAAGAGATTCTGGGAGCGGCTTAGATATATGATGCCTGATACTTCGCATCCGACACACAAAACGCGAAGTCACAACTATAGAAAAAATATTAACACGTACACATTAGATTCGTCGGTGCCCAATGGAAACCGTACTTTATCGTACCCTGACAAATCACCTGTATTAGGTAACGCAGGCCAAGGCGCCAGCGCGCCGCCTGAGTATGCCACTGAGGTGCGACAATCGCCTTCCGCTATAAGGCACACGCAAGGAGTAGCCTACGGTCCCGACGGAAGACCTATATCAGATCATATATATTCGTCGATAGATTCTGACTACTCTTCTTTAGAGCACGGGATGGCCCCCGGTAGGCGGCGAGACCACCGACAGTGGCCTCCTCCACCGCCTCTCGTAAATACCGGCAATGCCGTACAAGCTTACCTAGTCTAGGCGGGCGTACCAGCCCACTTCCAGTCACATGTAAATATGTAGATGTTTATACTATGCGCTGTACATATTGTATTTATTAGTCTGTAAGTGCTATACCAAAATTTTATGTAAGTCTACTATTATTGCCTGTTCGTTATCCTGTGTATAGATTTCATGATAAAATTTTAAAGACTGCTGTAGCATATGAGTATTGTAAATAGCAAAAATACGTGATCATACTAAATTAATATCAGTAATATGGCGTTATTTATACACTATGAAAATAAATTGATGAAGAATTTATAGAAAAGTTTTTTATTCCTTATACGTCCTTTTATAAATCTTACATAAAATAATAAGTAGGATTAATATTCAAATTAAAAGAATACATGGAATATACTGAACACAAACATAATATCCTTAGTACATTATTTTTCCTTCGACTTGTTGTGTGATATATAAAAATACAAAGCTTTATATTAACTTAAAGGTATAATTTCTGTCATTTTTTATGCATACTTTAATACATTTTGGTATTGTCTTAAAATTTTACAGTACACAATATGTTTTAAAAATATTAAATATATCTTTAAATCAGTCTTCATTATAAAGTTCATATTCTTTACATTTAATGTTATTTTTGTTTTATTGTATTGTATAAAAGAAAGGTTAAAGGAAGATTGATATTTTCAAATGTAGTATTATTTGTGATTAGATTTTTAATATTATTAACAGTGATATTAACAGTGAATAATATAAACAATTGGTCCAATTTTCTAAAACAGACAAAGATAATATTTGATGCATTATTAAATAATAATATAAAAAAGAAAACACCTCAAAACCTTAAAATTTATTCTTGTTTATTCACTTGTTTATTCTTTAAATCAGTTAATATTATGAAAATGAATATCTATAAGTAAAAATCATTGATATTGGTAATTTTACAATTTACATAAACAATATTTTATGTTTTTAATTCGTAAAAAAAGTTGCAATGATGAAAGATAGATTTATGAAAGACTTTTCATTAATATTATATGCAGAAAATAAAATTAAAACTCATTACACGCTACCCACTGAATGCCTATTGTTTTGTAAGATATAACAATAGAAATGCGGGACATGGCGCGGGAATTGTTTTGAAAACGAATACAGTTTTAATACCAGAAGTTTGACCTTATTTTTCTGCGTTTTTACTATTTGTTTATGAACTTAAAATAAAGTACCGATTATGTGGACAGTCAAAAGTTTTACTTAGCTAAGATCCGCGACAAGCAAACACTAACAGAAAATTAATAATGTTTTCCTGCTAGATGAAGTGGACTTATTTGGAACTTTAACCAAAAACTTACCGAAAAATACACAACAACAAACACACACTATCACTTTTCCACCTTGTAATCGATACGTATTTATATTAAAATTGCGGCTAAAATAACATTATATTTTTTAATACAAGCAATGTTTTAAGAAATATGTTTTGTGTTAATAATTCAATTGAAATAAGAAACGAATCTAGTATCATTTATCCTCCCTAGAACCGGCCTAAATAACATCGATTTTACGAAACTTTCATTTACAAAAATATAAAGGTTATTTATTGTTCGGAGTTATTTTTCCCTGATCTAACATTTAATCCCTCCCAAAAAATTCAGTGTTTACCGAAAAATACATAAATATTATACGTAACTTAAATATGCGTTGTTTTCCGCCATTTGATTTATTTCTAAAGATTATAAATTTAGTAACGGTTCACTTCTGTTCATTGGCTTCTCCCAAAATTGAGGGGTGTTGCCTTTATCCCCTACTCCTAACTCCCCTACAAACATTTGAATCTGGTCTTTTGAAATAATATCATTTTTTTCCTATTTGTTATGCTACCAGAGATTATTTTTATTTAAGCTCTAATTCGCATTCTTTGTATATATGGCGAATGCATTTATTATTGCGATTGGAAATTAACATTGGCCCCTATTCAGCGCCCAGGCTAAGTTCTCTTCCTGTTTTATGAAGAAACTGTTCAAGATTCGCGTCTAGTACGAATGACTCATTGCAGCAATTATTATGGACAAGACAGTTACGTAATATTCACCGAAGCTGTAAAGTCTTATCTTGTCTAAATTTTTATTTTCAACTCTATCGTTTTAGGATTAAAGTCTTTATTCGTGTTATCTTGAAAAGTAAAGTTTAAAGACCCAACTTAAGGTTACTTTTTGTAATAAAATGTACGAAAACAAAAAGCTTTTATCCAATGTAGACAATATAAGTAGAATACAATATAAGTAGAAGACAATATAAATTTGATAACAGAATTCAATGTACTTACTTATAATTGATATATTTTTGGATTAATTTATCACTAGATTTACCAATATTAATTACATACATATTTTAATGAAGTGAGCCATTTGAACTCATACAAGAAAATTGAATTTTTACAAAAAAAGCAATTTCAAATCAGTTTAAATGAAAGTTTTGTTATCAATGCATTAATTGAAAACATTTATAATGAACACAACTTTACAAATATATTTTTCGCAAAAGTTTCGATTACATTTAGCACAACGGTTCTCTTACATTTATTTCTATTTCATGATTTTTTTATGGGATAGGAAGGCAAACGAGCAGGCGTGTCAACTGATGTAAAGCAACCAACGCCGTCCATAAATATCCGCAGTACCGTAGGCAGTGCAGAAGCGTTGCCGGCCTTTAAGGGACTTTTACTTTCATTTTGGGAGGAAGGGGGGGTAGGGAGAGGAGGAAGTGAATGGGGGGATGGGCCTCCGGAACTCAACTGCTCAGCGGAAGAAGCGCGGTAGGTAAGTTATCACTAGGACGCCGGTTTTCTGCGGGTGTATGGTACTTCCCCGGGCGAGCTGGCACATTCATACTAGAGACAAAATATATGCCATTCTTGACAAAGTATTCGTCTGCAGTGTGGCTCAACCACTAATAAATATTGATTATTGAACTTCACAATTTTTTTGTTAGTCAATAGTATGAATTTTTGACAATGAAATGGATGTATTCTTGATATATTTATAATTATTTCTCATTTCTTCAACCTCTTTGAAAAACAAAACTTTTTTGAAATTTTTACATGAGTTGTCTCTATATATAATCCTATCATTGATAGTTGCTAAATCTGAAATGTTATAGAAAACTTGTGGAGGCCATTTGCTTGTGGAGCCTGCCTTAGTCAATACTAATGCGCTCAGGGGAATATTCGATACTCCGGTATCACAGTTGTGAAAAACAATTTATCATCCATTAGGTGACCCACTGCCTATTTTTACGTGACATTTGCCTATTTTCTATAAAAATATTTCTCTTATAAAACTATCATTTTAAAAGGTCATATGTTTTATAATTTTTAGTATGGACAATATTTACGTATACATATCCTACTAATATTATAAATGCGAAAGTTTATGAGTATAGATGTATCTTTGTTACTTTTTCACGAAAAAGCTACGAACGGATTTGGATGAAACTTTACAGTAATATAGGTTATACATCGGAATAACATATAGGCTACAATTTGTAATGATTTTATGTAATTTTGGTCGTAATATAACGATGCATGACAATTAAGTCGGATAAAAATCTGGCCTCTGAGAGCTATCTCGGCGTACGGTGCCTAAACCATTGGAGTTACACAAAGATGATGTACCATAGGATTGTTTGTCTTGAATAGTTCTAAATAAAAGTCCGCGACAGCATATTTATGTGGAAGCCACTATGACCAAAGTTGTGAACCATAAATAAAGTAAAAAAATATATATATACATTTATTTAAAATGATCGGTCACGAAACTTAATGTGGCAGGCCAAATTCCACGCGAGCGAAGCCACAGGCAAAGGCTAGTGTATATATAATGCAACCGATGAATAAACCTAAAAAAAATTCAATAACCTCGCCCTTTCCACCGCGTCTATACACCGGACGCGGTATCCGCCGTGAAGCGTGATCGGCGTAACCTCTGTAGCCGCTTGCCGGTCGCTGGACTGCTTAGCACAAACTTATTGTTGGCTCTGAATACTTAATTCACTATTAGCTCATAGAGCCTGCGTGTGGACTTACAATGAACGAACATAATAAGGAGTTACGGGCCAGCGTGTAGCGCAGCTGTTTGTGTACTCTTGTGTAGGTCGGAAGAAATCCGGCTTCTGTATAGTGAAAGTCGTGTTGGTCGATGCATTATTAGATTATTATATCATAATTGTACAAAGATTTATTTAGGTTCGTACATAAATTTTTATGTATACAATTAAGGTGCGTATGTAGTAATCGGTTAACTTCGTCAGGTAACTCGTGAACCATGTGATCTGTTGAAGTCTAAATAAAAAAAAATTCTAGTGACGTAAATTTTGTATTTTGGTAAATTTGACTTAGACTCCGGGACTCAGAGTCACTGTAATTTGATTGCTTAGACTATTTAATTTTTATGCGTACAATCGTTAATGTGTCTGTTAATGGTCATGTAACTCGTGAACCATGTGACCTGTTGAAGTCTAGGTAAATAGAAATACTAGTGACGTGCATTTTGTATTTTGGTTAATTTGACTTAGACTCCGGGAATTAGAGTCACCGTAATTTGCTTGCTTAGACTATTTAATTTTTATGCGTACAATAGTTAATGCGTCTGTTAATGGTCATGTAACTCGTGAACCATCTGACCTGTTGAAGTTTAGGTAAATAGAAATACTAGTGACGTGAATTTTGTATTTTGGTTAATTTGACTTAGACTCCGGGACTTAGAGTCGCTGTAATTTTATTGCTTAGATTATTTTTAGGCATCATCTAGCTCATTGGCTATACTCATTTATTTGCCACTAGCTACCCTGTGCGATTCGTTATTCCATTAATTTGACGCGGTCTCGATTCTATTATTTCAGATCATATTAGACCACCAAAGACTTCGAGTATAAATTTTGTTGAAGCAATTTTAAACTTACACTGCATTACATTATAAATATGAAATATTTAAACATTTTACAATGTTAGATTTTCAAGTAACTAATTTCGAAGATAGAGGATTTTGCAAGGCATACAATGTCTTTAGATTAAATTGAAAATCCTTAAAAATAAGGGCATGATCTAAATTCCGGACCGGTAAAAAGAGAAGACTGTTTTAGAAATGTATTTTTATATGATACTAAAATAGTCTTCAGTATGCATCTTTATTAATTGACATATTTAAAACGCGGTATAAAGAGCGAAGTCTTTGGCTTAAAATTAATTGCATTTCTACCGGAACTCCACTCAAATTTAGAATTCTGTGTAGCGAAGTATCCAACTGTTCTAGGAAATGCTTTGTATGGCGTGTTGTTTTTTAAGATAATTAAGATCAAAGCAGATAACAAAGTTGGAAATCATATTGACGTGCGTTCGTTTTTATTTTACTAAAATAATATTTTTTCATGAAATAGTCTACAAACTGAAAGAAACTGTTAAACTTCTTGGAAGCCGATATTTATATTATTTTGTTCCCGTTTATAATTATTAAGTATGTTAATTAAATTGCTTATAATTTTTTAAATTAATTATTTTTGTTTCTTATGATCTATAAGGTTTAGTTGTAAAGCCACCGCTTTCGGTGTCAACGGTCACAGGTTCAATTCTAATAATGGGAAAACTATATTTTTGGCAGGTATTTTCTCCGAGTTTGGATATCGTACCAATTTCATTCCCCAAAAAGTCAATTATGTTTTCTAAAATAATCTTAACTTTTTCCCTCCAGTCCCTTTAAGTCGTCCTCGACTCCATTTAGCCATCTCAACTTAGGCCTTCCGCGGCTTCTACGACCATCTGGTTTGCTGTCGAGTAGGCGTTTGGGTACTCTAGCCTCGTCCATCCGTACCATGTGCCCAGCCCAACGAAGGCGTCCAATCTTAATCATTTTGATGACGTCCGGCTCATTGTACAGCTCAGCTGAGCTGGACAATTTTCTAACATAAGCAATATATAAAAATTTTGTTGGAAAAAAAACTAATCTTGGTATTTTTAGTATGAAGTCACATATCATAATATCTATAGCAGCCTAATCGTCTTAATATGATGACTAATTGAAAAAAAAAAACTAGATAACCATAGAACGGAAGCTATATAGACGGGTATAAAAAAAACGTGATCTAATAAAACCAATCAAGGTGCAGGTACTAGCAATAAATGCAAGTTTATCTTTCAGATCATTAATATTCGCCATGACAGTGCAATTCCAAATGTTTGTTTTAAATTACGAATGTTAATGTTTGGTCAGCATAAAGGTAAATAAAATCGTAGCTTGCCGTGGGAATACTGTTCTGTTCGTAAAATGAGAATTTCCCAATCATATTTGTGGTACACATTTGCATAAAGTGACATTTTGAATAAGACATGACACATTACAAATCTATGTGTGTAGACATACCGTTGTCGCCTGTAATCGGTGTTGGTATAACCATTTTTGAGGGAGTTACAAATCTGTGATATCTTTCAAAAGCTTGCGGTGTGACACATCCGTATTTAGTGTATTAACACCTCTGACTTTCGACGAACGTGACTTTGCTATAAAACTAGTGCGAGATGATTTTCTTAAATATTTATAAAAAAAAAAAAAAATTTTCTTTTTTTTTTTCGTTTCTTGAAATATGTGAATATTTAGTTTATATTGATAATTTATCAGCATCATTATTAATAACAGCATACACCACTCCTCTGCTGGACTAAGACGGACTAATAACAATTTCTCTAAGACGCTCGATTATGCTTGATCCTTGAGCCTTGACTCCACGCATTTAATTGTTTGTCAGACGCTCTAACTGGTCGTGAGATATCTTATATTAATCAGTCCATTGACACTTCAGTTTGCTTGTTTTACTATGTCAGTGACTTTGAATTTCCGCCTGATTTCTTTGTTTAGAAACATGTCCAAGAGAAAATCTCCAAATGTACCCTTCTTCAAAGTGCTCTAAGCTACTTTGAGCTTATGGAGCACATGGATCTTCTATATCTACGCATTGCTACCGAATTAGACTTTCGTTTTGTCGAAGATTTTAGTGTTTAAGGTATAATTGTTTCAGATATTTATTTATTTCACTTTTGACTGAACGAATCTGAATGAAGACTGCTTAAAAACCTAGTGTAGGAAGTCTCCCGGCCAAATTCGATAAGTGAAGCCGAAAATCGGGCTAAGTGAAGCGTCTTAGGCCTATGCTTTGTTTGTATGATAGAAAATAAACGTCATTTTATTTGACACTTGTTGTTACTGTAAAGTTTTGACAAATAGATTATGTTTTTAATTTGTAAATGTTTTCTACTCGGTTGTGAAGTGTGTTCCATGTCACTAACTCATAAAATTCCTCTCTATATCATTAATATCCGTCGTTGCTTTCACTTCGCGGTTTCCGAAATTTTAAACCATGCATTATAATGGCATTAATAATCCGCCACGGTCCAGTAGGAATACAGTTGTACACTCATTTTAATGTTTTGCTTTCACTCTGATCTAAATAATACACATTTTACACTTTCTTAAACTTATTTATTATTGAAGTTGGTGTTGCCGAAACCATTTGAAAAATTTAAAAATAATCTTTTTTGTTTTTTTCTTAATTGGCAACTATAATGTTTTTACCTTTTTCAATTCTTTTTCAATAATGAATAAAACTTTTTAACAGCCCATATATGTCACACTGCTGACCTCGGGGCTCTCCATTTCTGGAAGAACGGACGTTAGCTCACCACCGCTTGTCCAATGCGAATTGGCGGGGTTACCAGACTCGGAATAAATATTTGTAATCCATACATATATTTATTGCGATGCGGGTTCGAACCCGCGACCATTGACTCCGTGGGCGGGGGGCCCCGTCACTGAGCCAATCGGTCGTCACATATCTATATATCTTGTTCAAATTTTCAATCGTTATTAAAATACTTTTTTATTCATCTACTCAAGTTCACATACATTTTTTATGACACTTGATGTTTATGCAGTATATTCATTTTCATATCACAAATTAATTTAATTAACTTTAGTTTTATGTGGGAGAAAAACATTTCTCTTATATCATCAGATGTTTAGCAGGATATAAAAGTAGGAATTGACTTTAAAAGATTTTTTTTAATATTACTTGTTTAATATCAGATGTCATACAGTCTTGATGTGTATATATATTTATGTAAGTACAATAATATGTAATATTAATTATTTCCGTTCCCTTAGAAATTGGGAGAGTCGTATCTGACACATATGACTATTAAATACACTTCCGGTATCACAAATGTTACACAACGAACGCATTCTATAATTGAATTGTGACACAGTTGTGTTCTAGAATCCGCTAATAAAATATCCATTTGATGACATTGGATTCGGCGCATGAAACAGAGATCAATCATTCATCGGATAAAAATATAAAAAGGATCCAGTGAAACGCTTCTAAATATTTTAACGGTTCGCGACGCATTTGTCGTCGGATAACAAATTGATTGCAAATAACAAAATGCCGATACACAGCAATATAACATGTCGATAGGTGAGATATTTGTGAGTGATATGGGGTAATTTTTCATCATTTATTCATCAACAGCTTACGACTGGTAAGATGGTAATCATTGAGATAGATGAGTGCTTGAGTGGAGATCGCGTCTCAGCAAACATAGTGGTAGAGCCACGCTGCAGACGAATACTTTGTCAAGAATGGCATATTATATGTCTATAGCATGAATGGACCGGCTCGTCCGGGGAAGTACGAAACACCCGTAGAAAACCGGCGTCTAACTGGTAGCTTAGCTACCGCGCTTCGCCCGGTGAGCGTTTGCGTTCCGAAGTCATGCCCCCCTCCCCCCACCCACTCTAATAATGATACTTTTTAAAGGTCTCTTTAAAACTCAAAAACAACAACTGTCTTTCATTATCATCAATTTCTGTCATAGTATTTTTATGTTTTATTTTATCCTGTCATTCGTGTTTCTCTAGTTTGTTTTTATTCCGTTATTCAATACAGTTTTGTGACTTTTAATTAGTGCAGTTATATTTCACCATTGGTTTAGTTCTTATTTTCTTTTTATGGTAAATATCTAAAAACGAAATTTAATATTGCAACGATCTCTATAAAAATTGAAAGCTCTCTTGTAATTAATTTCATTTCTGTGAATAACACGCTTCAGGGCAAACGTAGATTTTATTTAATAAAAATATTAATAATTAAGTCGAATTCGTATTTTTTTTTGTCTATTTTTACAGTGATAGTTAAAGTCAAAATAGCAAAATCAGCAAATTTGTATGTCCATCTTTATCTATGAATTTGTTTCTTAACATTTATATCCCTTATTAATGGAGTCAGGCGTTACTTTGCGGAAATCCATCACTATATGGACAGTCAAAAGTTTTACTTAGCTAAGATCCGCGACAAGCAAAACAATAACAGAAAATTAATAATGTGTGTCTTTCCGTTGGGTTTAGTGGATTTATTTGGAACTTAAACCAAAAACTTACCGAAAATCGGCCATCAACTCTCCACCCACCAACCACTATACACAACGCCAAACACACACTATCACTTTTCCATCTTGTACACGACACGTGTTTCGCCCCAACACGAGGCATCTACAGGTATAGTAGACTCTACGGAAGACAACCGAAAAGTTTTCGGTTTGTCTAAGTAAAACTTTTGACTGTCCATATATTTATATCCCTTATTAATTTGGATATCATTGGATATCAAAAACTTTCCATTTGTATTGTTTTAATACAAATGGAATGTTTTTGATTGTATCCTATGTCCAAATTAATAAGACGAACGGAGAGCCGTTTCGCTACGATGAATGTGATAGGAAGGATGGATGAAGAGATGGATGAGTGTGAAGGTAGCAAGGAAGTTGTGTCGGGATCGTAGCGGATGGAGATCTGTGGTCTCAGCCCAACCTACAGGGAGACAGGCGTGACTATATGTATGTGTTGTTTTAATCGCGCATAAAGTTATAGTCTGTTTTTTTTTCTTAATTGATTTATTTCACCATTAAAAGTGTTAAAGGCTGGTTTCGTTATCACGACAATCTATAATATATTTCTTTGATAGATCAGTAATCAGAAAAAAATTATTCCAATCATCATCATCATCGGGGAAACAAAAATTGTAAACTTATCAATGAACAATAAATATATATATATTATTATTATTATTATCTACATAGTGGCGATCCAATATAGTTATTTCCACGCACCACTACTACTATGCAAAACCATATGTTTTCAACGGTATTTTCATAACGATACGACTTGGAACCTTCAAAAAAAAAACAAACCTACTTGTTTCTCAAAGAATACTTCTTCAGAATGATTTTACAATAGCGTTGTAGATGTCTTTGGGTGGTGTGATTGCTGTCTATCAAGCATTGCTCATTTGTTACCCTATTCTAAAAAAGCACTACTGTTTGGTGACTTGCTTTGCAGTCACTAATCTGTTTACCTAAAATGTTGATAGGTTAATTGCCTTTGGGGAAGATCTGTGGCTAACAGTGGGCTTCAATGGACCGTATTTATATTGCACAGTGTAGTAAACCTTACTTTTCTTCTTTATTCAATTCTCCGCCTTAGTCTTTCACATAAAAACTGGAACTTACAAATGTTATTTACTAGGTTTATAGCTTCAAGGCTAATTACGTAATTCCCGCCGTATTAGGTCTTATTACAGGCCAGAAAATCGCTTCATGAGTTCAAGGTTGTAATTAAACAGTTATATGTGGGCAATTCACAACGGTATTATAGTTATTACGTAAAATGAAGTATTTTCTTTGTTTGAGGTAATAAGGAATTACTTTTCACAAAGAAACGGACGAAAGAATCCATATGATTATTACGTACTCTGAGACGATTTGGTTATGGATATCTACTATACGTGACAGCCTCTCTCTGAATGTATTTAAGAGAAAAATGAAAGAATATTTCCTTTCAGTATAAAATATTTATATATGTATATATTTATGTGTATATTATATATATGTATCCTCTTATTTATATAGTATTATATTATATATTATTAGTATTTATATGTTTATATATGTATGGTTTTATATAGTATGTATTTTTATGTATATTATTATTATATTTTGTTGTTGTACACTTATTTCTATCCTCACAGCTTATTTTATCTCTCTTTCACTCCTGGGTTTGCTGGAAGAAAACTCAATTTCAGAGTTAGGCTCGCCCTTGTACATCTTCTTTCCTTTTAATTCTTGTATGTCGTGTTTTGTGTACAATAAAGTATTAATGGTTATGGATATCTAATATATAAATGTATTCAAGAGCCTTAAAAACACCCTTGAATTCACAGTATCCCTCTTAGAATCAAAGGAAACTGGCACGATTGGACAAGTTTAAGATTACATACATACATACATACATATCCCTACGATCATGGCACACCTTCATTGCTTCCTTCACACTCATCCATCCTTCTTCTCACATTCACCTTAGCGAAACGGCTCTCCATTAGTCGCTTCTCGCCGTTATGGGAATCAGGACGTGACGGGTGGCGAACCACGTCGCCGTCATTTTTTAACAATTTACTTTTATTAAAATTCGTCATAGTGTATCCCACGAGCCGCAAGGGAGGATGGAGGTCAGCCCCAACAGACCCCCGAATGCTGATAAAGGCACTATAGTCCCAGAATTGTTTTGGCAGAAAGGAGGGAAAGGTTTAGTTACCCCTACCATCCACCACGCGTATCCATTTGTCAGTGAAGCATCCCACTCCCACAAATCGTGACCCCACGAATTTGGCACCATGGGCCGTCGTCTTATACCTCCCCCCCCCAACGCCGGCACTGTAAATTGTAATGGAAGTTACAATTATGTTAAAAAAACATGATACGGATATTATTTAGTTTTCTAACAATGTAGTTGTGTTTAAAATTACCCATGTAAACACACTCGCACCTTGTTCAAACTCCACCTGTAAATCAATCGATTAAAATGATTGGTGGTCATCATGGCGCGCGGCACAAAGGGCCAATCAGGGCATAAAATACATTTTCATTTTCAATACATTTAACACGATCATTACACGACTCTAAATCAACAGACACAGCACGCGAGTGGAGCAGTCTTTTGCCGCCTCGACATCCAAGCGAAACAATCGACCATAAAATCCATCGTACGTGTCCCAAGCAAAAAGAGAAAGCTTCGGGTCCATTCTAATGTCCCGTTTCTAAGAACATTATGTCTTATTTAAGACACGACGAAATAAAATAGCCCGCTCGGAAAGAATATAGCGAAATGGACCATAAACGGAGCGAAAGACAAACAGTTGTGCCTACCGGCCTAAAAATATTTGGGAAGCTGTAAAATGACTTCAAACTTTTGTAACAATGTACCGCATCTGTTATTTTTATTGCGTCTCAATGAGGCCTGACAGCAAGACAATGGTAATTTTAGCTTCTGTTTTGTAATAAGTCCTTTACGAATGCAATGTTTGCTACCTGAATTGTGTTAAGTTTTTTTTTTAAAATAAAGACAGTCAATTAGTTCTTGATGTTTCTCGGGCGTATTTATGGTCAAAACTAAGACTTTTTTATTTAATGTTTAGAATTCTCACTGTTAAGTTGCTTTTCATCGTATAAAAATATTCTATCAATATTATATTCGTATATTAAATATTTGTACGATGACCAGTTAGTTTAGTCGCTAAGCTTCCGCCTATGAAGTCGCGACTAATGGTCGCGACTATGTTACCCGCATCGGAATAAATATATTTATCGCCTACAGATATTTATTCTGAGTCTGGTTGGGTAACCAGCGGATAAGTCGCTAATCCACATTGGATAACCGTGGTGGGTTATTATCCGTCCCTTCACAAACTGGGAGGCCAGTGCCCAGCAGTGGAACGTATATGAGTTGTAAAAAAAAAATATTTGTATACATTACAGGTCTTTTTATTTTGTTTTTATAATTGAATTCACAGTCAGATAAACTTAGTCTAGGTATACGAGTGTGAAGCATTATCTTTTTGTTCTTTACTAAAATGTATTAGTGTAGTTGTATTAAAAAAAAATCAATCATTTTGTGCATGTTATCTTTGTAAGGTTCTCTATATTTCGGCAACAAGCTGATGAATTTGATAATATTGACATTTGTACAACTCAACTCGTGCATCCTACGATTACGCGAAAACAGGCGCCGTGACTTGCATTTATTCATAATTTATTTTTATGTCCCTTTGCACTCGGCGATAGCGCCGGCGATTACGCTACAAAAAGTTGGAAAGGGTTACATTTTTTAGTTTTAGTTTTTTTTTGTGGGGCTCTGTCGGCATATTACACATGCAAATTTTTTCCAATTTTTCTTTAATTTTCAATAAGTTTTTGACAGGTGTGGTGTTAATATTAAAATTTTACATTGTTATTGTTGCATTAATGGAGTCTGGCGTTTCTTTCTAAGTCCTAAGTCCCCCTGTTGGGGCATAGGGCAGACACGATGTTTTTCCATCTCGACCTGTCGGAGGGCGTACGCTTCACTTCGCTCCAGGATAGGCCCATCTTCTGCATTTCGGCCGTCACAGTACGGCGCCAAGTTTATTTTGGCCGCCCAAATTTTCTTTTCCCCTGCGGACTCCATTCGAGGGCTTGTTTGGGGATATGACTAGCGTGGTGCTGGAGAGCATGCCCTATCCATTTCCATTTTTGTCGGCGTATCTGGACATCTATTGGGTCCTCTTTGCTGATTCTAAATGCGTGTAGTATATATACAAAATTAATATATATATACAAAATTTTGTGAGATGTACTAATCAACTACTATGCTATTATTTTTAGTTTTAAATAAAATATTATTGGCTGAAGTAAATGGAATAAAATAGTGGGCTATAAAATCACCCCTTAGATAATGATATTAGTGTTGCATAGATAAATTTGTATAGAAAACAGTTATACGCTGTCTGCCCCGTTTGTTATATTTCAGATAAAAAAAACAAGTAATAAATTTATCTGTATGTGAATTTGTATCTGCATAAAAAGCTTAAAGTCAGGATCTACTTGGAAAAGAACAATATTTTGCCTTTCAATTTAATTTATGTACATGTCATAGACGCCTAATTTTGTTTCTAGTTGACATAGATCCCTTCTAGATTAATATCTACCCCCGGGTGTCGATATAGAGCACTTTGGGTATCACTGGTCGAACACATGTTTTTGTCTATTCATTGAGTCATTTTATTTGAAAAGTTTTGAGACGATTGTGTCCCGGTTCGGCCGTAAATCACCGAAGCACTCCTGTTGCTTGCTACCGATGCTGAAGTTCTCCTGTTCCTTTTATGATTCTTTTGTTTAAAACTTTTATTAGCTGGGCCGTTCCGAAAACTAATTTATTCAGGGCCCCGGACCGTCGTAACCTTGGAACTTACGCCTACTTTAGAACTGAGGTCCCATTTACTTTTGTTATACGATTTTTTATCGGACTTCATGTAGTTATGTAAAATATATTAAGTCATTTATAGAAAAAAAGTTCTAAGTGAATTATTTAATTAAATTTTCAGGACAAAATTTTTGATAAATATTTTTTATAATATCTAGGATATTAGAAGCACTGCGAATGCATTTCCTACCTTAAGGTTAGGGTTCGAATAACGCGAGGGGAAGTATTTAGTGGGTGGATAAGAAAGAAACGAAAAGGAAGAAATAATTATTGGGCCTAGGAAAGAAATTGGATCTGCTAATATAGTGAAATGAACACGATGCAGAGAAATGTTTAAATTTTTTTATTAACTATAAATATAATATTTTTTCTGATTTTATGATAATTTATTATGCATAATATAATATATGGAATTGAACAACATTCTTGAAATGCGTCTGACGGCCTACCAAAGTTATTAAAGTAAATTACTTTCGGACCGACTTTTACCTGTATAATATGTTACCTACAAGTATGATGGCGCATTAGATCGATTTACTAACTGCTGCTCGACATGGTTAAAGCTTCTGTAGAACATTTGACTAACTAATAGTTAGCTATACATTGTGTTTCATGGTTCAAAATACGTTTGGATTTTTAGCTGTGGATTTAGTG
Organism: Baronia brevicornis; assembly: GCA_031353405.1. Taxonomy (NCBI): domain Eukaryota; kingdom Metazoa; phylum Arthropoda; class Insecta; order Lepidoptera; family Papilionidae; genus Baronia; species Baronia brevicornis. The sequence continues at coordinate 921,386 of JASFAT010003035.1, read as the reverse complement.
AAAGTTTTCGACACAGCTTTATTAGTCCACGTTGTACTATATAAAAATTAAGGGGTGTTGCCGAAATGGAGATTAGGAAACTTTGCAGGAGAAATGCAGATCACAGTTTTTATTACTCTGGTAGTCTACTTTTTTTCATCTACTGGTTTTGCTATCACAGGAAGAAATGATGCTATTGGGCGTCTATTCTATGCCGAAAGCAAAACTTATATTTAAATATGTAAATATATTCCGTAGACATATTTTTTCTTTTTTAACAGCCTACATATGTCCCACTGCTGAGCACGTGCCTCTCCATTTCTGGAAGAACGGACATTAAACCGACCACGCTTGTCCAGTATTAATTGGCGGGGATACCTAGACTCGGAATACATATTTGTAATCCATACATATACAATATTTATTCATATGCGTGGATCGAAACCGCGACAATTGATTCCGCGGGCGGAGCGCTCCGCCACTGAGCCAATTGGTCGTCACATATTTATTAATTAATTATAAATTCATATCTGGTTTAAACCAAAGTCTCCATTATTAAGTATGGCAAACTAAAAATATTGATATATTTTCTTTTTTGAAGTAATTGTATATTATATACATACATACTTTCGGAGACTAAAATATGGTTAAACTTATTTATTGATTAATACAATACATAACTCAAAAAGTAAAATAAAAGTTCATTTTTAATGAAGGCAAACGAGCAAGTAAGTCGCTGGATATAAATCAACCAACCCTGCCCATACTAATCTACAACAGGATGGTATTAAAAGACGTAAGGTGGCACAATCATATCTTGCTGGACCAACTGTCAACTTCACTTGCGTGCAGTGCATCTTGCTGTTAGACAAAAGAAACCATGGCGACCGCACGATGGTAGTATAAACATCATATAGAAAGACACACATAAGTAAGTTAGGCCGTCTAGGCAAATTTACCCAGAGTCGCCTACCCAGTTGCCCAGTGTGGTGGTTACGTGGTGGCTAGGTGGAACGTTAATGTCTAGCAGCACTGCCGTAGGCTGTTAATCAATATGAACCTACTATGGAATAAATCATGTCTCTAATACGGCAATACTTCTATAAATCCTATAGTGTTACAGATGCCTGCCTATGTGCGGTGTTGATTGCTATCCGCTTGGTAACAAGCTTGTTCGTTTACCATCGTATCTACATAAAAACAAAGTAGTATACATAAAAAAAATTAAAAATAAAGGTTGATTGGCTGTCTAATAACTGTCTTCTTGTGTATATATTGACTGAATAATAAAACTTTTCAAACCTTTTCAAACCAACGTGATTTAAATCAAATCATCATACTTGTTAATACTATGCTTGGTAAAAAATATGCTTTGGAATGAGGAAGTACTTCATTACCGGCATCAAATCCACGTCAGGCAAAATTCCTGATGGGTTAACAATTCCACATCTGATTGCAAATGATCGACAACTTTAAATACATTAAGATCGTTTGTTATCATGATAACACGTTTGACATTTGCCTTTTTTAAGGTTAAACTGGTTTGATTGATTATTTTTTTTTCTCTTTACACCATTCTGTGTATTTACCACCATTAGCCATTAGCCATTATACCATTTAGCTTAATATTTAGGATTAAAACTCGACACAAGCACAAGTTCACTTCAAGGCCATTAACTGAGAAGAAAGATTTAGAAAACTTTGGAATATTACATCACTAGATCATCAAGGCAATATAGCCGCGGGTGAGCCTTCGCCTGGTTATTAAATTTTCCCAGTCGGATCTTAGTTTGGCTTTTTCTCTTCAGCCCCTCACACCGATTGCCTTTAAGTCGTTCTCGACTCCATCTAGGCATCTGAGCTTAGGCCTTACGCAGCTTCCACGACCATCTGGTTTGCCATCGAGTAGGCTTTTGGGTACTCTAGCCTCGTCCATTGATATTACACGCGTAGCCCAATGAAGGCGTCCAATTTTTTTTTGGTTTTGATGACGTTCGACTCATTGTACAGTGCGTGGTTGTAAAGTGTACACCATCGCTCATCTTTAATCACTAGGGTACTGTGGCGTGCCAGCCGTTCTTCTTACGGCGACACCCGGGATCTTTAAGGGGTTTTTATCTTCTAATTAAAATTCTTCAAAATTATCTTATTTTATTCTTCTTATTTCTTTTTACATTTATATTATATTCATTATTATTACTTTTTAATTTACATTTAATATGTATACCGAACGGGTGACGTGTCTATTTTATAAAAACGTCAATTGAACCAATCATTTTGTTTTAAAAGAATATTATTTCTTTTTAATTTTAAAAACAGAATTTAAAAAGAAATAAGACAAAGAGTTTTATTGCATTAGTGATACATTTATTAATATATCACTACAGTACACTGCAAAGTGTGTTTCTAATTAAATGTGGGTAAGACATTTGTTTGCGACAGAATAATATATAGCCCATAGATAAATAATAGATTTAGAGATCGATAAAGCTATGTTCGCGATCGAATAATGTATAAATAGTAAATGTTCACAACAAAATAGAAATAGATGACAAATAAAGAATTACTATTGAGTTCGGTAGGAACGAATAGCAAATAAAGAATAAATATACAAATCTTGACAATAGAACCTTATATGGGTTAATATAGAAATTTATATACAGTCTGCTCAATCTAGTTTGAGTTCAACCACAAGGGTTGAGAAGTAGCGCAGATAGTTGAGTAGTGCCACAACAAGGTTGCCTACAATTCGATAGTGTTCGATATAGTTTAAGTAGAGTAGAAATACGAAGGCATCGTCGCCGTAGCAGTACGGCGACGATGCCTTTTAGTACCATGTTCATATGTAACCTATATTTCGTATAGTTTTTTTTTCAATTCTGTGTGGGATTGTGAGGCAAACGAGAAAGCGTGTCATTTGATGGAAAGCAATCAACGCCGCCCATTGATATCCGCTTGTTTTTTCAAGGTTCCAATGTTGTATCAGTTCGAAAATACCACTGAAGGTCAAGTCGGGCCAAGGATCTTTCACCTCAATCCTCTGTGTCGGGGCTCCCCAGCATCAACTTTTTCCCCTTGACGGCATACAAAGTCGTGCGATCCGAATCATTGTCCGAGTAATTTCTTTCTTTCACATTATTTCATTTAGTCCCGCTTTCGTTTGAAATTGTTATGCCTTGTTATCTAATAAGAATTAATTTTGTATGTTTTAACTGATAAAAACTAAATTACGTATTGAATATATTTCTGCTTTGCATGTATCAGTAAAAATTTCAATCTCAACTTGTATTTATTCAGAAAACAGATAAAGTTAACGAGCTTAAAACTACATATAATGAAATAACTCTAGAAAACCGGAAAGACATTAAATAAATATATTTTAGAATACGTAACTAAATACCACGCTTTTCCAAACACGCTATCATCTTTTATCTTAAAGCCATCAGTCACTTCACCGTTACGTCAAACGAATTAGGCTTGTCTATAAAAAATCTACGTTTATCGATGCTCGCTTAGACACCGTCTCGCCCGAAATGGTTATTTAATGTGAAAAGATTATATAACTCTTTCTATTCGGTGGTTCAGCTTATGACTGTCTTAATTACCGGTTTACAATGATTTATTGTATAACGCGAGAATAATTTCTGAGTCAGCTCAATGACGTATGACTTCTAGCGCAGGAACAGGTTGGGTCGCTTCCGGCTACACGCGGGGGCTAAGAAATAAAGGCAAGAAAACAGAGCGTCCTTGAATATTCATTAAATTTACTGCTTTTTAAAAAAAATATTAACATTTTTTAAAACGGTCATTAGTTTTAATTCTGTTGAATAAAACCTTATTTAGTTTTGTGCTGAGGAAAGACTTCTACCAAGCCGGGAACCTGTAATCGTTACAGTGGTATATTAAATCATGTAAATCCAGTTACTTCTACAGCTTGGTATAATGTTTAAAATGTTAACTTCCGCGCATGATAATCCCAATCGAAATTAAAGATTTGATTCATTGACAATGGTTAATTTTTCAGTCTTTAGAGGTTAGTTTAAAATATCCTTCTTCTTCTAAGTGTGCCTCTCCGACTTGAGAAGGTTGGCAGTCAATTCAGCACAACTCTCCTTCTCAAAATGTCGATAGTGTATCTAATATGAGACGCTATATTCTATATCTTTCACATTATTTTCAAAAATATATATGTACACATCGTACAGTGGATTCTCCAATTATCAGATGTCGCTTAAGTTGAAACATCTAGAAGAACTTGTACTTTAACTGTTCTCACTGAATGTGGGGTTAGCCTTCCTAATTTTGCAGCACTAAATCACGTAGTCTAGGGTTGCCGGGTATAACAGTTGTTTGTTTTTTTTTAAGCACATCTTGCTTGTCCGCAATGAAGAGAATGGCCCCTTCTGCATTCTTTAATGTTATACATCTAGAGGAATACTACTACTACTTACTACTATTTCACCGGCACAACAACCGAAATTGTGTCTTGGCCTCCGATACGAGAACTCGTCACGATATTGGCCTGCTTCTTGCTAATTATCTGTCAGAATCTCTCTCAGGTAAGCGATTTCACTCCATCGATACCTAGGGCAACTTACCGTAGGTAAACAACATGGTATTACCACGTATGTCCTTTTGGCCGCAACATACTCTCCCATACTCTCCGAATCAATAAAGCCTTGACGTTGTCTCTCCGATTATTTTGGTATCACTCACGATTCTTCGATTTCGGCCATCTATAGGACTGGCCATCTATACTCGCCAGTATCAACTTTTTCCCCTTGACCGCATAAAAGTTGTGCGATCCGAACCGTTGATGACAAGATCTCACCGACTGGCTAGACTCTCCAGCGCTGCAGAGAGATATCTCATCTCTCAGCATTTTTTTACTGCTTTTACCATAGGGAGTGCTCCTAGGAATTGTTTGGAATAATACCCGCCAACATTGGCACCTTCAATAAGCAAGCCTACACATACCTAAAAGGCCTAGCATCGCTTCCGTGACTCCTGCGGTGTTGCGGTTGTCTATGGGTGGCGTTGATTGCTATCCATTAGGCGGTACACTTGCTCGTTTGCCCTCCTATTCCATAAAAAAAAACAAAAATTTAATATATTAAGTAACTCGTCGTGTATTTAAATTTATATTATTTAGAATAATATCAATTTAATTATACGACGTGGATAGAAATGCGGAAAGTAAATTGACAGATAATATTGGACATGTTATTGAATGCATACATCGTCCATTGCCTCGCAACGACATTGCTCTACCTTCAGAGCACTCGCTGGTTTGCCCCTGTTATAAATAATGCTTTAATGACAAGAAATTACTGTGTTTCGCTGTTGCGCCGACTGGTCCCGTTGACTTGTACTAGTTCATTATAGCAAGCCTTCGAATCCAGTTACGGCATCGGATTTTATCTATATATATATATATATATATATATATATATATATATATATATATATATATATATATATATATATATATATATATATATATATATATATATATATATATATATATATATATATATATATATATATATATATATATATATATATATATATATATATATATATATATATATATATATATATATATATATGGGGTTGGCAGAGACCATAGAGCTCCATCCGCTACCCTTCATCGCAGCGAAACGGCTCTTCATTAGTCGCTTTTCGCTCTCGTGAGAATCAGGACGTGACGGGTGGCGAACCACGTCGCCGTCATTTTCAACAAATTAGGTATATTAAATTCGTCTCAGTTGCTCCCACGAGCCGCAAGGGAGGATGGAGGTCAGCCCCAGCAAAGGCCTGCATGCTGAGGTTACGCACCATAGTACCCGGGGGAGCCCGATCCCGGGACGATCGGCACGCTTGCGACTAGGCTCGCCCCTAGCCACGCATCCACTGGCACGGCAGACCATGGATTGGCGGAGAGGAAGGGAGGATAGAGAAAAAAGGAAAGGGCAGGAAAGGAAATGCGGATTGGGGGGGGGTTACCAGACTCGGAATAAACATTTATAAATCCATATAAATATTTATTCCGATGCGGGAATCGAACCCGCGACCATTGACTCCGCGGGCGGAGGGCCCCGCCACTGAGCCAATCGGTCGTCTATACAATGATTTCAACACATATAGTACACAACAAATTATCCAATTGGTAGTTCTATCTATCTTCGTTGTCATTTTATTGAAGTGAAAACCTCTATAGCCTCGCTACAAGACACTGGATAGGAGAAAGTCTTTGGGTTCGCGTCAGCAACATGCTAATGCTTTAGGTATATCTATATAAGTATAGCTATAGACATACTTTAAACAAAGTGAATGCGCGCCAACACATTGTATATCGGGTATATAAGTATATTGTATCTGTGTGCATGGATGGATAAAGTGTTGTGAGTCGCGTCAGCAACATGCTATAGTAATAGCAGCGTTTAATATTACAATTAGTTTGGAATTTCAAAATACAATTTTAAGTTGTCACTTTTGTCGGCAGGTCTCATGACTGCCTCCATTTTTTTATTCATAAGCTTATCGCTTGTAGATATACCAATTTATTTTTTCTTCAATCCACGACTAGGCTCTTTAATGTTATATATGTCTCCTTCTTACTTTATTTTTATTGGTCTGTAAATTTCTTGGTCTTCTGCTTTTCCTTCCCTCTTTAATTATTCTTTAAGTGATATTTGAAATGTATTACAATTGTCACAACATGCTGCCATTATATTTATTATCTGTTACTTCGCAAGTGTTGTCATGTTAATTAAATGCAATGAAGAGTTTTGTCTTAGGCGAAAAATAATAACGCGGTTCATAGCTTTGGGGTTTACATTTTAAAGTAGCAATGGGTTTATCACGTTTATCATATAATCGACAATTTTTGGAGTAGATAAGTCTAGTGTGGAGATCTGTTTTTGGAAAATGTAGTGTAGGACGTCTTTTAGTAAGACAGAGCAATGATTTTCGCAGGACAACTGGCAGAATGACGACCAATTAGCTCAGTGGGCCCTCCACCCGCAGAGTCAATGGTCGCGGGTTCGATCCCCGCATCGGAATAAATATATGTATGGACTACAAATATTTATTCCGAGTCTGATAACCCCGCAAATCCGCATTGGACAAGCGTGGTGGGTTAGCGTCCGTTCCTCCAGAAATGGAGAGGCCCGTGCTCAGTAGTGGGACATATATGGGCTGTTAAAAAAAAACTGGCAGAAACAAAGCATATAGCCAGAGTTCACAACAGGTAGCGCGTCTTCCTGTTTTCAAAATTAATACTTAATTGTTAAAGTACTATTTGGAATATTACGCAAAGCTGTAAATATTGATACAGGATACACGATATTTATTTGTGGAAACATGGGTATACACAAATCATACAAAGCATTTAGGTTGTTAAAGTATATAATATAGATTCATCATGTTTGGCCTTAGTGGCGTACAAATATACAAGTTTTATAATAATCTAAGTCTTAACAAAAAAACAATCATATTGTCAAAATAATGTCTTCAGATTAAATCAGTTGAAATTATATTATATTCTAATTATTTATACAATTTCTTAATAGTAATAGTTCTAATTACATATAATTTTGTCATTCAAGAAATGCTTTCCCTTCTAGGTACGTTTTTGATTGTTTTTTTTTTAATAAACTTGATTCTTGAATTTCTTATCGATACGAGGATGTATATCATTCTCGTATCGATAAAAAACTTCATGAATCTCTATAAGATTTAAGAACCCATCACATTGATTGAACAATTAACGATTGTTCTGTTCTCAAAACGCTCCTCGGCTTACAACACTGACGTCAAAGGATCGTATTACCACACAAGTGGTGGATTATTTATTGAATCGGTACGCGGTACAACGTACGTTAAAACAATGTTCTTATAAGAGCACGCGTCGTTAATTATAAACAAACATGACATGGTTTGTTATGACGCCAGTAGTCGGAGAGCTAGCAACCGTATGTATAGTGTTGGAATGGAAACGCTAATAAAAGAACTATACCGAAAGGCTAATAAAAGTCAACGGTCTGAAAAACTGGGCTCTAATTCGTTAACATAATCGGAATATTGGCCATTGAGTTTTGTGGCTCAACATATTCCGTGCCAGCTGTAATAAAAGCGAACTATCGGCATTTTTATTTTAAAAATGATAGTTTTGTTACAGCTCTATTACATGGCAAACCATTACGTATGTATATTTTTTGTTAATATTTTAATTCTTATCTTTTCCTATTGATTGTAAACCTACAACATTAGACTGTTCTGTTAGTGTATGGTGTTATTTTTTTATCGGAGAGCGAGGCACTTGATGATAAGAAACTATAGTAGTAAGTAACTGTAGTATTAAGAGCAGTGCAGATACGTTTCCTACCTTAGGGTAACAATGTCAATTATGGAAGAGGAATCGTGAATTCCTATAATAGAAAAAGTCTGAAAAGTTTTCTAGATGTTTCCATTCCATTCTAGATATTTTCATTACATGCTGAGAGCTAATCAACTAAGCTGAGTATTATTTATTTATTTATTATTTATTTTATGGGATAGGAGGGCAAACGAGCAAGCGTGTCGCCTGATGGAAAGCAATTAACGCCGCTCACGGGCAACCGCGACACCGCAGGAGTCGCGGAAGCGTTGCTGGCCTTTTAGGTATGTATAGGCTTGTTTTTTGAAGGTTCCAATGTCGTAACGGTTCGGAAAGACCGCCGAGGGTAGCTGATTCCACAAACTGGTGGTGCGTGGAAAGAAGTTGCGAGAGAAACGCACCGTAGTAGATTGCCACTCATCCAGGTGGTGGGGATGAAATTTTTCTTTACGGCGAGATGTGCGGTTGTGGAATTCGGCGGCGGGAATTATTCCAAACAATTCCTCGGAGCACTCCCCATGATAGAAGCGGTAAAAAATGCTGAGAGATGAGACATCTCTCCGCAGCGCTAGAGAAGTGTCTTAGAAACTTTCGGTTTCGGACTTTTAGGTAGTATTCACTTTTTTACACCCATATATGTCCCACTGCTGAGCACGGGCCTCTCCATTTCTGGAAGAACGGACATTAAACCCACCACGCTTGTCCAATGCGGATTGGCGGGGTTACCAGACTCGGAATAAATATGTGTAATACATAGATACATATATTTATTCCGATGCGGGGATTGAACCCGCGACCATTGACTCCGCGGGCGGAGAGCTCTGAGACTGAGCCAATTGGTCGTCTTGATATTCATTACATTATTATAATAATATTCTTTATTTCAGATATTTGTTTTAGTCCATACATTTCTGTGTCGTTGTGTGATGATTTTTATCATCAGTAAGTGCTGTGATTCAAATCTAATTGCTAATCACAGCACTTACTTTTTCTTATATTGTAAATACTAATAACTAAAGAACGAACCTAGTTTGCCACAACACAGGGAATCTTATTGTAACTAGAGTGCCATAACACGTATTCTGAAGATAAAGAAATTTATTATTATTATTATATGTTTGTATGTGTTTAAATTATTTCTTTAAACTCTCATACAAAACTGAATACAGTGTACTTTTACCCGTTTTGATGTCGATAGTAGTGACAGCTCACGGCATATTAAATCCATCGTCATTGTCTCTGTTACGCTATGAAAGGTGTATTGTTTGTTTATCGGGAATAACTCTCGTCGAACATTGTGTGCATTGCTGAGCTTTGATTGGAAATTCACACAATTTTTTTTAAAAAAAAAAACTAACTTTGTTAGCGCATCGACCCAAAAAGGATCTTGGCCTCCAAACAGATCTTAAGCCACTTTGCCCTGTCCTGCACCACCTCCTGCCAGTTACAGACTTGAAGGTTGCGCAAGTCATGTCTCTCCAGCGGTACCTGGGGCGCCCCACAGGACGTAGTTGGTCGACCCACATACGCTCTCTTGAGTGCACAATCCTCCCTTATCCTCTCCACGTGGCCCAATAGGATCTGGTCGGTTTCTTAACAATGTATTTTCTATGGGAGGGGCGTTAGCCCTCCGCAAAACCCCCAGATGCTGGAGGACCGCATCCTACTTAGGTCCGTAAGTTCATCAAATTACACTATATCTCCAAAAATAGACTTAAATTTTAAAAAAAACATTTATTTACAATAGTATGATAATAAAATTGACGTATAAATATTAATAAAAAAAAACAATTAAATTTAATTTCTTAGTTGGCCTTCTAGTACATGAACGTAAAAGTCGAAGCTATAAATGGATGGACTAAATTTTCCGAAACTACGTGTTTCTTTTCCTCTCTTTGATGACAATGAATTACAACAATTATGCCATGGCAAGTAAAATACAATCATATCCTATCTCTTGAAATGTTACAAGTCAGCTTATCACGTTACGTCTTGATAAAATAGTGGCCATTTGACTAAAACCTTCTATGGACTTTTTCAGTCAACTTAAAAAGTTACGATACACGCATTTATTTCATATCGCTACACTTATACGTCTTAATCGAACTATTTTGCATAAAACGCCACTACAATTAAACAATGTAACTCATAATAATATAAGATTATAAAATGAATGATAAGAAAATGAAATAAAAATAAATTTAAATTTATAAATAAAAAATAAATTAGGAAATGAAATAAAAACACAACGCCACTGATGTAAGTTGGCGGGAAAAGTCCGTATTTAGTTTTATCTGTTTGGGTGTTTAAGATGGCACAGATAATCTTAATTTGATAAATCCTCAAATTAAGATTATTGTATTTGTCTATAACGCCTAAGCTACGTCGATTTTACATGTAGTTTAATTTTTTTCTTCTAGCCATTTCTTCAATAATCTACATCTAAATTTTATTTGTTCAACATCCTTCCCTCTTAAGATAATAGTTCCCATTAAGCTCAAATAAAGTACGTATGTTCTCCCAAATGTGAGGGAGGTCAAGTAATGTTTATTTAGGGAAGAAATGATGCGGGCGAAATGTATTAAGGATATAAAAGTATCTCTTCTTTTAAATCGTTACATAGACCATTTATTTTTGCCCTCTCAAACATTTCTTATACTCATTTATAATTCTACTAAAGTTACTATTACGTTTGTGATTATAAATTAAATGATTTCAGATAGATAGATTTTCATAGGTACTTTTTTTAAATTTAAAAATGAATGAATGGTATTGTATTTATGTTATAGAAAGGTAAATGGACGGAATAAATATCTGTATTCAAACCTGTAACCCCTTGCTTGATTCAGACAGCAGAGAATATCGCCAATAAGCCGTTTGGGTCATTCTTGTTTTTAATTATATGATTAACCCTTTCGCGATGTGCTATTTTACTATTAAGACGGGCAGTTTTCGAGGTTTGCAGAATCGTACTCGGTACGGTAAACAGTGTCTCTAGAAGAATATTGTATTAAATTAAAAATATAAATTTGGTTATTATATATTTTAAAAAAAAATATATACATACGGCGCGAAAGGGTTAATAGAAGTTGAATTGTATAACATAAAACAGATTGAATACAGTTCAACAGCTTACATAGTAGGAACACATAAAGTATAAAGAGTTTCATTCCATCCATCTGTCTCCAGTCGGGACATTGGAATCGTGTGTCAAAAGATTCAATACAATTTAATAGTTCAAGTTTACTGCTAAACAGCATCTTAACCTTTAACTTTTGCCTCTGGAGACCAATTATATTGAGTTGCATCCCGTTTACAGTCAATGTATTAAAATGTTTTGTATTTTCTTTGTTGCGAGCTATAATAAGATATCGACCGACCACATATGCGACGTGTGAGAAATTCGGTTCGGTTTCATTCTTGACACCAATCTTTCTTTGAAGTGGTTGAGCCACGCTGCAGACGTATACTTTGTCAAGAATGGCATATTATTTGTCTGTAGCATGAATGTAGCTTAGCTACTGCGCTTAGTTCTCCTCTTCCTTCATCCCCCTCCCACTCCCGTAATGAGACTTTCCTTAAAGGCCAGCAATGCTTCCGCACTGCCTATGGCACTGCGGATGTCTACGGGCGGCGTTAATTGCTCTCCATCGGGTGACACGCCTGCTTGTTTGCCTTCCTATCACATAAAAAAATAAACAAAGTCTCTGGTAATCTTAGTACTAGTACTAGTCAACAAGATAATAATACATATAAAGAGGAACCGACTTCTATCAATCATTTGTTACAGAATGTCAAAGATTTTTTTTTTTTTTTTATATATTCACGCCTATCCCTCGCAGGGGTTGGCAGAGACCACAGAGCTCCATCCGCTGCCATTCATCGCAGCGAAACGGCTCGTCATTGGTCGCTTTTCGCCCTCGTGAGAATCAGGACGTGACGGGTGGCGAACCACGTCGCCGTCATTTTCGACAAATTAGGTATATTAAATTCGTCTTTAGTGAATCCCACGAGCCGCAAGGGAGGATGGAGGTCAGCCCCAGCAGAGCCCTGCATGCTGAGGTAAGGCACCATAGTCCCCGGGGGAGCCTGACCCCGGGACGATCGGCACGTTTACGACTAGGCTCGCCCCTAGCCACGCATCCATTGGCACGGCAGACCGTGGATTGGCGGAGAGGAAGGGAAAGGATAGAGAAGAAAGGAAGGGGCAGGAAAGGAAATGCGGATTGGGGGGGTTACCAGACTCGGAATAAACATTTAAAAATCCATATAAATATTTATTCCGATGCGGGAATCGAACCCGCGACCATTGACTCCGCGGGCGGAGAGCCCCGCCACTGAGCCAATTTTATTCCCTCTGCCTATAATAAAAAATATAAACTATATTATATATTTAATATACCCACTCTGTATACAGTAGTAATTAGTGGTCAGTCATCATGGTCAGATGTATTTCTCAAATTTATTCGTCATCAGATTTATTTATTCGCTATAGGATCAGAGAATAACATTTTAATTTATATGAATTTTAAATTGCTCCTATCAGCGCTCCTACCACTCTTATCTTAATCTATCCCTTAAAGGTGTTCGTGTGAACTATCGAAGAAACGTTTAGCGCACATGAATAGGACATATATGGCAAAAATTTCGCTTAGCACCCATAGCTACTGACCTTTTATGGCTAAAGGGGGATGCCGCGTATAACATTTTTGCGATTGAAACGCGATAACGCCTTCTAGGAAACTATTCGCTATGTACGCCGCTTCTTTGCCATCTTTTATAACAGATTGATATAAATAATATTAATACATTATCATGTATCGATAGCATATTGAAATTAACCGTTGGAGTAGACAGAAACTGGATGCGTGTAGCCGATGATCAGTCTAGATGACTATAATTGGGAGGCCTATGTTTAGTAGTAGTTTAGTTTACGGCGCCGAAACGTGGACGCTGACAGTCCGTCTGCTTCACAAGCTCAGAATCGCTCAGAGAGCTATGCTTGGAGTTTCTCTGGTAGATATGATTCGGAACGAACAAATCCGCCAGAGAACTAAAGTCACCAACATAGCCTTTCGAATTAGCAAATTAAGTGGCAATGGGCTGGTCACGTTTGTCAGAGATCCGACAATCGTTGAAGCAGACGAGTGTTGGAGTGGAGACCGCGTCTCGGTAAACGTACTGTGCGACGCCTCCCGGCTAGATGGTCCGACGATCTGCGTAGGACGGCTGGCAGAAAGTGGATGCGTGAAATCGTAGATCGGGGGCTAGGTGGCGCTTTTTGGGGGCCCATGATATGGAGGCCTATGTCCAGCAGTGAACTGCCGCAGGTTATTGATGATGATTAGTAGTGGACTTCCGTAGTGTGATGAAGATGAAAACATTATAATGAAATAATAGATCTTTACTAGCTAATGAAGTTTGTAATCAAAAATTTGTTATTCACTAATTTAGGCTGAACATAACGAATACTGGATTTTGTGAGGACAAAATTCGAACAGACGGAAGTAATAACTTGTAAACTATATGTTTTAAATTTCAAACTAATGGTAATATTAAATGCTGCCATTACTACAGCATATTGCTGACGCGACTTATAAAACCTTATCCATCCATAAAACGTCCAACGCACACACATACAATCGGGTGTACACAAAGTGTTGGCGTGATGCGAGCACGTAGGCAGCTGCACGGGCATTAACCTTAAGCATTAGCATGTTGCTGACGCGAATCCATAGATTTTTTCCATACCCAGATTCACGGAACGCGGCTATAGAAATTTTCCTTAAAACCTACCAAAAACAGCGATATTGTGACAATCGTTTTGTTTGTAGCACTACTAAACACTGCACGGAAACCACGATTGTACAAAGAATATTTTTGAATCATGGCAACATTTCACACGGTAAAATTCTTCAACGTCCAAACACATGTAGGCGTCAGACTGTATAGTTAAAAGCACTTAACTGTTTTAAAAGCATTTAAGTGTATGAAAATAATATTAGTTATATAATTATTATAAATACATACATACATATCATCACGCGTGTTTGCCGTAGAGGCAAGCAGATACCACAGATCTCCATCCGCCGCGATACCGGCACACCTTCCTTGCTTCCTCCACACACATCCATCATTCCTCTCACATTCATCAGCGAAACGGCTCTCCGTTAGTCGCGTCTCGCCCTCATGGGAATTAGGATGTGACGGGTGGCGAACCACACCATATTATATAATAGCTTAATTAGTCCAATTTAATAATATATTACTATATAATATATAACAATATATAGTGCTCAGCAGTGGGACATATATGGGCTATTAAAAAAAATGTATATTGTTAAATGTTTATTTCTGTTTTATAGCTAGTACAATTTAGTATTTATTGGTATTTTAAATTACCTATTGTATTGCTGTATGGGGTCCCTATGTTATCTATCTATTTATTTTCCATTTTTGTTGCTGGCCACAAATTTTTATTTAGGGTCTATCTTTTCTTCGGTTTTCCGATAAAATATGATCATAACCGTTTTCGTTTCAAAGCAAATTCTAGAGTTCTTGTTTAATTTTGTTTCAACGAATAATATGACACTATTCGTACGGATTTGTATTTGTACTGCTGTCTACGGAGTCAGTGGAATCCCGTATTTTCCTGCGGCAGTCCTCTGCTGGACATAGGCCTCCCCCATGGAGCGCCACCTAGCCCGATCTTCGGCTCCATCGCATCCAGTTTCTGCCAGCCACCCTGCGCAGATCGTCGCACCATCAAGTATGTATGTATACATAATGTATACATATGACCATACGGTCTAAAGATATTTATTCCGTGTCTCCTTGCTCCGTCCACATCAAACAAGCGTGGTTCGTTAACGTCCTTTCTCCTGTGGCAAATGGGGAGGCCAGTGCCTAGTAGTGTGAGTTGTGAAAATACGAAAATGGATGGCTTGTTTGAGGGTGATGTACCTTATAGCAGAAGTCACATTCTTTTGTTTTAATCGCAAAGCAGGCTAACGATCATGCAGATCACCTAGTGGTAGGTGATCACCCGCCCACAGACATCCATCCAGGCGTTATAGATGTGATTCCGGCCTTTCGAGTAAGTGACTTCATCTGGGAAGCATAAGAGGCGTGGAGCGACCCTCTCTTTTATCACTTACATTGTAACTAAGCTATTAAAAGATTTCACAGAATAATAATAATGAGGATGATTTTTAATGCTAGTGCTAGTAAAATCATTTCTGTTCTTTTATGTTCCTCTTCCTTTCTGCAACACTTATCTACTGTAAAAGATGTGTTACCACTTTATAACGTGTAATGAGACTTGATACCGATCTAGGTTAAAGCATACAAAGGAAATCGATCCATAATCCTTTATGATGTATACGCTGGCGATTTACACAAACACTTTAGCATGTTCATATTGGTTTTCTAGCCATCAGCCGCAGGAGATACCATTTATAAGGAAATGAACGCGAGTTTTATGAACATGAATGTAAAAATCAAAAGTTTGTACTATAAAAATTTAAATATAAGCTTAAGAGTTGGAATTATTGAGATTTTATGGAATTGTACTTGAAAAATATTCTACTTTAAAGTAATAAATTTTGAAAAACGACAGAAGACTGGTAAGGGTTTGGGTTCGTCGCCCAAGGCCGTGGAATTTTTTTTATGGGATAGGTAGGCAAACGAGCAGGCGTGATACCGGATATAAAGCAAGCAATGCCGCCCATAAGTATCCGCAAGTACCATAGGCAGTGCACAAACGTTGCCGGCCTTTAAGAAAACTGTCATCATGGGAGGGAGGAAGTGTAGGGGGAGGGGAAGAGGGATTGAGCCTCCAGAACTCAGCCGCTTACCGGAAGAAGTGCGGTAGCTAAGCTACAGACGCTGGTTTTCTGCGGGAGAGTGGTACTTTCCCGGGCGAGCCGGCCCATTAATGCTACAGACAAATAATTTGCCATTCTTTGACAGTGTTCCTCTGCAGCGTGGCTCTATCACTACTAAAAATTCTATATATTTATAATTAATTTAAAAATATTTTTAATAACGCATTTCTGAATGAAAGTTACATAAGAAATATAACTTATTGTACCTTCAAAATATTAAAATGAGACTTTTTTATCACATCGAAGAAGCTTATTTACAATGTAAATTCTGCCTTGAATTATTTCTATATTAAAATATATTTCTGCGATATGAGGAATTTCGTACACTTTGATCTTCATATGATATAAAGTAGATCCCTAAAGGATCTTTCGCGTTACATAAACTTTTTTATGGCGCATCTCTGTTCAAATAACCCCCGAGTTACGTATGTAGTTAGTGACGGTTATTGCTTTATGGCGTGATAACTTTGGGCGGCCTAATTGGCTTAGTAGCGAAGTTACTGCTTTAGGAATTATTGGTCATGGGTTTGTTTATTGGTATGAATATATGCAAGACATATAGGTATTTATTTTAAGTCAAGGTGCCCCGCCAATTCGCTTTAGATAAGCGTGGTGAGTTAAAATTCATTCCTCCAAAAATGGAGAGACCCGTAATCTGTAAAAAACAATTGCTTGGTATGTGAGTATGTTGGCATTTTTTTTTGTAATTTGAAAGATGTATTTAGTGTGTGAGTATGCAGAAAATATCTGATCTCTGATCAGAATCCTCTAAGTTTACTGGCAAATAACGTTTAGAGACATTAAAACGAGCCTACTCATATCCAATTCATCCGCAATGCTTATGGGGTTGTTGGTCTACGGGTTCCGTCAGGCGATACGCTAACTCGTTTGCCTCCTAATTCCATTAAAAAAATAATAGATCCGAAGATAAAGAATAAAGATTAAATTAATTAGAGCTGCTCTATACGGTAACAGCGTCTATCTGAGAACTAAAAACCAATCTGAGATCTTCAATTCTCTGGCCAAGCGTGAAGGTTTCGGCAAGTCCCCCCAATTTTGAGGTACACTAATATCATGTAGTGGACAATTACGATTACGTTCACAATTATGAAATAATTCTCTCTTAACTATTGAAAATATTTTTTATTACAAATGGAGAAGACATCAAATGTGGTTATTAATGGAGTCAGGCGTTACTTTGCGGAAATCCATCACTATATGGAAAGTCAAAAGTTTTACTTAGCTAAGATCCGCGACAAGCAAAACAATAACAGAAAATTAATAATGTGTGTTTTTCCGTTGGGTTTAGTGGATTTATTTGGAACACTTTTCGGTTGTCTTCCGTAGAGTCTACTATACCTGAAGATGCCTCGTGTTGGAGCGAAACACGTGTCGTGTACAAGATGGAAAAGTGATAGTGTGTGTTTGGCGTTGTGTATAGTGGTTGGTGGGTGGAGAGTTGATGGCCGATTTTCGGTAAGTTTTTGGTTTAAGTTCCAAATAAATCCACTAAACCCAACGGAAAAACACACATTATTAATTTTCTGTCATTGTTTTGCTTGTCGCGGATCTTAGCTAAGTAAAACTTTTGACTGTCCATCAAATGTGGTTCTTCTTGAAACATAAAATTTCATTATTATTTTGCGCATTTATTATTATTCCTTTTCATCATTACTTTATGTTGTACAATAAAGAATAAAAAAACAATAATTAAAGTATTTTATTCTTTCATTGGAGTGTCAATGAGACTATTTCTTTCTTGCATTACTAATAGTTTTGTTGGAATAGTTACGAAAAATATTAAACATTATTAATAGTGTTATAGTATAAATATATTAAATTAAAATAATAAAAATATAAAAAAGTTAACATTGCTATTTTTTTATAATACAACACGAATATTTAGTTCTTAAATTTAATATGATTTCGGTATATTTTTTTAACGCCCGTATATGTCCCACTGCTGAGCACGGGTCTGGAGCCTGGAGGAACGGATGTTAAACCTACCACGCTTGTCCAATGCGGATGCGGGTTACCAGACTGGGAATAAATATTTGTAATCCATACATATATTTATTCCGATATGATCGAACCCGCGACCATTGACTCCGCGGGCGTCGCCACTGAGCCAATTGGTCGTCATTTCGGTATACATTTGCACACAATCCTGGCACATAAAAAGTCAGGTGCATTAACTACTGCGCCAAGCTGTCGTCTTTCTACGGATAATTGAGGTTTGTTTTAGATTGCGTGCATGTTCCCGCGAACGTACCAAGAAACCTGACTTGTTGCTATGATGTATTCGCGGGGTTCTCGCGTTTAAAACGTGATAATATCGTAACACGCCACGAAGGTTGTGTTGGGGTTCTTAAGTTAGCAAATAAATAATGCTAAATGATTCCTATTTCGTGTCAAGCTCTATCATCTCGCTTGCTCGTCGCTGCTTTGTGCACAACGTTTCACGACCATCACAATCCGTTAGTCGCTTCAAAAAAGTGTAATACCCTCTAAGTTCTTAGCAATTAAGCATACGCTGAACAATAAACATACAAAATTAACGTATATTATACAGCAAATTATATAATAGTATATAACAAATTTAAACAGGTGTAAAATTAGTAAGACTCATCAGAATATGCCTTTTGGTAAATGAGATAATTTACTACTGGACATTAACCGCCTTTATAATGGTACGTTTACCATGCGTACGTTATAGTATAATTCAAAATTTTGATGTTTTATTACATAAAAGGGCTTGTATCGACTCACAAGACCCACTTGGACCAAGTTATGGTGGATTTTTGTTTTTGGAATATCTATCATGCGGTAGGTTCGGAATGTTATATAATCAATACAAAACGTATCTCAACCGCAATAAATAATTATGAAAATACAGTAAATTACCGAAAGTTTCATGGAGAAATTTTAATTTTATTCATCAATAATCGATATATAATTGTATCAAAATGTTACAGAGCATAGGCCTCCTTTATATTATCGTAATTACTCTTTTTTGCAACGGGCTAACAGCCCGATGTCTTTTGCGAAATACTATAAGACGAATGTTTGCTTCCTTGGTGAATGATTTACAGAGTTGCTAAGATTACAATGTCGTAAGAACACAGCCAGCATTGAAATTGATTTGATAAGCCACAGCGATCAAAATTTGTTACAAAGTTATTCTTCAAAACATTAATTATCTAAAGTACGGGTAACTTAAATATATTTGATAGTGAATCATAATTGAGGAGGACTCTGAATAAGATTTTTATAATATGTGGTAGAAACAAACTGTAAAATCAAGAATTTGAGTTCGATTGTCTTTTTGAAAAAAAAATATTTAGTCGTATTTCTTTTGTAGAGTTTAATCAACAAAATAAAGAGATATAAATATTATATATACATTAATATTACAAAATAATAAATTAATAAAACACCATAAAGGAACTTTTTAACACTCTGTATATGTGTGTACGAGTATATACACAGCATGTTTTATATATATATATATATATATATGTGTGTGTGTGTGTGTGTATATATATCCAAATGTATGATCAGAAACGATTTCTTACAGATAATCATTAAAAAGTACCACAGTCTCTGGTATATTGGGATTAGCCAGACTCAATATAAAATCTGTATACTTTACATATATTTGACCCAATGCGAAAACTTCAAACATGCAGCCAATTGGCCGTCGAATATTTAGTTTATCGACTATACAAAACGATGTGTGCACTTTATATTGTGGATTGGTTCGTAACATTTTTTATTTATCATGACGCCAGCACCATCCGTGTGGTCGTATTGATTGCATTATATCAATGAAATGGTAAACCGATACTAATGCACGGCTGCCAGATGTGATGGAATGCCAATTAATATAAATATTTGGTCGGTGGTTGTACTGCACGTCTGCTTGTTGGTGGTACGGTTCCGCGAAGTACCGTCGAGATGTGAACACACTAGTTCTTATACGGTTCGACTTGGCTCAGCGACTCCTTATAAAAAACGGATGAAATAATATCTATGTGGACAGTCAAAAGTTTTACTTAGCTAAGATCCGCGACAAGCAAAACAATAACAGAAAATTAATAATGTGTGTTTTTTTTTTGCTGGATGAAGTGGATTTATTTGGAACTTAAACCAAAAACTTGCCGAAAATCGGCCATCAATTCTCAACCCACCAAC
Organism: Baronia brevicornis; assembly: GCA_031353405.1. Lineage (NCBI taxonomy): Eukaryota > Metazoa > Arthropoda > Insecta > Lepidoptera > Papilionidae > Baronia > Baronia brevicornis. The sequence continues at coordinate 900,947 of JASFAT010003035.1, read as the reverse complement.
CACTATAAACAACACCAAACACACACTACCACTTTTCCACCTTGTAAACGACACGTCTTTCGCCCCAACACGAGGCATCTTCAGGTATAGTAGACTCTACGGAAGACAACCAAAAAGTGACCACTTTTTTAATAGTGACACAATTAATTTTTTGTTATTGTTTTGCATGTCGCGGATCTTAGCTAAGTAAAACTTTTAACTATCCACATAGTGATGGATTTCCGCAAAGTAACGCGTGACTCCATTAATAATCAGAAATAATATCTTATTATATTTCTATCTGTGGATATTACAAGATTTCTCTCTCTCTACATTCAGTCCCTTATGTCTGAGAATTATGGTCATCAGCAGTGAGTCCGCACTTTCAGTGGATGATCTGTCTTCACTGGCATCTGTCCATCGCCTAGTTAACTATATTATCGAAATTTGTAGCAGCTCGCTGGTAAAGGCTTGACCTGCTCTTTCTTAAAAACTTCAGCGATTTGGTCAGGATATGTTTTCCGTCGTCTTCCTCTACCGACCCTTCCATCCACATTCGCAACGTAAATTTCTTCAACGTAATTTATCAGACTTAAATGTCTTAATCATGTCCAAAACTTGAAGACAGATTAAGTTTTATTTTTGACTTAATTCATATGTAAAGCATTGGAATAGACTTAAGGCTAGTGACCTATCGGACTTAAGGCTAGTGACATATCGGATCACCCCCTAGTTGAGGCACTAGCCCGTCACATATGTGTTATTTTCTCTCTATATTGTAACCTATATATGTAACTTTGTGGTGTCGAAATAAATGATTATTATTATTATTATAAGGAAAATGCTGGTTTGTATGTAAAAGTTACAACTTCAATGGTATCTATTCTAGTAGTGCATATTATATTTTGCTTACCAATTGGCCCAGTGCCGGGGCCCTCTCCTACGCATGTAGTGGTCGCGGGTTTGATCCCCGCATCGGAACAACTACAGATATTTATTTCGAGTCTGATTAACCCGCCAAACTACACTGAACAAACGTGGTGGGTTAATATCCATTCCTCCAGAAATGGGAAAGCCCGTGCCTAGCAGTGTAAAATATATAGGTGGAGAAAAATATCCTACTAATATTATAAATGCGAAAGTTTGTGAGTATGGATGTATGTTTGTTACTTTTTCACGAAAAAACCCAGTAGTTTTTTCGGATTTGGATGAAACTTTTCAGTAATATAGGTTATACATCGGAATAACATATCCAATTTGTAATGATTTTATGTAATTTTGGTCGTAATATAACGACATGTCAATTAAGTGGGAAAAAAATCTGGCCTCTGAGAGCTATCTTGGCGTATGCTGCCTAAACCATTGTAGTTACACAAAGATGATGTAGCGTAGGATTGTTTGTCTTCAATAGTTCTAAATAAAAGTCCGCGACAGGATATATCTACCTTTTATGTGGAAGCCACTATGACCAAAATTGTGAACCATAAATTATGTAAATAAAATTTTTATTTAAAATGATCTGTCATGAAACTTAATGTGGCAGACCAAATTCCACGCGAGCGAAGCCGCGGGCATAAGCTAGTATTATATATTTGTTTTTAATATTTAGACTAAGCAGATATAAAAATCTGTTATTATATTGTAGTACTAAACAATATAACACTAGTATAGTACAGTCTAATCAATAGACCTCCGGGCTTGAACTACTTCGACTGATCGCAAACATAGACTAGGTAAGCAATTTTGCTTTAATCCAGGGATGAGCAACACGCGGCCCGCGGGCCGCTTGCGGCCCGTTAAACACGTTTATGCAGCCCGCCAAGCATTTTTAAAATTGAATTTATTTTATCGACTTTCTCCCATCAATATATTATTATAAAATTATTTATATTAAAATGGTAGCACATACTAAACTGAAACAAATTATTAATAAGTGTTACTTAATGCGCGGGCCGCTAAAAAATTTTAAAATTTAAATTGGCCCGTTGATTAAAAAGGTTGCTCACCCCTGCTGCTCTAATCATAATGGTCGATTCAGTTAAATGCCTTCATCGCGCACCTGAGCCAGTAAAGTCTACTTAACTGTATTGAGTTACACATGCAATGTCTATATCAGAATATTTAAAAGCGTTTTTGGATATTTTACTAGTATTATTACCAATTAACAATCCATGCGTTGCCATTCTATTGACAACCTTAATGGCGAAGTTACCGTCTTCGCAGTCAATGGTTCGGGTTCGTCCCACAACGGAACATATATATATGGCAAACAGGTATTTACGTCAAGTCCGGATGTCTCGCTAATCCCCGTTAGATAACGTGGTAAATTAAGGTCCATTCCACAGAAATTGACATGCTTCGGGTCCAATATGAACATACTGTATAGGCTGTAAACAAAAATATATTGGCTGTAAAAAAAAAGGAAATAAAAAAGAATAATATGAAGGGTAACTGAATTTTTAATAAAGTGAAAAGAAATACGAACTTCTATGATAATATTCGGCTGGCAACGGCAATTTTCAATGTCTTAGGTGTTGCAAATATCTATGGGTGGCGTTGATTGCTTTCCATCAGGTGACACGCTTCTTCGTTTCCCTACCTAACCTATGAAAAAAATATTACATTTAATATTTTATTTTTTGGTTATTCTGGTTTTGATTTTTGTGGGTGGAGTTACTTTCAAATACACAAAAAAAGATAGAAAATAGAAGTTTATATAAAGAACTCCCACGCTGATTACTGTAAAATGATTGCCCCTACTGTGTTATTTTTATGTAAAGTCATTCGCAGAAAAATTGCAACAACAGATTACGTCGATGAATTCCTTCGGTAGTTTCGCTTGGGTGGCACACTCGGCACGCGAGCACACCGCGCTCTCAGTCTGACTCGGCCCGCCTCTACCGAGAGGACGTGCAAAGATTATTCTTGTAGACGAGACAGTTAGCCATAAAATGTGATATTATAAATAATTATTTTAATTATTGTTTTTGAATTATTTTTTTAAGCGAATAGGTGGCTCATTAGAAGATAAGTTATCACCGCTGTACATAATATCTACTTAGTATCGTAGCACTGCAGATACACAAAAAAGAAATTAAAGGAAAGTAAAATTTTAGTGTATTTATAAGACACTATGATCATTATGTTAGATGAGTCAGATAAAACAAAACACGTCTGTATGTCACGGCGTTTAATCGCGGACAGAGAGAGCGATAGGGTGCTGGATTGGAGATGAAGGAGATGGAAATTGGGAGCATTTGGATCTCTCTCTCTCTTTGTATAAGAAAATCGATATCATAACATACATAAGGCAAATGAGCAAGCGTGTCACCTGCTTTACAACACGCTGTACACATTTACAACACGTAGTGAGGAAAGATACAAAAAAAATGTGTGCATCTCACACGTGATAAAAGTAAAGTCTTCAAAAAACTAACACCGTATAAGGAGGAGACACTACGCGATAATAGGTAACATTGTATATTCTGTCACTTTCTCGCATGTTAAATCATATAAGTGAACAAGTATATGTTTTTCTCTTTTTGGTGTCGCTTTTTTGTTTCATCGAGTTTCAAATCACAACTACGCTAAACAAGTTTTCAATTCAAAACTTAAAAAAGTTAAATAAATTAAAAAAAATTTGTTAATTAATAAGAAGTTCGATTCCGACGATTTATTTTTGATAGCAATTAGTCATAACTATTATGCCAATGTTAAGTAAAATATTATATAAAATAAAATATATACCTAATACTATCTTGAAATGTACTAGTCACCTTATGACGTAACATTTAATTAAAAAGTCAAATATTAAAACATTCTTTGTACTTTGATTTTACGCATTTTACTTTTATTACGGACGCATTTGTTTTATATTACTCCACTTATACGCCTTAATTGAACTATATTGTATAATACACCATAATTAAACAATATAACCGGTAATAATATGAGATTATGAGGATGAAATATAAACACAACGTCACTAATGTAAGTTGGCGGGAAAAGTCTTTCGAGCGCATACCATTCAATGTATATAATGTTATGCCTATTTTACCATCTTTAAATTAACATGGTTAACATTGACCTTGGTGTAGCGCAGGCCGGACGCTCCCTGCCACTTGCGCTCGCGCACTGAGCTTCATCTACATAATTACTCCAAGCTCATTGGTGACTATTAACCTCATAATAATTCATGAGTCCGTCGGCGTGTTTAATTAATACTGTATCATGTGGGCTGTCGGATAACACGTAACGAAAGTTGACGGTTTAAGTTGTTTCTGTAACATGTCAGTGTAGGAATTCGGCCAAACTTTCTTTTCGGCCTCGGCAAAGGGATGTGTAACTTAATAGTCGCGAGACTAACTCTGCCATATCGATTGAGAGATCGTTTTCGTTATTATTTATTCTGCGAAAAAAAATAAAGGTTAAAGACAAACGGCAAAGTAATAATCACTTCTCGGATCTTTCCTGACAGCTTTTTGCTTGATATAATTACATTTTATTATTGAAGTTTCTTACCTAAATATTTTTTTTAACAGCCCATATATGTCCCATTGCTGAGCACGAGCCTCCCCATTTCTGGAGGAACGGACGTTAACCCACCACGCTTTTCCAATGCGGATTGGCGGGGTTACCAATCTTAGATTAAATATTTGTAGGCCATACATATATTTATTCCGATGCGGGGATCGAACTCACAACCACTGACTCCACGGGCGGGGGGCCGCGCCACTTAGCCAATTATTCGTCAATTAATCAACCTAAAATTGAAAGCGTTAGGTGTTATTTAATATTACTATATATACAAAGTATTCCATTTTCAAATTGGAGACAATAAAAACGAAAATCTTCAGCGATTTGTTTGCAAATCTCAATATAATACCAATTTGTTTTTATTTTAGTGAAATGTTTTGTTGAATCGAATTTGTCTGTCTGGTCACAATCTAGCTTCTGTTCACTTTAAGTATTCTGTCGGAGGACAAAGGACCTTTTCAATAGTAATCAATTCCAACGAGAGCGCAATATTAATGAACAGACTGCATAAGAAGCATCTGCTGATTCTATACAGAACGCCAGCAGCATGCGACTTGAAATGACTTTCATGGGACTGAACATACGTTTTTATAATTAAATTTCATCGATATAAAGCTTAGTACTAATACAAGAATAAGGCCTTTGTTCTGAATCTATGATGGTGGTGGGTTTAATACCCACGTCGGGATTAATACAAATATTTTTTCTTTAGGTATTTTGTGTCTGAATACCCCAGCAATCCGCCTAGGACTAACGTTTTAATTTCAATTCCACCAGAAATGGGGAAGCCTGTGCCCTTGAGTGAACTTGAGTGGATGAATACTTAAAAATATAATAACTATTGAAAATTTGAATAAGATGTATATAAATATATATATATATATATATATATATATATATATATATATATATATATATATATATATATATATATATATATATATATATATATATATATATATATATATATATATATATATATTATTTAATATATGCCGATATGATTTAAATTATAATATATTTAGTTTATACATTTTTATATGTAAGATTGTTGTATAACAAAAAAAAATCAATAATTACTGGACATGAATCAATATATATGTATTATAACAATAAATTAGGAGTAGCACATTAGATAATTAAGACGATGTAAAATGTATATAAAAGGGTAAACAAGATATCAGAAATGACCTGACATCAACTGTTAGCTTTTGTATTTAAGCTAATTTTTTAATTGTGTACGTACGCGCAAGCGTCCATGTGTACGTACGTGTGTGTGTACGTATGTGTGTGTATGTGCGTACGTGTGTGTGTACTTATGTGTGTGTGTGTTTTGTGACGCATGCAAGGTATGATGACATAGACGATTATTAAAAATAAAATATATTTATACATATAATATCTGTTTTTAATGACGTTTCTTCTAAATTACGTGTGTCATGATATGGAGAAGGAATACTTCTTCCTGACGTACAAGGCATCAATGGAAGTAGATGAATTCGTAAAAAATACTGTTGAGAAGTCGACTTACATAAACAAATGTTGACTTTATTTGAGCAAAGATTTAAATCTTGATGCTTATAATCTGTGACATTGTTTTTAAATGTTTGCGTTAGCGAAAGGAGTCTGAAGAAATAGAGTCGTCTCTTTTTCTCCTGAATGAATTGCAATCATTACTTTCTCTTTCGTGCCATTGTTTCAAAATAATTGAGTACACGCATTTTACGTGGCGTGTTGACTATACTATAGGTGCATATCTAACAATTTAAATCTTTGTTTGAATGCGCTTCGTGCAACGTCCAAAAATGCACTGTGTATGCTGAGAATATTACAATTTCTCGGTTTATTTAATGTGTAAACAACCGTTAAACTTAAGCACACATTACATTAATGTTTACGGGAAACGCGAGATTAGGTGTGGGTCAACAAGACAAGCAAAACATACCAAACTTATTCCCACACTTGCATTAAATGATTTGAAACCTTACAAAATAGAAGATAAAACTTCAATTCGAATGACATTATATATTGTTGCTATTTATGTCTTTTTAAAGATACTTTTTATTTATTTTGCATATGGCGTATTTGAATATTAATACGGGAATAATGACTGTCCAGTTTAGGCAATTCGATGAAACGGATATTGTAATTATATAATTATAAAACAACTGTAAATAGGGGGAGTTTTATTAAATTCTAAAACTAACCTATCGACCGTTTCAAAAGTCAAGTAGTGTAAAATATTTTGCGTAGTATTATATGACTACTTTGTTTCGTTATTGGTTCGGAACACCTCAACTGCCTGCTCTGTGTTTGACCTATAAAAAATCTTTTTTTTTACAACCTATATATATAGCTGACAGCTAGACTCGGAGCCTCCTCATTTTTATGTGTATAATAGAATAATTTATATTGTCCATATCAATAGTGTATCACCAACTCATACTAAATATATCTAAGATCAAGTTCAATGATTTTCTGGAACAAATCGCTATGAACGATAGGAACATGCTTTGTATACTTATACTTACTTTACTTTTTACTTTGGCGGGCGCACTGACCAAAAATAATTCTTGGCGTCCATCAATAAGAGTCGTCATTTGGATCGATCTTGCGCAACTGTCTGCCAGTCCTCGACTTGGAGCTTCTTTAGGTCTCCCTCCACGGGATCACTCCAACGGCACGTAGGACGAGCGACTGGGCGATGGTTCTTAGACCGCCCCAGGTAGGCGTGTTTCACGGCTCGATCCTCTTCCATGCGTATAACGTGGTCCAGCCAGCGGAGTCTTCGAGTCTTAATCTCGCCTACGATGTTGGTTTCGGCCACTAGATCTTCGATCTTCTGATTCTTCCGAACTCTTCAACATCCGTCTTTTATTCAGTAGCCGTCAGTAGCCCAGTATTTTATTTTTTATATTATAATTTTTATATATTCACGCCTATCCCCCGCAGGCGGAAACCACAGAGCTCCATCCGCTACGATCCTGGCACATCCTCCCCGCTTCCTACACACTCATCCGTCCTTTTCAACCATTCTTTCTCACATTCATCGCAGCGAAACGGCTCTCCATTAGTCGCTTTTCGCTCTCGTGGGAATCAGGACGTGACAGGTAGAGAACCACGTCACCGTCATTTTTCAAAAAATTAGGTATATTAAAATTCGTTTTAGTGAATCCCACGAGCCTTATGGAAGGTCAGCCCCAGCAGAGCCCCGCATGCTGAGGTAAGACACCATAGTACCTGAGGGAGAATAGAGAAGAAACGAAAGGTCAGGAAAGGATTGGAGTCAGGGTTACCAGACTCGGAATAAATATTTATAATCCATACATATATTTATATATATATATATATATATATATATATATATATATATATATATATATACACCCAGACTCGTTCATATCATTATGAAACATATCGTAATAAAACGGCTCGTTATTTGAAATAAAAAATAAAGACAAAAGCAACATAGCAATTACAGTTCTAAAAGATGTCATACGCGGCTTACAGCCGAACTGACTCTGTAAAGGTGGGCCAAAGAATATCGATGCCTTTGTCGGCATACAAAACGGCACAGGTTGTAATTTGATAAGAGCGACCCGCCTACAACACGGATCTTTTCTTTAAGGTTGAACCCACGCAACTCTCAAATGCGCTGGAGGATAGACAATAAACTTTTTTAAACGGATGTGGCATTTACGTATGTTTGCAATGAGTTTTTATATACAGTTAACATATGATATTTAAATCGTTTTTCGACCTTCTTTTACTTTTAGAAAAACGTTTTATTTTTATATGGGCATTTATACGTATTTAAATAATTCCTAAATAAGTTATATGTCCCCTGAAAACACAAGATTGTAATTAATTTTGGCATATTATTAACGCATTTTTAAAAAATTTGCTGTTGAAAAGCTGCATGTCTATACCGTCAATATATATATATATATATATATATATATATATAATGTTCTCTTTATTATTATTATCCTTTTAGTTTAATGTTTTATTGTCGCACTGTTTACTTATACAAATAAAAAAAATAATTTATGATTTATAATGCAAGATTTAAGAGAAGAAGAACATATCATTATCGGCATCAACCTGAGGTACCTATAGTCCACGAATGCGTTGGTCATCCGATGGTAACCAACCAGTATTGGACATGGAGATCCACCATACTTAGATCACTGCAGATACGTCGTCTACCTTGGGATAGGGATAATGGGATGGGATAATAGGGATAATAAGTAACGTCGAGCCAGCCCTTTTGTTAATTTTATTTTTAAAATCAATTTTGTCCTTAAAGAACACGTGTACATATTGTGCCGTATCCAAAACATTTTTTCTTCTACCGTGTTTACTTCTGAACCCAACCGAATCAAAATTATACAGGTTTAATTAAATCGACATTAATCCAGGAGTGCCCGGGATAGAAGTCGCGTTTCACGGACATCGCACCGATGTCATTATGTTGTTGCCGTAAGTTTTTGGAAGGACGGGAATTCGGTCGGAATTCGACGGATTAGTGTCAGGGTTGTCGAGTTCACTAATTCTATCTCGGATTCCACTCCCAATGAGAATATTAAATGTAGCAGTGTCGCTTTTGAAACGTTTCGAGTATTTAAGGTACACAGATGTTGTGATTATTGAATAAGTGATAGATTTAAGTGAATCTTTTGTGTATTTATTTATTATAAAACTTTTATTCATTTATTCAAACGATCGGGTTAGTCAGCGCATTTCGGAGAAGGGTTATAGAGTATGCCCCAGGCTTTTTAAGATTATAATACAAATATAAGTGTAATTTATACGTGATGATTTCAACTCCCACCGCTTCGATTACTACTTAAAATATTGTGACTTAGACCGCACCGTTCAATCTCATAAGTGACCTGTGCATTCTATTCCTTCCTTATCTCATCCGCACTCATTAACCTCCTTCGTGTCTTCTCCCTTCTACGTGACATTGGCGAAATCATCCGTGTTATTTTGGCAATATTGAAAGCCATTAATTCAAATGAATATTGTGGCTTATTATTATTTTTTTATTTTTATTTATTAACAAAATCCAAAACACTGAGATAAAATTACATAAAATATTTACATATCGTACTGCCAATGAACAATGTGTATTATATGTACAAATATTAATCAAATCTAATGAAAAGAATAATTGGACATTAACCTAAAACAGACGTAACTGTTATATAATATTAACTTACAGGTTTGTATTTAATATATAATACTATGAATAAATTAATGATTGAATGAGAGTGTGTATACGAGTGTGGCTGTTTTTGAGTGAGTGTGTGAATATATGTTATAATACATATATTTTTTTATTGTATGCATTTTTCGTTTTTATATTTTAAAATGATACTGGACATAATTTAAATCGTTAAATAGAATTAAAAACTTTGTAGGTGGCTAATCTCTGTAGAGATGTTAAAAAAAATAAAAGCTTAAAAATATTAGAGTTTTTAAAAAATTTAATTTTACATGTTATAAAAGCTTAAAAAATGTTAACGTTGTGGTCTCGAATATGAAAAGAAGGATTATACTTTAACTTGAAAATGATTTATAAGAGAGCGTAAGTCGACATTTTAATCCCTAAAATATAACAACAAATTCTATATAATATTTCATTAGTTAACATTCTATCATTACAATTGTGGTTACACAGTACCAGCTTAAGTCCTTTATTGTATCAAAGTTTAACATAACAATAAAACTGATTTAATTTCCTTTATGTTAGTTCACAACGACCCTTATCTGCATATTTCTCGCGAGTAAACTCTAAGCCGCCTTTAATCATTAAAATCACAAAGGATATCTTAAGAAAATGTTTATTTTGTTTAAAAATAAGTTTAAATATCGGGCAGGCGTCTCAAAGTCATTAGCAAATAACGTTGAAGCAGGTAAAAGGGAGGTTCTATTGGAAACAGATAGAAAATTAGGGTCATTATTATAATTAGAGAGCAAACACACTTAAAAGCCAATTTGGGAATTAGTTTAATCATTTTGTCTATTTTTTTGATTCGTATTTCCTGGTCTGTTTACCTGATCATGGGTAAAATGGAGACGCAAAACACACGAATTAATCCTTCATAAAATTCTCAGAGCAATAGAAATATTATTACAATTATATTTGTAGGAACGAATATACGGAAAGAAATGAGACCACATCACGGTAAATACAATGTGAGATTTGCACAGGATAGCTGATAGAAACTGAATGCATGAAGCCAATATGATGATGATAAAATAATAAAAAATAAATAGAGATATAATTGTTTTCTATTTATAATTTGTATCTACTTGTGGATATTAAAGAAATATATTTAAAGATTTTTTTATCCCGTATTATCCCTTTTTTTCAACAAAACTTTTGAGATTTAATATTGGGCATATTTTTGCCTATAGCTTTAAAAAGTTGACTTAACAGTTAAATACATATTCTCATAAAAGATCAACTTCTGAGTAAAAAAAGTTAGCTTTGATAAAACATTTCATCCAACGAGTTTTATGAATCGGAGGCCCTTTTTCCGTTTCCTCACCTAATGAAAAAACCTCATCTCTTTCTCTACAATCATCTCTGAAGGCATCTAGAGCATCTCATCTCATCTACATCTCGAGGTAATTTAGGCATTTAACGATACCGATGATCATGACTAGGCAAACCTCTTGCTAGTTTCTCTATCTTTATTATAAGAAGAGCTTATCCCATCCCCATCGCTACTGTTGTATACGGAGACAAGTGAAACGACAGTCAGCTTAGCGCGAACTAGTTGATTCCGTCTTACAGTACAATGTCGCAGCCACAGATAATAAATATAATACTATACATATACCCAACATAAAGATTGGTCAGGGAGTATCTTTGCCTTGCCGCTTGTCGAGTATTCATGGTATTGGTACACGGGTAAGCGACCGTATCACTCCTCGTCTTCCGTTGCTGTAGTATCATATCGCTATTATCCTGCCTAAACCCATCTTTTCTTTCCCCTGCCTTTTACTTTCTTCTTTATCCTTTTCCCTTCCTTTCCGCCAATCCACGGTCTGCTGTGCCAAAGGATGCGTGGCTAGGGCCAAGTTTAGTCGCAAGCGTGCCGACCGTCCCGGGATCGGGCTCCCCCGGGTACTATTGTGCCTTACCTCAGCATGCGGGGCTCTGCTGGGGCTGACCTTCATCCTTCCTTACGGCTCGTGGGATTCACTTTGACGAATTATAATATACCTAATTCGTTAAAAAATGACGGAGACGTTGTTCGCCACCCTTGTCCTGATTCCCACGAGGGCGAGAAGCGACGATCGGAGAGTCGTTTCGCTACGATGAATGTGAGAGGAAGGATAGATGAAAGATCTGTGTCGGGATCGTAGCGGATGGAAATCTGTGGTCTCTGCCTTACCCTACAGGGAGATAGGCGTGACGATATGTATGTATGTAACATAGAGATAATATTAAATGTCCCTAAACTTCACAACTATCGGAGAGATCGTTATTTAAATAGCTTACATAAGACCTTCAAGGTAATATCTACCTGAATTGTATGCTAATTAATCTATCATTAGCCGCGATCATGGAACAGGTTACACATAAAGTAAATTTTGAAAGCGATAACGTGTTAGACAGGTATGTGGGGACAAAGATTAACCTTTACTCGCTTGCTTTAATCGTTCCTAAACATATTTCGCCCAAAGTCTTGGTCCTGCTTGCAGGGATTATATAGTCATTAATGTGGAAATTGATACGGAGTTTCTGCGAACGTATTTGTCACTAGTGCTCTGGTCGATAAACGGAAAGCTCATTTTAGATTAACGTTTTGAAGTTGTCTTAAATCTCAAATTAATTAAAAAAATGAACAGGTAAACTGACTTTGCTAAAATCTGCGAATAGAAATCAGAAAAATAACATTGTCGATTGGGGAATTTATTGTGTGTTTTGTTAACAATTTTTTGTATCATTTGATGATATGTCATTTCTGATTGTTCTTCCTTTTACAAACATTTTATATTGTCCTAATTTTCTTACGTGCTCCTTGTTATTTTGCTTATTGTTGCATATACTCATATATATTGATTGTTAAGAAAGAACAGTAATTTTTTTACAGGCTTTATTGTTATACAAGCGTTTTATATAAAAATGTATCTTATATAAAAATATATATAAAAATGTGCCGTTCTTCTCTCATGAAATAAATATATGAAATAAACAATTTTACTTCGTGGGTGCAATTCGACCATTGGACAATTGATTTGAACCATATTTCTCTAGCACAAGCATTAGCTTAGCTAGAATGGTCAACTAGACTACAATTAAAAATAAAACGTTGCTGGCTTCCTTTTAAAAATAATAATGTATAAAAATATGATAAATGTATAATAATAATAATGTATAATACATATATTACAGGACTCTGGATTCCACACTAGGATTCCCTGTGTTCTGGGAAACTGGTGTCTCTTCCCTATGTTAATAATATAATACAATGTCATTATCAAAATCTATACAATATCAAAACAGTAGAGAAAAAAATGAAAAAAAAAAAAACACCAGTAATAATCAAAAATGAATTAAGATATAATAATATATTATTATATCTTATATAATAATATAAGATATAATAATACGTAAATGAACATACTATAGACATACCAAATGCGATTTTATTTTAATAAAGTTAACGGTTTCTTAATGAAAATCAATAACTAGTTTTTATATCTCTCGATAGAACACATAAGTTGGATTTATGAAAGCCTTATTTAGTCCGATAGGAAGAAAACCAGTTGTAAGTAGCTTGAGAACACGATTTCGATGTGTGCAGGAAACTAACTCAGACATTGTCAACATAGCTTAGATGTGATTAAAGAGCTAAGACTTATACGACATGATTTATTTAGGTCTATATTATTTGATATAACTCAAGGTAATAACAGGTTGTCTGCTCGCTTAGAAAGATATGGAAAGGGCTATGTTCACAGTTTCTCTAGTGTATATAAATCGGAATAAAGAACGACGACGAAGAAGCCCGATTGACTCAGTGGCGGAGCCCTCCGACCGCGGAGGTTTAGTGGTTTTATTTGGAACTTAAACCAAAAACTTACCGAAAATCGGCCATCAACTCTCCACCCACCAACCACTATATACAACGCCAAACACACACTATCACTTTTCCATCTTGTACACGACACATGTTTCGCCCCAACACGAGGCATCTTCAGGTATAGTAGACTCTACGGAAGACAACCGAAAAGTGTCTTGTTGTCACTTTTAAGTTAAGTTTAAGTTCCAAATAAATCCACTAAACCCAACGGAAAAGCACACATTAATTTTCTGTTATTGTTTTGCTTGTCGCGGATCTTAGCTAAGTTAAAGTTTTGACTGTCCATAAAGTAAAAAGGTTTTACAGCTGTAGAACAAGTATATTTAATAATACCAGTCATTTAAGCGCTTACTTCTCGCTATTTGATTATCATGGATAAAAATATTCGTATAACACGTTATATAATATCGAGGTTATAATGTGTTATTTATTTCAGCTCGATCACCTGATGCTAAATTCTACATGATCGATTGTGCCAGTGGCACTGTTATTCTATAATTGATTACAATATTATTATTATATATTTTTTAAAGAATAAATAAAATAAAACATTTATTTTATTAATAAATATTATATGTAGACAACCAATTGGCTCAGTGGCGCGGCCCCCCGCCCACGGAGTCAATGGTCGCGGGTTCGATCCGCGCATCGGAAAAAATATATGTATGGATATTTATTCCGAGTCTGGTAACCCCACCAATACGCATTGGACAAGCGTGGTGGGTTAGTGTCCGTTCCTCAAGAAATGAAGAGGCCCGTGCTCAGCAGTGGAACGTATAGGGGTTGTGGAAAAAAAAAATATATATATATATATATATATATATATATATAGACATTACTACTTAGCTACCATTTATTTTACCAATGAGCTAGTCTAATGGACTTATATTTTTTTGGTCCAATAATTTATCATTACAATTCCAGCAGCATTTGTCTCGATAAGGATCTTCGAAGTCACACTTGCTTGTGACTTTAAGGTCTTCGAATGTGCAGGTGTGAGGACACTAAGCAGTTGAACAGATACTCCATAGATTGGCCTGCCACTCTACAGTCGCATCCTTCGCATTGTGGTGCGATAAAACGATTTCTTCATGTTACCTCTGCAGCGATCCACCTATGTAACGGAGTCTGTTAAGAAGAAGATCTCCACGTAGGCGAATGCAGATCGTAGCCGGGCGGAAGCTTCTTCTGCTGACATACGACGTTGGGTGGACAGGGTTTTTTGTTATGGCATAGAAAGGCAAACGAGCAGGCGTGTCACCTGATGGAAAGCAACCAACGCCGCTCATAGACATCCACAACGCCACAGGCTGTGCGGAAGCGTTGCCGACCTTAAAGGAAAGTGAAGTTATGGGAGTGGGAGTGGAAGGAGGAGTGGGAACCGGAGGGGAGTGGGAGTGGGAATTGGAGTGGGAGTGGGAAGGGAAGGGTGTTGGGCCTCCGGAACTCAGACGGCTCACCGTACGAAGCGCGGTAGACAAGTTAACACTCAGACGCCGGTTTTCGGTGGGTGTTTCATTTTTAACCGCATAATCCTCTCTTCAGCCTCAAATATAAGTCAAACTACTGACTCGAAAAGAAAAAGAAGAAGCTAGTCTAATTACCTGAGCAAATCAAACTGTCAAACGAAGTTACTACTTCGAGAGGCAATGGTCACGGATTACTTCCGCATCGGGACAATTATATGTATAACCTACATATATTTATTACAAACCCGGATGCACTACCAAATTCCTTCAGAAATGGGCAAGCATCTAGCTCAGGAGTAGACCATATATGGGCTGCAAAAAGGGATATTTTAGTTTTACTTTTAATTAACTTCAGTTATCAGTGAATAACTGTGACAAATTATAATAAACTTAATTTGTTAAAAATGACGGCGACGTGGTTCGCCACCCGTCACGTCGCGATTCTCACGAGGGTGAGAAGCGACTAACGGAGAGCTCTTTCGCTACGATGAATGTGAGAGGAAGGACGGATGAAAAGATGGATGAGTGTGGAGGAAGCAAAGGTGTACCGGGATCATAGCAGATGAAGATTTGTGGTCTCTGCTTACCCCAGGAAACAGGCGTGACAATATATATGTATGTATGTATGTATCGTTGAATAAATTAAAATATATTTATGATCCATTAATTTCTTGAAGACGAGTAAAATTGTAAAAAGCCTATTGAATAAAGTCGGGAAACGTATGAAACGTCAAATAAAATACATAGATAAAAACCGAGTGAGGTTGACGCTACATACCAGCTTAAAGGTGTGATTACTCACCGTTACACACACACACACACAGAGACATGCGCGCGTCGTGTGGGATTAACGCAGCCAACCCGTTTCCTGTTACCTGCTCTGGAGCAAAAAGCAGACGCCTCACAGTGATTTAGAATTAATTTTACATTTGATCTCGAAATGTCTTCGCAGACATATATTTCGATGTGAATTTAAGGCGTTGATAAGAACCGATTTCCCCCTATCTCCCCTTTTTTAGTCTTAAAAAAAAGTAGCAATGTTTGTAATTATGACTAGAATTATTCCAACTATGACGACCAATTGGCTAAGTGTCAGGGCCCTCCGGCCGCGGAGTCAATGGTCGCGGGTTCGATCTGAGATATGAGTCTGGCAACCCCGCCAATCCGTATTGGACAAGCGTGGTGGATTTAACGTCCGTTCCTCCAGAAATGGAGAGGCCTGTGTTCAGCAGTAGGACATATATATGGGCTGTTATAAAAAAATTCAACTAAGCTAATTCTTGAGCTTAAATGGTTCACATTAATAGTCCAATAAAGGACGATGAATACTTGACGTGAGATCGTAAGACCGAATGTCATTTAATGGATATAATTGAGAATAGACGCACAATACCATTTTTTTTAAAAAAGTAAAAGCATTATTTTGATTTTACTACAGTGCTTAACCATTCCAATTAAATTAACAATACTTGTGGTAGGAATACCTGAAAGTTCATACCGATAATCTAATAGAAGATGGTGTGACGGGCTGGTTTCGGCAACTCGACGTCGTCATGCGCTTATTTACCGTATTTAATCTAATGGTAAAACTGAGCTATGAGTGTGGAGGAAGCAAGAAAAGTATGCCGAGATCGTAGCAGATGGAGATCTGTGGTCTCTGACTATCCTTACGGGAAACAGGCGTGGCGATATGTATGTATGTATGTAAAAATGAGCTAATGGTAAACCGGTGTATCCTGCCTGTACTCTTCTAGGGTGCCGAAACGTGGACACTGACGGTCCGTCCCCTTCACAAGCTCAAAGTCACTCAGAGGGCAATGGAGAGGGCTTTGCTCGGAGTTTCTCTGGTGGATAGAATTCGAAATGAAGAAATTCACTGGAAAACCAGAGTCACTGACATAGCTCTTCATGTTAGCGAACAACGGAAGTGCCTCTGCTAGATGGAGCGACGATCTGTGCAAGGCGGCTGGCAAAGACTGGATGCGTGTAGTCGAAGATCGGGCTAGATGGCGCGCCTCGAGTGGGGCCTATGTCCAGCAGTGGACTGCCGCGGGCTAATATTGATATTGAAAACTGAATTATTCCTTTTTCTAAATTACACTGCATTGTGTGCAGTGCATTTTGTACATAAAAGATTAAATAAATATATGGATTGTGAAAAAGTATCAAGAAGCAAAACATACTACTAATTCATCATTTATTATAGATGAAACCATTTTGAAGACTCAATTCTCGTACGTTGTCGATGTCTGTAACTAATCCGGCGCGCTCGAAACGAACTACGGGACTTAAAACAAACAATTACTTCAGTTTATTTTAGAAGGAGAGCAAAAAGTGGAGCAATCAAATCAGTACAGCTACCGTGTGGCAAAAAATCGCCGCTTGATTCCGCGCGTTCGGTGCAACGGACTCTGGATACCTGAGTAATGCGGCAGTGGATGGAAGAAGAAATCATTTTACCTCACTTTGTGGATTTTATTTGACACAATATTTAAATTTTACAATAAATCTCTCTATATAGAGCATTTTTGTTTTGTAAAGAAAGTTAGTAATTTTTTTAATACCTCTTAAATTGTTTTAACTATTTTAGCAAGGTTTATAATGTTTTCCTAATCCTATTTACTTAAAACAAGTATAGGCAAATATGATCACATTTTTTTTATGGGATAGGAGGGCAAACGAGCAAGCGTGTCGCCTGATGGAAAGCAATCAACGCTGCTCATGGTGAACCGCGACACCGCAGGAGCCGCGGAAGCGATGCTGGCCTTTTAGGTATGTATAGGCTTGTTTTTTGAAAGTTCCAATGTCGTATCGGTTCGGAAAGACCGCCGAGGGTAGCTGGGTCCACAAACTGGTGGTGCGTCGAAAGAAGTTTCGAGAGAAACGAACCGTAGTAGATCGCCACTCATCTAGATGGTGGGGATGAAATTTTCCTTTACGGTGAGTTGTGCGGTTGTGGAATTCGGCGGCGGGAATTATTCCAAACGTTCCAAAAGTATTGCGGAGAGATGAGACCGCAGCGCTAGAGAATCAAGCCGATCGGTGAGATCTTGGTCGTCGACGATTCGGATCGCATGACTTTGAATGCGGTCAAATGGTAGAAGTTGATTCTGGGGAGCCGCGGCCCAGAGGTGAGAACAGTATTCCATGTGTAGCCTGACTTGTGCCTTGTACATTATGGACTCAATGCTAATTAGACACTAACCACTTCGATTTACATCTTAACACTTGTCCAGGTCAAATAGTGTATACCGAAAAAACTGTTCTTAATAATATTTTAAATAGAAAATATAAATAGTGATTTATAGTGATAGAAAACCTAAATAATGATATATAGGACAATTATAGGCGAAGTAATAGAAAATGATTGTTAAAGTGATAGATAAGTTTATAGAGACAGAATAGATCACAGTTATAGTTATACACTCATGTACGGTGGAATAATAAATAGTTTTTTATAGAACGTACATTGTGATGTTTATAAATTCTTTGTGTTGTTTATAGATTGGACAAGTTTTATAAATAAAAAAAAATGTACGTCATGGTGTAAAAGTGAAGTCCTTATTATGGTAAACATATTTAAGGACAAGGAAGAAAAAACACATTGAAAACACAACTCGCTTTATTTTTACATCCCATAGGGTGTCGTTCAAGAAGCAGAGTCACAAGACTCACACAGAATCGTCACAAAGTGTAGGAAACGCTTAACGCACACATTCTAGAGATCAAAGAGCGCGCAATCTGCGTGAAAAAAAAAATAACGTTTCGGTCCCAAAAGGGCGGACCCGTTTACGCGACCCAATTCACGCGAGCAGATCGGACGCCAAAGAAATTGAATTGAAGTCAGACCGAACAACAAATTCGAACGCGTATCGAATTGTTTTACGTTTGACGAATTCGCTTTTGGAAATTTAAAATTTACTACAATAGGCCATAATGATGCAGGTCCGTGTTTCTTTGTCCGCAACGAAATTCAGCAGGACACAAAGAATTCATGGCATCGAGTTCAATAGTGAATTTTTGCTTTTTAAATCTGATAGAAGATTGTGTTGTGATAAAATAAATAGTCCAGCTGAACTGTTTTTACGGGATTGGTGTAGCTGAATGCTTCACATACCAATTAGGTTGTTCTGTATTCGAATTTTAAATTTGTCGGACAACATAACGAAATGACTCGACTGTTTAATTAAAGCTTCGATTTCTTTGCCACGCTGCCGCCGGTATATTTTTTTGTCGCCTTCCAATTTAGAGAATCTTTGAATATATTTGTTGTTTACACACATTGGTTTTTAATTTATTACCTTTCCAATTAAATGGGTAATAAATTGCATATAGAAATTCCGTATTTGTATTATTACTATATACCAGCGTTCAGGAAATTCCGTCAAGTCTTCTCGTCGCCCATACCACAAAGTCTGAAGACAAAAGTCTTCAACCAGTGCGTCCTGCCCGTACTCTCTTACGGTGCCGAGACGTGGACACTGACAGTCCGTCTCCTCGCAAAGCTCAAAGTCGCTCAGAGGGCTATGGAGAGAGCTATGCTCGGGGTTTCTCTGGTGGACAGAATTCGAAATGAAGAAATTCGCCGGAGAACCAGAGTCACCGACATTGCTCTTCAAGTTAGCAGACTGAAGTGGCAATGGGCTGGACACGTTTGTCGGAGAACCGACAATCGTTGGAGTAGACGAGTGCTGGAGTGGAGACCGCGACTCGGCAAACGTAGTGTGGGACGCCCTCCTGCTAGATGGAGCGACGATCTGCGCAAGGCGGCTGGCAGAGACTGGATGCGTGTAGCCGAAGATCGGGCTAGGTGGCGCGCCTTGGGTGAGGCCTATGTCCAGCAGTGGACTGCCGCGGGCTGATATTGATATTGATATTGAATGATTGTCATTATCATCAGCTTGAGTTCAATCTTTGGATGCAAGTCTAGTATCTGTTCTGCGCTCGTCACTCGGACATCGGATCGACATCGGATGGTACGGTGTGTGACACGTGTTTGCCAAGCCGGGGTTTCTATTCTAGCATTCTGAAACAATGGTTCTCAATTCTCTCAAAAACATGTCTGGTCCATTTCCTCTTCAGTTTGCTAACTTGAAGAACTATGTCGGTGAATTTTGGTTTGAAGGCATGTTTGAAAATTTAATTAGCTGTACTTATTAGCATCTGTTTTACTTGAATTTTAAATTAAATAATAGAGATTATAATAAGTACTTATTAGGATGTGTTTTACTTAAATTTTAATTGCCGTAATACAGATAAGTACAGTAAACTACCGTTTATCCGAAATGATCGGGACGGCGGTAGGTTCGGATAATGAAAATTTCGGATAAACCGAAGCCCCTGTTTTCTCCCGTGAATAATGAAAGATATTTATCACCTATTAGCCGTTGATTTTTACGTACATATTTTTAAAGTTGTCAATAAAGAAAACAAAATCAGAAATATACTTTTCGGATAAAGCGGATATCGGACAAACGAAGGTTGACTATTACAGTCCGCTTTATCGATATTTTTTTTACATTTCTGAGGTTATAAAACAGCACGCAAAACAAAATTTCCATTTGTAACTATCTCGTTTAGGAAATCACATCTGCTAAACTATATCAGAACTTTGACAAAAGCCGAGTAAATGGAGGCGCGTATCAAATCGTACGATTCAGCCCGCTCCTTAGCGCAGCTGGTTGGGGCGAATCGAATCATTTTATTTATTGTTCACAGATCTTACGCGTTATTTGTGAAAATTCAAAGTTATATTGCCGCTGTGAAAAAGATCAAAAGTGTGTCAGCTTGGCAGCAGGAATTAGTTACGCGTACCGTATCTTTGATCGTGGTTTCAAATTGTTGATCTGCGTTCAACTCTGCAATTTGATACTGCAAACCCGGTTTGGTTAATAATACACTAGATCATGCTACTTAGGATGGTGAAATCAACGTAACACATTATTAAGGCGTATCTGTGTTATCCACTATATTAACTGCTAATTACGCGATATTTGTAGTACTAGATATGCTATACTACATACAATTGTATTCAAGTAAAATTGTAGTTCATTTAGATAAGGGATTGTTAAGATAAGGGCTACGGGGAAAACCTCCGTTTGAGTTTGAATTCAAATATGCGTACTGGGGTTCATAAGACGTAAAATAATCATAATTATTCTCTATTAAAATCTTAAATAAGTTTCTTATGTACATATACACCATAATATGAACTTTAATTTCGTATCACTCCTCGTCTTCCGTTGCGCTTGTGTCATATCCCTATCATCCTGTCTAAATCAATCGTTCAAATGGATGCGTGGCTAGGGGCGAGGTTAGTCGCAAGCGTGTCAACCGTCCCGGGATCATGCGGGGCTCTGCTGAGGCTGATCTCCAACCTCCTCCTTTTAATAAACTTAATTTGTTAAAAAATGACGTCGACGTGGTTCGCCACCCGTCACGTCCTGATTCCCACGAGGACTAACGGTGAGACGTTTCGCTACGATGAATATGAGAAGAAGTATGGATGAAAAGATGGATGAGTTTGGAGAAAGCAAGGAAAGTGTGCCAGGATCGTAGCGGATGGAGATCTGCATACCCCTACGAGAAACAGGCGTGACGATATGTACGTATGTATGTATGAACTTTCATGATCATTCACTCCTCATTATCATAATGAAAAATTGGTTGTATTGCCAATTAGTATTATTTATTGATACGATGTTATTCGAAAATATATAATTTTTTTATATCTTTGTTACTTTAGGTAAAATGTTGGAAGAAAACTTCTTAATAAATTAATCTTACTATAGTATAGGATCTTATTAAAGTAAGTTTGACTGTCCATATTTTTATAGCAAAAGAACTTTAAATGAAAAAGCAAAGAAATATTTTTACCATCTTATGTAACCTGGAAATAGGCAAACAGTGAAATAATTTCACGCCCAACTTAGCGTAGGAAAACTACACAAAGACTACCTAAATAATGGAGTAAACAGCGTTCTGCCAAAACTTCAAGGCGTCAGGTATCTAATCCGTTGTGAGAGCTCAGACGTGTCGAGAGCCCGGAAACGCATTCGGGTTCCTGACACAGTCGAGTGTTATGAACATAACTTCATCCACTTTAGAGTTTAGCACGTCGTAAACTAGGGTCCATTACCGGACGCAGTCTAGATCGCTTCATGCTAACTTTATGTGCTGCAGAATTGTGTCTATAAAGCAAACGATTTCTGTGACGTCTGTATCGATGTTCCATTTCAAAAGCTTAATCTAAACCTCCTTACTAATTGGGTGAATTATATAAAAATTAATAAGAAATCCAAATAAATACATTGATTCCGAAGTTACTGTTACGGACCCCAATAGTGTCGAGTTTGATTATCGCATCGGAATAAATATATGTATGGCGTAAAGTTGAGAAAGGGGTAGGTACTTAGATGGTTTGGGCACTTAGAGAGAATGGATGAAAGACGACTGGCAAGAGAAATTTAAGTTATGAATGTGTAAGGAAGGGTTGTTAGGGGAAGACCACGAAAAATATACCTTGACCAAATTAATGAAGTTTTTAAGAAAGGCTAGGTCAAGAGTATCCTTAACCGGTGGGCTTGCATGAGGAGAGTAATGAGCGTGGAGGAAGCGAGGAAAGTATGCCAAGATCGTAGCAGATGGAGATCTGTGGTCTCTGCCTACCCCTACGGGAGACAGGCTTGACGACATGTATGTATATGTATGGTGTACAGAGCCGAGTCCAAGCCCACCCGGGCTTGGACTCGGGCGGGCTCCTCACAATCTACTTAGGACAACCTTAATGAATTAATGTCCATACCTCGAAGAACGGGGAGACACGTGCTCAGCTGTGGGATATATATGTGTTGTGTAATAAAATGATAAGATACTTCAAATGATTCTTGTGCCTCTCAATTACTAGAGGTTGGTTGTCAGTTCAGCAAACTTATCCCGATCCTGCGCAAAATAGTTGTTCTACGCCGGTAATACTGGTCCACTTTCTTATGACATTAAAATGATTGTCTTTTATAAATAAAGAATATTTAAATAAGGACCAAAGTCATTGGCATGACTCTCCGAATCAGCAAAGTAAATTTGCAAAGGGCTGTTTACGTTTGTCAGAGAATCGAAAACCGTTGGAATAGACGAGCGTTGGAGTGGAAATCACGAGCTGTTGCCAGAAACTGGATGCGTGAAACCGAAAATTAAGCTGGATGGCGCGTCTTGGGGGACGTTTGTACCCAGCCGTGAACTGCCGCTGGGGTTTTTAATAACGATAAAGATATATAACATTTCAATTACTTTTCGAATTCTATATAAATAAAATATAGTATAAAATAAATTTATGAATAAAAAATATTTATTATTTCAAAATGCTCATTCGCTAATGTGGCAAGACATTAATGGTGCCGTGTGCAAAGATCGTAATATTCTAAAATGCACATTACAGTGACCAGAATAGATTTTAGAATACCAGAACCTTTATATTTCAAAATTTCATGACTAAATATTTAAATTGGTGATTATTATAAAAAAAAAGTATTTTATTCTTGAAATTTGCAGTCGCTGTTGTCGGAATAAAATAAATCCTGTTTCTTTCCATAGGTTATTTACGAGACGATTGTGGTAGCAAATAACAGTACAGGTAGCAGTTTCTAAATGAGTAACAAAAACAATCTACAATCCCCAATTTGTCCGCAACATGGCAATCCCTTACTATTGTGAAGGTGGTCTATGTCCAGCAGTGGAATATTTAGGCTGTATTTATAATTAATGAAACATTGGTAAAAAGATATTAAACAATCTTTTTATCTCAAACTAAAATCTACTAACTTGTATGATTAATGAAGTCAGGCGGACTTTACGGAAATCCATTATTATGTGGACAGTTAGAACATTTAATTAGCTAAGATCCACTTCTTCCAGTAGAAAACACATATTATTTTTCTGTTTTTGTTCGCTTATCGCAAATCTTAGCTAAGTAAAAGTACTAACTGTCTACTAACTTATACTCTATAAATCTAAATACGAACTCTTGTTACAGTTTTTGTTATGTTTAATTACATATATAATATTTTTATAGTTGTACTGTACTGTATTTTCACTGATGTATCAAGAGATGTCGCTATTTTATTTCGTTCTGTGTACCAAGGTGTAGTATCATTGTTTCAATAAATTAATGTATGGAAAAGCAAGAGTTGATTTTTTCGTGAGTCCTTAGTACTCGCCCCGTATAGCTCTACATCGACGAAAAAGCGAAAAAGTAGTAAACGACAAAGTGAAAACTTATCACTAGAGCCACTCAAAAACACTCAGTCAGTTTAATGGCATACGAAATTTTTCTATTCGTCGTAGATCTGTGAGACCCAGACCACTCGACACAATATTAATTTTTGATCCGAATATCTAATAAAAAAAAAATTACATCTGTGTCATTTACAGCGTTTTCGGTTTTTTCTATCGATATTATTATATTTCCAGAGCAGACAACACTATTTTGGTCATTATTATTTTCTATTACAGTTTATAACCGTATTCTTTCTCTCGATACATTATTTAACTATTAAATCTGAAATAAATCGAAACTTAAAATGATGGATCACGTCATTGTCCTCACGCGTTGTCGACCAGACGTTGACAATTAAGATGAGTGATGAGACATAACATTGACTGATCGTATACGAAGTGAAAAAGATTCACAATGTTTTGATTTTATTTGTCGATGATATACACGCATTACGAGTAAATATGATTAAGATACAATTTTTTCTATAAGAGCAAACGGGTAGAATTAATTAGAACAGGTAGAAAAGAGCAATGTAGATTTGTTGCCTACCTTAGGGTAAGGATAATGGGATAGAAAGAAGGCAGTAATGAGAACGGGAGAAGACAATACAGGAAGAAGACATGCATTGTGCCTCCATATCCTTACATAATGCGGTAACAAAGTAAAATGCTAGCACCTGACGCGTATGTTCTGTGAAGATACGATAATTCTCTGATGAAGCCACTCTATTATATATAGACAATTTATATAATAATTTTTTAATTACATTATTTAAAATGTTGGCTCATTCGTATGGGAGTGGGAATGGGAGAGGGAGGGGGAGGGTGTTGGGTATGCGGAGCTCACCGTACGAAGCGCGGTAGCTAAGCTACCACTCAGACACCAGTTTTCTGCGGGAGCGTGGTACTTCCCCGGGCGAGCCGGCCCATTCATACTACAGACAAACATTATGCCATTCTTGACAAAGTATTCGTCTGCGCTATCAAATTCTTTCTTGTTTAAAAATATTTGACCAGACTGAGACTGGAGCGAGACTTAACCTTGAAAAGCATATTATGAATCGAGCCTTATAAAGTGTTAGTAAGTTCAAGTAAAGTGTAAGTACATAAGTCCAATGATAGAAAGAATCGAACCCACGATCTTATTATATTATCCTAAGAGTTATTCTAGTATGATAGAAAAAATGTTTATTGCATATAATATATAACAAATTACTTTGTTAATATATTTTAAAATTATATCTTAAATCAAGAAGTATTCGTGTAATACAAAATGTCCCACTGTTGTTAATAATTACACTATGGTCATTTATATTCAAATTATAAAGACGAGGCATGAACTTAAAAAAAAAATATTCCATGGTAGGTCCCACACGTTACCCCTGCGGGACCCCACGGTCGAATAATATTTCATTATACCGTGAATGGTCGGCATTGGGTACCCAAAATATGCATCTTTCGATCTTTGTTCCGTGTGCGGTCTCCCTTTTGGCTCAGGTGACACTGCTGCGTTACTAATTTGAGATTCAATTGAACACAAACTTTAAAAAGAAATATACGTCGGAGAGAAATATACGACTTAAATACATTAAAAAAAAAAATAAAGCCTTTTATCTTTTTAGTTATGTGATAAGTCGATTTATTGCATGAAAAATTGTTTATATTCAATATAATTATTTATTTTATATGCGATTGTTATTTTATTTTATTTAGATACGCTCTCAACTGAATGGGTTGTAGGTTAAAACCCCGGTCAAAATAAATTTATTATCGTATAAAATAGTTTTCGGATCCGCATCTGAAAAATTACATTAGTAAATTTCTATATTAATCTTACATTCTATTGAATTTATCAGCCAAATTGGTTTATAGAATAAAAAAGTCAAGATTAAGCTTTTATTTATATTAGTAAAGACATTAGAATAGTCTCTATATTATTGTGTCCTCACTTCAAATTATTTTCGAGCCTTTTCTACCTCTCAAATAGCAAGTATCGAGTAATCGAGTAATTATAGTTATGGATTTTGGGTATATAGTTTATGCGGACGATATTACGGGTAAAATTTCTAAATTACATATAACATAAATTTACAAGAAATCTATAGAACATTAAAAAATTAAATATCGTGTTTAGATGTTTTTTTATTTAAATCAATCTTAATCTCTAAGCCATTCTTCCTTTCCCATTATTCATACACCCTAAAGTAGGCAATGCATCTGCTGTTCTACTAGAACAAGATAATAATTTTAAATAAACTACGCAGGTTATTTACTTACCATCCTTACATCAGTATATACCTCATATTAGTTGACCAATTTGTTATTTTTTCTGTAAGACAAAAGTTTGCCATTGGTATGAATTTTAAAAGGATAATTTTAAATAGTTTTAATTATCAAAAGAATGTAACAAGCAGGGTCTAATGACTCCGATTTCCTTCGCCGCTGCGAACTGGACACATGCTGAGCCGTAATTTTTGCCTCCACGCGCTAAAGCGTTTACATTGCACACAAAAGCAACTCCGTTACGAATGTCAGAGCGTAGTAATAGATGACTAACACTTTTTATTTGTAACTATTGTTTAGAACAAAGTTTCTTTGTCTATTATAAGAAATAATGGCAGTGTTTAACGTCGCTGCTTTTGTTATGTTTCCGAAAAATGGACCCGCGAGCTTTGAATGGACGCGTGTCGTGCGTCGACGTTGAAGTGATTTTTCTCGCATGATAGTCGAATAATCGAGTCAAAGGGTCCGAAACAAGCAGATATTTCTTCTTCCTTAACGGCAATTAGCCATAACTCTTATGCCAGTGTCAAGTTAAATATGAGACGTTCAGTGCACACATTGATTAACTCCACTTTTTGAAAAATCTAAATATATTAATGGAGTCAGGCGTCACTTTGCAGAAATTCATCACTATGTGGATAGTCAAAAGTTTTACTAAGCTAAGATCCACGACAAGCAAAACAATAACAGAAAATTAATAATGTGTGTTTTTCTGCTGGATGAAGTGGATTTATTTGGAAATAAAACTTACCGAAAATCGGCCATCAATTCTCCACCTACCAACCACTACACACAACACAAAACACACATTACCACTTCTCCATCTTGTAATCGACACGTTTTTCGCCCCAACACGAGGCATCTCGATACGAGTTTTTATTTATTTCAAATCGGCTCTGTGGCTAAGTTACTTATTTCGGAGTCAGTGGTCGCAGATTCGAATCCAGCATTAGGATAAATAAATATATGTCTAGTCTTGGAATAGCGTGATGGGTCACTATCCAGTTCCTTAAGAAATGAGAAGGTCTCGTGCGCAGACGTGGTCAAAAATCTTATTTTGCGTGTCTTGAAAAAGTCACTATTTGGTGAAGAAAAAAAAAATTATTTTATACTTTTATTCAGAAAAAAAAGTCTCCCACGCGCAGGTTGAAAAAATATGGTAAACAGTTCACAAGAGTAGATATACACCTCTTGATACTTTAAAAACAATATCCGAAACAAATAAATTTTATTATCACAGGTTTGGTTTAAAATACTACGTAATAAAGAAGTATTAATGTTATGACTGAATTGAAAAACAGCCCACTAAAATTTGATAGTCACCGCTGCCGTTCGAAATGGTAACATGAGCCATGGTTCAATATTGATTTTATTGTTAAACTTATTTCCATTAGGTATGAAAGTCAAGGGTCCATAATGCTTTGCTTTGTTTAGTATGATTCTATCTATAATACCATATTCATATAATATCAATCTCTTAAAAAGAACTCGACATTAAGACCTGACTGTTCACCATCTCTTTTTACCGCATACTAACTTATTTCGGACATATTGCGAAGATGCTTACCTGGAAAAGCTGGTCCGAAGGGAAGATAGTGTGAGGATGGTCGGCATAAAAACGGTCTGACTAAGTGAAGGCAGCCACATCCTCTTCCAAATCTAAAAAATCTCAACAGGCGGTGAGGCCTACTTTGGACCGGGGTCAATGGTGACAGATTGTCTGTATGAAGTGTTCTAGTGGCCTCGATCCTCAGTAATGACATATATGGGCTGTAAAAAAAATTACTCTTTGTAAGAAATATAAAATATAGTTAAGGGGTCATCTCCATCACCTTGGCCGTCCACTACTGTGTGATTTAGTCGAAGTATCCGCCACAAACTGTGTACATGGGGGACAATTTACCATATGTAGTTTTCCCACGTAATTAAGACATAGCATGTCATCAATCATCATCAACAGCCTGCGGCAGTCTACTGCTGGACATAGGCCTCCCACATGAAGCGCCACCTAGCCCGATCTTCGGCTTGACGCATCCAGTTTCTGCCAGTCACCCTGCGCAGATTGTCGCACCATCTAGCCGGGGGGCGTCCCACACTACGTTTACCGAGACGCGATCTCCACTCCAGCACTCGTTTGCTCCAACGATTGTAGGATCCCTGACAAACGTGAACAGCCCTTTGCCATTAGCTTGCTAATGCGAAAGGTTATGTCGGTGACTTTAGTTCTCCGGCGGATTTGTTCATTCCGAATTATATCTACCAGAGACACTCCTAGCATAGCTCTCTCTATAGCTCTCTGAGTGACTCTGAGCTTGTGAAGCAGACGGACTGTCAATGTCCACATATCGGCGCCGTAAGAGAGTACACGTAGGACATACTGGTCACATAGAGCAAAACCGGCAACGCATCTGAAATGCCACTGGTGTTACGGACGTGTATGTGCGGTGGTGATTACTTATCACCAGTAGACTCACACGCCCGTTTGCCTGCACTGCAATAAAAATCAAACTGAGTTTGCAATGGTCTGGTCATATTTGTCAAAGAACCAACAACCGTTCACGTAGATGAGTGTTAGATTGCAGATCTCATCTTGACAAATGTTCTCATCTAGGATATCCCTTCGTTAGATGGAGATACAATCGCAGAGCAGCTAGCAGAATTTTTTTTTTTTTGGTTGCCTATAGCTGAATCTAGGTGGTGCGCTTTGGGAGAAGCAAGTTTTCCAAGAGAGAGATAATGATAAAGCAACTGAGTCTTCACAAATACTTTTACTTTTTACTTGAATAAAGGAATTTGAATTTTATTTAAAAACAATAATTCCATAGTATTATTTAAAATGGGCTAATAATTATAATATTATTTTACTTATTTGAGCCAATGTAAATTCTCTTGCAAGAAATGCAAGGTAAGACAGAGGAGGTTATATATGTTAAGTTCAATAACACGAGATTTACTTCGTCGATAACATACTTAACTTTAAAAAAACATATGTTTAATAACTTGTTAATGACATGCCATTCCATAGTTCAAGTATAGATGTATATCTTAAACTATAAGAAACAGTATCCGGCAGCTGACATTAAGAGTAACTATAATATATTTATGACTTTTACTTAGAATTTGTCGAAATGATTATAAATTAAATGAATAATAAATGTTACGTTTTGGCATAACAAAGATTACTAATCATGAAGCTATTAATGACTAATCAAAGATAAAAGGAAACGCTTCGGTTACGGGTAACGGATTTGAATTTTTAATGTCCCTAAATCTTCCAACTAATATTGTGAGTCGGATATTCTTGGAATTTGAATTAGAATAATGTCTCCATAAAACAAGGATAGATATAAATTATAATACGACATAACATTGGAATACATTCCAGTCCTGAGTCTGCGGCGATAAATATTGCATGCAAATTTCATACTATTATTTTTGATGTTTGGAATTTTAACAAAAAAATATTAAAAAGAATGACAATGGTTATCGACACGCAACGCACTCGCCATGTCCGAACTTTTCAAAACGTTAACAGGAAATCATGGCATTAACATAAATGCATTCGAGCGTCTAACGAAATTTACAGCAGACGCCCTTTGAATATATTACGCTTGGAATTGACGCGGCGCCGATACGGAAGATAAAAAACAATCCACCTTGTCTAAATTGATGTCTAAAGCGGCTTATGTGCTAAATAGCCATCTGGACAATACCGGCGAACATTTCCTGTAGGGCAGTGTTTCCCAAACTTTCCAATGCTATGCCCTACCTTTGGCTTTTTAAAAATTTAATCCCTCCCCACTCTTACAAAGGATATTATTCAGTAAAGAAACTTGATTGATAGGTTTTAGGTAAAAACCACTATTTATTAACTTATTTAGTAAGTTTACATTTTCAAAATATACATATAATGGGAAAGTAAAGTACAAAATAATTTTAATAGATTTTCTATTTCAATTTTAATTTATTTGTTATTTAATTTACTGATTCTTCTTGGAAAGAGATTTGTCAGGTGAGATGTGTTAGGATAAGTCAGATTATTTTTTTTTAACTTCAGTCTTTTCATTTTGGTATATTCAGACGATTTCGTTTCTTTTTTTTGTGTAACTGGAACTTTTATATTAAATAAAGTATCTATTGACATATTATTTTGCATTGTAAAGCATCTGAAAGTGCCTATATGGTTTACTAGATGAATTCACTTTCGAAACCCCCCCCCCCCCCTCTATAATGAAATTGCCCCTCTGTGGGTTGTGAGCCACAAGTTGAGAAACACTGTCGAAGAGATTAGTCTTTTCAATTTCTTCTACAGCACATTAATTCTTGTAATCCGAAAGGTAGCATTTTTACACTTTTTATTACGACTGCGTCGCGCACTTGGCGGGTGTTGCAGTATATTTTCCCATGGAACGGGTTGCAAAAAATATTTTAAATTCTCAACTCTTATCGGCGACTATCTCTTTGTTTGTGTTCATTCCCTGACTGTTACTTCTCGCTGACTACGCTATTAAATATCAAGCGTGTTAATCTTAACTAAATGCAATAAAAACATTAACCAAGGTGAAATATTTTGAATGAATGAAATTAAATGTCTTTGTCGGCCCAAATTGCACTGTGGTAAGATATCCCTTATTTTATATCCGTTATATCCTCTATTAAAAGAGGAAACAAATTGTATGGATGTGATTTTTAACAGCCCATAAACCCAGATTCGGAATATATATAATATCTGTAGGACATATGTATATTTATCCCGATGCGAAAATCGAACCGGCGATCGTTCAAACCGAAACTTCGCCACAGAGCCTATTAGACAGTCGAAATCCTTCCAATTTGCCTTTGTCAAGTGTGGTAGTTAAATGTTCCTTAAGAAATGGAGAGGCCCGTGACCTGCCGTTGGACGTACTGGGCTGTGAAAAAAAGTTGTTGTTAGTTATGTTCATTGCTAAACAAGAACAAATTATAACATAATCTTATTCTAAATTAATGCATCTAAAGCGTTTATTATGTATTAATAATTAAAAAAAACATTAATGAAGAACAACAATTATCTAAAAAATTTAGTTTTTTAAGTTATTATTAAATTAAACTATTTAGATAATTATATATTATATTATTGACCTAATTGGTTGAAAATGACGGCGACGTGAGTCGCCACCCGTCACGTCCTGATTCTCACAAGTGCGAAAAGCGACTAATGAAGAGCCGTTTCGCTGCGATGAATGGTAGCGGATGGAACTCTGTGGTCTCTGCCAACCCCTGCGGGGTATAGGCGTGAATATATATATAAAAAATATATTATATTATTAGGTATTAAGTTATTTTGAGAAATATTTAAGCTAATGTGCTTAAACTTATCTTAAAACTCAAAATTATCAGAAGCAGTACAATTTAAACGAAATTATAAAAAAACAAATTTCCGGTACCGGGAATCGAACCCGAGCCTCCTGGGTGAGAGCCAGGTATCCTAGCCACTAGACCATACCGGATATTTTATAAAACATTAAAAATGATAGTTATTTGCTGTTTTGAGCATTTTTTGGCATCCTGCCAAGTCACATGATACGTGATACATGATATGAATATAATATATAAACATGATCAAAATTCACTTTGATAACAGTAAGTACATTATTTAAAATTTGGCTTCTCTCAACGTTTCATTCAGTAAATTATCAATCTTATTATCTGTGTATAAAGAGAATCATTTTATAAGTATTATCAGTGACTAATAAATTATAGTCTTTCCCGATATTCAATGTCACTTTTATGATTAAAAATTAGACTGCAAATTTAAGTGTGTGGACAAGAGGAAAAATTTCGTTAAAATTTCTTATAAATACAATTTATAATTAACCTTTGCGGTACGATAAATTAAATAAGAAAGGTCATAGCGAAATTAGATTTTTATTAAACTTAAAGAACCATCTCAGTGAGAAAGTTACCTATTTCGGAGTCAACGGTTACAGATTTAATTCCCTTTTATGGTATAAAGGTATTCCAAATCTGAGTGTCTCACAAATACACCTTGGACAAGAGTGGTAGGTTAATGTCTATTCCTTTAGAAATGGGAAGAATTTGTGTAGCAGGGGTACATTTTTGAGCTGTATATATATAATAAAATCTTTATTAAAAAACTTGAATCATACATATTAACTAACAACTCTTGTTCCAATACTAGACTTCCCTATATTGTAAGAAATACAACGAATGGACAGAACAGTGAATAATCTTAACAAAATCTATAGAAAATAAAAAAAGTAAGATAAAAAAATACCTTGTAGCACGCTAAACTTCGTGTGTGTGTATGCATGCATATGTAAGTTTTTCTCCTTAAAATCTACCTTTATGTTTTTAATGCAATCCTATTCTTATCTAAACGGCAATGCACTTTTGTTTATATTTGCCAAAGAAAACAAATTATAGTCGTGGAAAGAGTAATACATATAATAATATGAACATAACAATAACATCTGGATTAACATTCTTAATATTTGCGCACAATATAGTTATATCATAATAATAATAAGGGTTAAATGTATTTTAAAAAGAAATATAATAATAATAAATATAAAATATAACATAATATAATAATAAAAAAAGGATGATAACACGTTCCACGCGTGATTTACCACATATCTCGGAACGATTGCTTCACTTCGTATATTTTACTTACAATAACTTAAAATAATTGTTGCCTTGTTGTTCGCTAAATTTTTTTTTAATGTCACACAAGCCTATGTTTAGGTAGGTTATTTTAAGTTTTTGAAAAATTTTAAGTGTAAAAACCGCCAAATCCGTAGCTGCGGTGGCGTTAATACGTAAGTACCTATATTATATATTATTTATTTATATAATATTACATTATAAGCGATATGCAGATATCAATGGGTGGCATTGACTGCTTCCAATCTGACGCACGCTTGTACTTTTGCACCTTTATCCTATAAAAAGATGTGATTAAATAATTGTCATGATTTTTAAATAAACATTTTGCCATTTATTGACAGCCCTGAAAAAAATAAAGAGTGTTATCATTGCTGAGTATGAGTGGTCCGCTATGCAAGGTGCAACACGACCACCCGCAGTGTGGCTTGGCCAGCTTGTAAGAGCTATTGTGCGGCTCGTTGAGTTGAATGTAACCCTCTCTGTGGGAATGAGCGTCGGTAGCTGGAGGACGATTAGATTGCTCTCAATGACATCACCGTTTCCAGAACGCAATTGTAATGGATTCATTTGTGACATTAATTCATAAATTGGCTTAACTAGTCTATCTACGTGTGCACGAAAGACTCACAAAAGAAAAGATGACTAGCAATATTTTGATATTACTAGAATTATCAGTGAGGGTTGCCAATGAAGAGGTTGTCCGACAAGTCAAGCAAAAACGTGAATTTTTGCAGATCGTCAAAGGTAGAAAAGTTACCTATCTGGGTCATATAATGAGACACGACAGGTACAAGTTGCTGCAACTGATCATGATGGTAAAAATCGCAGACAAAAGACAAGTTGATCGAAAAAGAAAGTCTTGGCTACGTAATATAAGGGAGTGGACCGGGATAGCGAGTGTTCCAGAACGCACCTCGCGAAGGAGAAGGGCAGTTGTGCTGAATTGGTTGCCAATCTTCGCAAGTCGAAGAGGCACTCTTAGAAGAAGAAGAATTATTAATAACCATTCCAACTAAAATAAAAATGCTTGTGTTAGGTAAAAATGTTTCAAACCAATTAGTAACCCTTATGAAAATGTCGTAGAATCATTTTTTTTTTGGAAAAGGATATTTTTTTGGATATTTAAATTTATCTAGTTCAGACGCACATGTATTTACGTATCATCAGTATGATCCCAATTTATCCGTACTTTTTTTTCTGTGAAAAATAAAATAAATAAATATTTTTTTATATATTCACGCCCATCCCCCGTAGGGGTTGGCAGAGCTTCATCCGCTACCATTTATCGCAGCGAAACGGCTCTCCATTGGTCGCTTCTCGCCCTCGTGAGAATCAGGACGTGACGGGTGGCGAACCATGTCGCCGTCATGTTCAACAGATTCGCATCGTATATTAACTTCGCTTTTAGTGAATCCCACGAGCCGCAAGGGAGGATGGAGTTCAGCCCCAGCAGAGCCCTGCATGCTGAGGTAAGGCACCATAGTACCTAGGGAAGCTCGATCCCGGGACGGTCGGCACGCTTGCGAATCAACTCGCCCTTAGCCACGCATCCATTGGCACGGCAGACCGTAGATTGGCGGAGAGGAAGAGAAAGGATAGAGAAGAAAGGAAAGGGCAGGAAAGGAAATGTGGATTGGAACAGACTCGGAATAAATATTTATAAATACATACATATATTTATTCCGACCCCGCGACAACCCGCGACCATTGATTCCTTGATTCCTGATTGATATAATTTTAATAAAAGTTGTATTCACAAGTGAATTACATCTGTATGAACTATACTAATGGGTCAAATAATCTACTTAAAGTTAGCTAACAGAACAGATGTTGGCTACTCGAAACTAAGAAGCCAGACGTCACGTCAATCAATTGAAGATCCCTTATAACATTAAACATATGGTATAGGCGTGAATAACTGCATTATATAGAGAAGCTCTTACTTATGCCGTAGAAAGTATAAGCTTATGATGAAACACATCTTAAGAAATTTTTGTCTTGATTGTTGCCAATGCTTTTAAATTTTTTCGCATATGAATTGTGTTACGCGAAGAGAAGATGGTAACCTGGAAAACTACCGAAGGGAAGAGGAAGCCGTTTACGAAGTCAATTGGAACAGATTTGATTCTCTCATCGAGTTAAATATACATATTGACAGATATTTTCCCTACAGATATTTTGAAATTAGGTATATTAAATTCGTCTTAGTGAATCCCACGAGCCGCAAGGGAGGATGGAGGTCGGCCCCAGCAGAGCCCTGCATGCTGAGGTAAGGCACCATAGTCCCCGGGGGAGCCCGACCTCGGGACGATTGGCACGCTTGCGACTAGGCTCGCCCCTAGCCACGTATCCATTGGCACGGCAGACCGTGGAATGGCGGAGAGGAAGGGAAAGGATAGAGCAGAAAGGAAGGGGCAGGAAAGGAAATGCGGATTGTGGAGGTTCCTGATTCTCACGAGGGCGAAAAGCGACCAATGACAAGCCGTTTCGCTGCGATGAATGATGAATTTATATATTTTCAAATCTGGGTAGCACAAATCCACCTTGGACCAACGTGGTGGGTTTATGTCCGTTCCTCCAGAAAAGGGGAGGCTCATACTCAGCGGTGGGATATAATATATAATATGTCCCACCGCACTTATAAATATTGCCTTTTGATTGTTAGATGAGTTTTGATAGTATTAAGAAATGTCAAGATCCTCCGGTTTGAATCGCCATAATAACTAGATATAAAATTATCGGATTAGAACCAAAGCTATTTTGAATTTTGGATCTAAAGAATGGTATGTACCCATGTTTATTACATTTTTCTCTCTTTACTTGAAGTTTTATACTCTGAACTAGAATTTGATTAAATTTATTACACTGAAAACAGACAGGTGCGACATTTAATATTGGGTAATATATAATATTGCGACCTATTTATCAAAGTTGAATTAGTAGGTGACACTGAGGCGTAAAACATATGGCAAGCCGGTTCGCGGCCCGCCGTTTCCTACAAGCTGTATCATTAAATCGAAATTAGGTGCTAAGTAAATTATATGAATCAGAGAGTGACATTTGCTTTTTGTTCAATGACACTCAACGACTAAAAGCGAGTTACGTGAGATAATAATGGTGGAAATACAAATTGGTTTCTTCGGTATGTCTGCTTTATTTATTTATTCAAGGACACCAAAAACTGATACATATGAAATAGTAATAATAATAAATTATCTAAATTTAAGATATAAATACTTAGCTTCTTAAGGTTGGCGTGTTTAAAATATGGCAACAACAAATAAAAGTACCTAATTATAAATATATTAAACCGAATAACACTAATATATATAAAAGATATGTAGTGGTAAAGGCAGGCTACAGACGAGTACTTTCTCAAGAATGGCATATTATTTGTCTGTAATATTAATGTTCCCATAAAGATTCAAAATTCGATGTATCAACCAGAACAAATATTTGTACGGCCTTTGTCTATCTTTTCTGAGTCTGAACGCGTGTATCTGTGATTGATCAAACTACTGACCTGACACTCAAAAATGTAAAGTGAAGTCCCACACCATTTTGATGGTTGGGAGGCCACTTTGAGTACGATTCAGTAGCAATTTTATGTCAACGATGCAACTGTAAAAAGATCTACCGCTGTTTTCGAATACTAGATATTGGAGTTACAAGAAATGAGAGTATGTGTTCCCGAAAGGTCAACAACTCTCTCTCTCTCTTTGGCGCTGCGGATCTTTTAAGGCGATAATCACTTACAAACAGACGATGTGCTTTACTAAAAAAAAAAAATTAGGTGCTTCTTTGCTTCTTTAAAGACAAATAAATGTATAATAAATACATATATAAATAACTAACTAACTTAACGCTAACGTTTTTGGCGCAGTGATCCAAAATAGATGTTGGCCTCTGGACAGATCTTATGCCGTGTCAACCTTCTGCCATTTGCGGATTTGAAGGTTGCGCAAATCATCCACCATGTCTCTCCAGCGGTACCTGAGGCGCCCTACGGGACGTCGTCTAGTTGGGCGACACACATATGCTCTCTTGACTGCGTGATCCTCCCCCATCCTCTCAAGTTAGGTATATCACCCAAGCTTCGCAGTATAAAGACGAAACTCCCAATTTATAATACTATTATTCGGCCTATTCTTACGTATGGTTGTGAGGCTTGGACACTAACGCTAATAGAAGAGAAGAAACTTCTAGTCGCACAACGAAAAGTCCTTCAAAAGATCCTGGGCCCAACCAAAAGAGATGATGGCAGTTGGCGCAATCGAAAAAATGGTGAAATCGGGCATTAGGTGGTCCAACCCAATGTAATGAGAGAGACTAAGGCTCACCGACATATACAAATAGTATATTTTATTGCAATGAATACGAAATCAACTGACGACCTTGCCCTTAAATTCTCTTTTCACTTGACTACACCTGCTATATGAAAGTAACGAGGTTGATTGAGAAATGCGACAAACCTGTTTCGTGGGTCCGTTCCCCAATAGAACTTATTGAGCGTGAGTAGTGAAATTTAAGCTGTGAGAATTTCACTAATATTTAGTCTACATTAATTAGTTGTAATAATGAAATAAAGTATAATGAGGACTTTTCCCGCCAACTTACACCAGTGACGTTGTGTTTTTATTCCATTTTCATAATCTCATATGTATTATTATCAGTTATATCGTTTAATAGTGGTGGCGTATTATACAATATAGTTGAAGTGATATGAAATAAATGCATGTATCGTGATTTTAAGTTGACTGAAAAAGTCCATCGAAGGTTTTGGTAGAATAGCCACCTAGATATTTCAAGAGATTTGATATTACTCCATTTTATTCGACACCGGCATAATAGTTTGAAATAATTGCCATCAAAGAAAAGAAAAGAAAGTATAACAAGACTTTTCAATAGTCCAGTCATTATATACATTTGAAACTGCATATGAACCGAGATGGCTAAATTTTGGATATTACGTGAGGAGGGGGACTTGATAACCTTAACTTGAAATTATCGGCTAAGATTTCTATGTGCATTTTCCACCATAATGATAAAAGGGTTAAATTTAGTTTTTTCACAATAACTATTTCAATGAACGATAAGTGAAAAATTCAAAGGACCTGAATTGTAGATCGTAAAATAGCAACAAAAAAGTATTGCATCATAAGTTTTGTATCTCAACGGAGAATCGAGTAATTGTGAAAAAAACTGAATTTAAACCTTTTTTCAAGATGGCGGAAAATGGACAAAGGAAATCTTGGTCGACAATTGGAAATGAAGGTTTTCAAGCCCCCATGTAATATTCAAAATTTAGCCTTCTCGGTTCACATGCATTTCCAATTGTATTATATATAATGACTTTTGTACAATATATATGTTTTCTTGAAATTAACTAAAAACTGGGTATCTCTTTACACGGATAAGTGGACCGTATATGATATAGAAAGCGCTATGATAGGACTTCTTGATGAAAATATACATTTAGAGGTGTGTTCTTTGATCTCTAGTTAAAATCCACCACTGTGAGCACATTCTCATCTGTTTATGTTGTAACGTCGAGTCTGTGGCTGCGGTCGTATTGCTGGGAAATTAGAGAAACGGGTCGCGTTTAATTAAGAAATAAATCCTACTTTAATTAAGAAATAAATTCCCTTTTGTGTGTTATACCTGTCTGAGTGAAATAGGATTAAATTAGTGTTATTAACATAATTTATTTAATTAATACTTTACTTTTAGATCAAATTGATTTTTTTTGACATTGAAAAAATAAAATACTAGTATTTTTAGGATGCCGGCATCTAATAAAAAAGCGCAGTGATAAAAAAACTATGCTTTATTTTTATTATTCAACATTATCATCATCAACAGCCAGTGGCAGTGTACTGCTGGACCTAGGCTTCCTCCAAGAAGCGCATCTAGCCCGATCTTCAGATTCATGCATCCAGTTTTTGTCAGCCGCCCTGCGCAGACCATCGCACCATCTAGCTGGGGGGGCGTCCCAACCTACGTTTGCCAAGATAGCCTTTCGAATTAGCAAACTAAAGTGGCAATGGGCTGGTCACATTTGTTGGAGATCCGACAACAGTTGGAACAGACAAGTTCTGGTGTGGAGACCGCGTCTCGGTAAACGTAGTGTGGGACGCCCCCGGCTAGATGGTGTGACGATCTGCGCAGGGCGGCTGACAGAAACTGGATGCGTGAAGCCGAAGATCGGGCTAGGTAGCACTTCATGGGGTAGGCCTATGTTCATCAGTGGACTGCCGCAGGCTGTTGACTGATATTAGGACATAGTTAAATTATTTGTTTAACAGTGAATATGAATCGGCGAATAAATATTAATATTAAGTTAAGAAGTATCTCGTTATTTCGTTCGCAGGCTCTTTTTAATTAGAAGTAATTTATGAAAAACGTACTAAACCAAATTTATGCCTCTCAGGGGACTCTCTTCGGACGTTGTCCGTTACATGATATCCTTCCTGATTTATTAAACAGGCATATGAAAGCGAATGGTTTTACGTTTCGTTGATGATCAGATAGGACTTTTATTAATTGTGCTTGTTATTTGCGATAATTTTCAATTTGCCTAGTTTTTTTTTATATGAAAAAGTTAGACATCTGTAACACTGAGGGTAGTGCAGATATGTCGCTTACCTTAGGGTAAAGATGTGAATGATGGAAGGAAAGAAGAATTGAATGGGTGGGAAAGAAGGAAATAAAGGATAGGAAAATAATTGGGCTCACTAAACCCCTGTACTTGTTGTATGAAACGCGGTAATACAGTAAAATACTACGCCTACGCGAATTTTTTCCGTCAACTTATCTCATTGATGTATTTTTTTTATGGTATAGGAAGGCAAACGAGAAGGCGTGTCACCCGATGGGAAGTAATCAACGTTGTCCATAGACATTCGCAGTGCCATGGGCACCGCAGAAGCATTGCTGGCCTCTAAGGAAAATGTAGGCTTACTTTTTGTCCCAGTTTGGTCCCAGTGTTGTATCAGTTCGAAAACACAGCTGGAGGCAGCTGGTTTCACAGAGAAGTGGTGCGTGGATAGAAGTTTCTTGAAAAAAGCATCGCACTGGATCGCCACTTATCCAGATGGTGGGAATGAAACTTTCATATTCATAATCGTATGTTATAGAAAGTTATATTATTTAAAGCGTATAAGTAGAGTGATAATATTTCATATGCGTGTATAGATATATAGAATTTTTAAGTTGACTGCATAGAAGGTTTCGATAGAATAGCCACCATTTTATCAAGACGTAACGTGACAACCTGACTATATAAACTTCTAAACCGAGCAAAAAGGCTTGAATGCAGAGCCGTAAAACGATTAAAACAAAAAAAAATTATGTCTACACCTTAATTCAATACAACACATTCGGAAATTCGAAAGAGAATTTATCGCAGTTAAAACCAGTTAGTCGAAACCTTAATGACACTTGATGTCTTCGCCAAGCAAAACGGAGCGCTGTCTCTCGACTTCGCTAAGATACCTCTTGAGTAACAAAGCATGTTTATTATCTGAAAACAAAGACTTCTGTTAGAGGCTTAGTGACAGCGTGTAGTCTGCTATATAACGGCATGCCAATTGTCAAGTTAGTGTCGTTGAAGCAAGCTAATGCTTGAGTCAGTTATGTATTCGAAGATTGGGATATGAAAGATCTGTGGAATATCTTTTTAATAGAAGCTGTAGGAAAATGAGCAAACGGGTCATCTAATGGATAGAAATTACCGCCGCTCACGAATATTAACATAACGCACACGAACAGAAAGACCAAGACAAGAATAGTGGTAGAGCCACGCTGCAGATGAATACTTTCTCAAGAATGGCATAATGTTTGTCTGTAGCATGAATAGGCCGGCTCGCTCGGGGAAATACAACACTCCTTCAGAAAACCGGCGTCTGAGTGGTAGCTTACCTACTGCGCTTTGTACGGTGAGCGGCCGAGTTCCGGAGACCCAACACCCTCCCCCTTCCCCTCCCATTGCAACTCCCATAATGACACTTTACTTAAAGGTAGGCAACGCGTTCGCACTGCCTAAGGCGCTGCGGAAGTCTATTCCATATCGATCAGAGTTAAAGAATTATAATATATTTCTTCACCAGAGTCGTATATTACAATCAAATAAATTTTAAAGACACTTTTTTAAATATTCTATGTAAAAATATCCATATATTCTAGCAATCGGTTTTGCCGCCCCATTGGATAGTGTTTCTTCTTCGATTTGTGCGTTTACTAATGTTTATAGACTGCAGCTAGTCGTTTATCTTTGAAACGTACTGTTTCCTCTATTGTAAATTTTGTTTCACCATGTTTGTTGTACCTAACTGACATAACTTATCAACGGTTTATTGTAATACCAGCTTTTGCCCACGGCTTCGCTCGCATGGAATTTGGTCTGCCACATTAAGTTTCGTAACAGATCATATAACCCATGGGGCATTGAGAATTTTACTTTGAGCTTGTGAGCTAATAAGAAGTAGGTACCCTGATAGTAACTAAAAAATATAAATAAAAAAATATGCAACTCGATACAAAAAGAACTATAGATTCATTGCCTATTAAATTGATTTTATACATTTAATAGGCAATGAAAAGTGGGAGAGGAAAAATGAAGTACAAAAATAAGAAAGTTACAACGCAGACCACTTTGATCTATAATTGGTCTGGTTTTTTGGAGCAAACAAATTCGTATTTAGATAAACATACTTTTAACATTCTAACAGTAGAATGCTAAAAGAAACAAAGGCGTTTATACAACAAACGTTAACAAAATTTGTACGCGACAAGATATGGAAAGAACAATAGAGTAAAAAAAAGACATCCAAAAATGTTATACGCATTATCGGGGCCACAAATTGGAGTTTTTAATGTCTTTATAAGTGCTCTCCGACATCAGGTTAATGAAACAGGCCCTTTTATTGATCTACCTGCAGTGTGACACGGTTAATGCCGCTTCTATCCTTGCATTATGTTTTTCATCAAATAATTGTCTCTCTTGTTCTTACGGAATCAAAACTAACAAGATGGAAAGAGAAGGGTAAATTTAAAGCTACAATTTAGAATAGAACATTTCATTTGGAAAGTACGACCCCCATCATTTGATAAGTAGATGAGGTATTTTGAGCATTAATCTATTAAGATGCGGGAAATATTTTGATTATAATGTTATTTATTTATCGAGAACACATAATGACACACTGTTATATAATAAAAATAATAAATCGTTTTAGACAGGTACACAAGTGAACTATTTTTAAGTGATACAGCATTCAGAAAATACGAAGATAACATTTTTAAATTAATGAAAAGAAAACGACCGATTGGCTCAGTGGCGGAGCCCTCCGCCCGCGGAGTCAATGGTCGCGGGTTCGATTCCCGCACCGGAATAAATATTTATATGGATTTTTAAATGTTTATTCCGAGTCTGGTAACCCCCCAATCCGCATTTCCTTTCCTACCCCTTCCTTTCTTCTCTATCCTTTCCCTTCCTCTCCGCCAATCCAATTGGTCTGCCGTGCCAATGGATGCGTGGCTAGGGGCGAGCCTAGTCGTAATCGTGCCGATTGTCCCGAGGTCGGGCTCCCCCGGGGACTATGGTGCCTTACCTCAGCATGTAGGGCTCTGCTGGGGCTGACCTCCATCCTCCCTTGCGGCTCGTGGGATTCACTAAAAGACGAATTTAATATACCTAATTTGTCGAAAATGACGGCGACGTGGTTCGCCACCCGTCACGTCCTGATTCTCACGAGGGCGAAAAGCGACCAATGACGAGCCGTATATATATATATATATACGGCTCGTCATTGGTCGTATATATATATATATATATATATATATATATCTATATATAAATATATATATATATATATATATATATATATATATATATATATATATATATATATATATATATATATATATATATATATATATATATATATATATATATAATAAGAACTAAATTAAAAAAAAAACCAAATGGATTTTTTTTCTTTCTTAACTATTATTTTAAATATTTGAAAGATTTCCCGCCAACTTATATCACTGACGTTTGTATTTTTATTTCATATTATTATTATTTATATTATAGTGTTTTTATTTCATATTGTTATTGATCTTAGATTATTATCAGTTATATTGTTTAATTGTGGTGGTGTATTATACAATATAGTTCGATTAAGGCATATAAGTGAAATGATATGAAATAAATGGGTGTATCGTGACTTTTTAAGTTGACTGAAAAAGTCCATAGAAGGTTTTTGGTAGAATAGTCACCATTTTATCAAGACGTAACGTAATAAGTTGACTGGTTATATTTCAAAAGATTTGATGTTATCGTATTTTACTTGACACTGGCACAATAGTTATAACTAATTGCCATCAAAGAAAAGAAAAGAAAACTATTTGAAAACTTTGAAAAATTCTTCTATTGAATGTCCAAAGCTCTCAAGTATATATATATATATATATATATATATATATATATATATTCACGCCTATCCCCCGCAGGGGTTGGCAGAGACCACAGAGCTCCATCCGATCAGCGATGAATCGCAGCGAAACGGCTCGTCATTGGTCGCTTTTCGCCCTCGTGAGAATCAGGACGTGACGGGTGGCGAACCACGTCGCCGTCATTTTCAACAAATTAGGTATATTAAATTCGTCTTTAGTGAATCCCACGAGCCGCAAGGGAGGATGGAGGTCAGCCCCAGCAGAGCCCTGCATGCTGAGGTAAAGCACCATAGTCCCCGGGGGAGCCCGACCCCGGGAACTCTCAAGTATTAACTCGCAAATTTTATTTATCAATGTTATGTATATTATAAATTTAACTAGAGTAACCAGATCATTT
Source organism: Baronia brevicornis (assembly GCA_031353405.1). Lineage (NCBI taxonomy): Eukaryota > Metazoa > Arthropoda > Insecta > Lepidoptera > Papilionidae > Baronia > Baronia brevicornis. The sequence continues at coordinate 856,779 of JASFAT010003035.1, read as the reverse complement.
GATGGGAAGGAATAAACCACCGCCTCCTATGAAAATCTGCAGCACCAAAAATACTATAGATGCATTATATACCCTAGGGTACTAATTTTATTAATGAAAAGAGAACTATAATACATGCACTGCACGGTGGGTGTACTATATACCCTAGGGTAAAAATTCAGCAATGGGTGAGAAGTAAAGTAAATGCATTATGTGCATATTCGTACTTTAGATTCAATATCTACCCTAGGATACAGATTTGAATAATGTGAAGGGAAGTAGGAAATAAGCCAAGGATAAAGATTTATGTATGCGAATTATCCGCATAAAATGTGGTAACGAAGATTATTTTATACAAGTTATATTTTGATATGATGTGATAGTGTTCCAGTCAAGCTCATCCGTCCATTCATTTATGGCTATACCACTATTATTATATTCACTCGTATTTTCATACGCATATAATTTTTTAACAGCCCATATATGTCCCACTGCTGAGCACGGGCCTCTCCATTTTCTGAGGAACAGACGTTAACCCACCACGCTTGTCCAATGTGGATTGGCGGGCTTATCAGACTCGGAATAAATATGTTTAATCCATACATATATTTATTCCGATGCGGGAATCGAACCCACGATTATAAATAATGAGCTCTAAATCGGATTTTTCCAATGTGTCGCCATAAATAATAACCAATCTTGCGTAGATCCCATGCGGTGTGTATAATGATCTCGCCCATATAATATGTATGTATGTTTTTTTTTTATTTTTATCACAATTTATCTCGAGGGCAACAAGCTGTCGCCACCCGCATTCGAGACAATTGATGCAATCATCGTCAATGAGATTTCGGGGGTGTGTAAAACGGAATAATAATTGCATTGGCCACAACCAAATTATCGTTACAATACACTATTCAATGATAATTCCATTTGGGAGAGGCCGCGGGCAGAGGTCGGCAATACACATAAATTATTATACAGTTGATAATAAATTACCTAAGGCTTACAATAAAATGTTACTGCTGTTAGGTCTTTGTTTTAATAAACAGAGATCGTTATGGAATAATTAGAGTTCGTCCGTACAATATATAAAACTTCTCGAAATTGCCTGTAGCATCACCTCTTAATGTATCGGTTGTTCTTTTTCTCACATATAAAATAAAATAGAAGTTAAAAATCATGCAAGCATGAGTTGTGCAGGACGGCGAATTATTTCGGATTGTTTTATTGTAGATAAAGACCACTGTGTCACAGATAAGCCATTGAAAACTTCAAAAAACAAGTCTACATCCCTTCCAAATACCCGCAACACTTCTCTAATATCTATGATGTTGTAGATGTGGGCTAGGTGGCATTGATTGCTTTCCATCAGTCAATATACATGCTCATTTTCAACCAGCACCAGATGCTCTAATAGAACGCCTGGCATATGTTGAGCAAGAACCATTTTATGACACTTGTTAGATTAAAATTATTTTTTTTTGATTTGTTTATTTGTACATTATAATATTATTAAGATTTTAATTTTAGCTATTATAAAAAAAGGTGTCATGAATAAAGTATTTTCTTTATTTCTATTTCATTTATATATTTAAAAAAATTAAAATAATCAACCGGCGCTGTCAAATTTAATTTGTAATACTGAAGACATTTCAAATGCGTTGTCAAATTTGGAGAAACAAAGTGAAATAAAATGAATACAATGAAATAAAATGAATATTTACTTTATTTAAACTACTTGAAGAGTAATAATAAAAATGATAAAAGTTGATATTGGCAAAAAATTTTGATACTTAATTGTCGTTGAGAAAACGGGTAGAAATGTCGAAATTGTTCGGTGGCTGTCAATATTATCGCATATCGCCTGCCAACTCTTCGCAAGAGATAATTAGAAAAGATACTAGTGTTGCAATAAGGTTCCGCTATCCGCATCTCGTAATTGTGACGTGTAACGGGAAAATAACGACATGTAATTAATCCATCAAATCGAATAAATCAACGTGTCACGATATGAAACACTTTAACTGTTACAATAAATCAGTGTAATACTTGTGTACATGAGATAACTAATCTTTATGGAGTAATATATAAATCAAAATGCCGTGAAGTGTTTGAACTCGGCTCTCTAAGATAAAATTGTTGATTGTGTGTATTTGGAGGGAACAGATTATTAGATATTATGAGAAGGATATGTAAAAAGAATAGGAAGAAGGACGCAGAAGATAAAAGTCACCGTAATAGTCCTGTTGGGTATCAATGTTCTTTAAATTTTTAAATTCCACTACCGCTTTACTTGGCGAAAAGAAAAGTTTCATCCCCACCATCTGGATGACTGGCGATCTAGTACGGTGCGTTTTTTCCCTTCCTACCTACCTTCATCAGTATATTCAAGCCGATACGACATTGGAACCCTTAAAAAGCAAGCCTTTTCTTTATGTTTACGGGGGGAAATCCGTTACGGATACCTTGCTACTTGGGGGGGGGGACAGCCGGGTTATGTCGGGCTCCAGCTTTGTTTGCGCGTCTACCGACTAAAACCCAACCCCATAGAAGTAGAAAGTTGTGTATTTAAATGATTTTTTTTTTGTTATAAAACGTGAAATAATAATATTTGATATTACAATAATTCTTGTTAGCTATGAAACTATAATTACACGTCTGCTGGAAATATATGCTTCAAGGTCCTATTTCAATGCTAACATTGGCTTTAATAATCGATTTATTCTTCCTTAAATAATAATAAAAAATTACGATTATTTGAGTTTACTGGCGAATTTTTCCGATAAAGATGTAAATAAAAACAATATGAACCATTTCATATCTATATATAATATCATACAACTCCTCAAAATATCAATATATGCATTTTTTGTCCAGTTCGTTTGTTTTTTTATATACATAATTTATTTTATTATTTGTGTAACAAATGTCTTCTTTTTACCGTCACGTCCTGATTCTCATGAGGGCGAAAAGCGACCAATGACGAGCCGTTTCGCTGCGATGAATGGCAGCGGATGGAGCTCTGTGGTCTCTGCCAACCCCTGCGGGGGATAGGCGTGAATATATAAATAAATAAATAAAATGTCTTCTTTTTCTATTCTAATAAGGAACCCGCAAAACTGTTAAGAAAATTGAGTACTTATTTTATATAAATATTCTTGTCAAAGGCACTTTAAGTCAGCATGGGGAAGCGCGCTAAAGGAAACAGCATTTATTTGTAGCTAACCTCAAAGTGTACGCCATTGTCTGTTAAGATTTATGCCCAAACACACTGTAATCTTGTCATTCGTGGGCGTGGACGCATTTGTTCAAAACGAACCGAGAGCTGGCTCACCCTTGTTGTATATTTACGGTTAAAATATCTTTGATAAACTCGGGTCGGGCTATATAGTCCGATAAGGGAAAATATGTTAATTTAGCCGCTTCGTGAGCCGATATGACCTACTAAGTGATTGGTTTCCCGATGCGTTGGCGTGTTTTGAATTTGAACTGCTCCCGACTGTTTTTGATTTCGCCAATGCTTACAAATATTGTAGTAGACGAAAATACACTGCCATGCACTGATAATATTAAACTAAAAAAAAACCTAAAATTTCTTTTTCAACAATTTTTTTTTATATATATTCACGCCTATCCCCCTCAGGGGTTGGCAGAGACCACAGAGCTCCATCCGCTACGACCCCGGCATATCCTCCCGCCTCCTCCACACTCATCCATCCTTTCATCCATTGTTCCTCTCACATTTATCGCAGCGAAACGGCTCTCCATTAATCGCTTCTCGCCCTCGTGGGAATCAGGACGTGACGGGTGGCGAACCACGTTGCCGTCATTTTTCAACGACAAAAATTTCAATGACCATGCTAAACCCTTAAACGCGCGATTTTTGATATTAATTTGAAATATATTTTTTAATTATATTAGTGTCTATAACGCACAGGAAAATTAGTTAAAAAAATATAATGTCTTACAGGAACTGATAATGAAAAAAAAACTCATCGAATTAATAATAATAATATTCTTTATTCAAGTGACCAGTGACTCATTATGGTTAGTAAATAATATTTCTTATAGACTAGGTTAGTTACATGTTGTATGTTACAAATACGCACGAATCACCGCTGTACCGTCCCGTTCGACGGAACAACAATTATTCATGTATATGCAATCCAGTCTATTGGATATCATGCTCACAATTCTGTTGGCACTACCCCGTACCCTTCGCACCAGAGACCCGCATCTTTTTCTCATGAGGGCGTAAAAACAGTCAACACGCGCTTCAGCGAACATCCCTGAGGCACTGCAGTATCGAGGTAGCCCCAACAGCACCCTGAACGCGTTATTATACTGAACGCGGAGGGCATTATAAGATTTTTGAGTATATCCCGCCCACAGGCTGCACGTGTAAAAAGATGTACAATATGCTCTAAATAATGTAATTTTAACGTAAGGTGAACTACGTGCAAACCTACGAGCAAGCATATTCGCCCTCACTGACAATGCCCTCCGCTCCCGTTCAATTCAGTATATTAAGCATTGTAAAAATAATTAAGCGTAAATCATAAACCCAGTGAGTAGATTATTAGTATAGTAGGTAGTAAATTTAAAGTCAAACCACAATATTAGCTAAGTAAAACTTTTGACTGTCCATATAGTGATGGATTTCCGCAAAGTAACGCCTGACTCCATTAATAATCAAACCACAATGTTCATTGTCAAAAACATCATAAAATTATCTATAATCAATGGTAGATCACGTTCGGGTACGCGTTAATATATCGGTCAAATCATTTGATTGTTGCAGAAATGCATCAGCGCGTTGATTGACAACTGCGTCCATCTGGATCGTAGATGTTGATGCTGGTAGCCTGTTAGGCTTTTACAGCTTTATCGTATACAGTACCCGAGGACTAGGGGCCCTCGGGCAAGATGATGATTTGGTGAAACCTGCGCTAGTCGCAGGTTCCAATTTGACGTTCTGTCGATCGCGTGTGCACGTGTGTGTGCATATTATAACTTTAAACGTGTCATGATGCTACGTTAAACGCGTAGGGAGTTTTGGCCTAACAGTATGGTCCCTGGTAGTCCCCTAGGCCCTAAGGTCTAGGGGGTGAGAACCGACCGGGTACGTGAGTGAACCTCGTGTACGCGGCCGGTGTAGTGTTGTTACCTACGCTGAGTGCTCGGCTAGTGCCGGGGTGCGTGTGAGTGTAGGTGTCTTGGGGGGATCCGAATGACGCCGTTTCGTCATCTGGATCGTGTAGTACGTTGCGCGGTCGCCGTAGTATGGGGGGTGCGTTTGGGTCGGGCGAGTAATTGACCGAGCGTACCACCAGAGGATTTGTGACAACTGCGTAACTATGTTGTTAGCTTTATATACCAATATAACTTGGTCGACTTTCTGTTAATTAGTCAAATTTCTCCTCCCCTTGCATCTTGTTGAGTGTTTTTTTACGGCTCATATATGTGTGTAGCCTTCTTATTTTTAATCTGGAAGAAGATGACTTTTCCCGCTAACTTACATCAGTGACATTGTTTTTTAATTTTGTTTTCATTTTCTTGTATTATTATCAGTTATATCGTTTAATTGTGGTGGTGTATTATACAATATAGTTCGATTAAGGCATATAAGTGAAGTGATACGATATAAATGCATGTATCGTGACTTTTTAAGTTGACTGAAAAATCCATAGAAGGTTTTGGTAGAATAGCCACCATTTTATCAAGACGTAATGTGATAAGTTGAATGGTTATATTTTAAGAGATTTGATTTTATCGTATCTTACTTAACACTGGCATAATAGTTATGATTAATTGCCATCAAAGAAAAGAAAAGAAAATCTGGAAGAATGGACGTGAATGTGGGACATTTCGGCTCGAGTCCACCCATTCTTCCACAGCTCTACCACTATTAAAAATACTTCGAAAAATATCAATAATTTCATACTTTACTCAGTTTATAATTTTCTAAAAACTTCAATTGTTACCTTCGTTATAAGAATTTGGAAGAGAAATGGCAATATAGATAGAGAGTTATAGAAACAAGAAAGTAGGCCAAATTATTTTGCTATGAAAACCACTCTGCGTTGCAAAATATTGCCCAAATGAATGCCTTCCCTCACAATATGGCGCCACTAAAATTTCCATCTTTTATGAAATTTCACGAATTGCGTCGACCATTTCGTAAAATCTAATTTTTTAATTAAAAAAAAAAAAAGGCAAAACGATAATTACTTTTGTCATTTTCCGTCATGGATACAATTGTGTGCAAATTAAACGCTTTTATGAGAAATTGTTTTAGATTAATTTCACTTTCATATCCTCGTCTTTTGTATTTGTTATTTTTAATTAATTTCATAACGGCAGAAATTAATATTTCTGTTAATTTTCTCGACAAACTTCCGCTGTCGTTAATTGCTTATATAACTACCGCTTTGTTTAAACCGTACTTATAAAATATATTATATTTACTTGAGAAATAATAATAATAAACATTAATAATTGACTTTGGAATGAAAAATAAACCGAGTTTGGTTTTAATAAAGTTTAAACGACTCAATTTCCGAACGCTCCAAGCAATGTTGTTTTATTAGTCGGCATATCGTTCCAAAATAATTAGAATGGGAATTTATAGATGTCATCGGGCTTAGTGATTTAGAATTCGGCTTGCGGCGACCGGTATCCGCATTATTTAGATAGAATTCGATTGAATTTGTGTCCATTTTTATCTAATTGTGCAACATCTACTAAATATGTTCTCAGAGGAATACATTACTAAACAATTTTTATTGTAAAACGATTTATCTTTTGTAATTGCTCCCATTTTGATCTTTCTATTTGCTTTTATAGTCGCCTTGTACGATATCTATGGAAAACTATGGGGTAAAATAATTATAGAATATAACCAGACAAATAATATAAGCAATGAAACAAGCGGTAGTCATTATGAATTACAATACGTATATCACTTGTCTGTAATTAATATCTAAGTATATTGATTTATATTATCTGGTTATTTTACCTATTTTGTTCCCTAGATAACCTACAAGGAAAGTACAGAAACAAATACCAGTAGATGGGCAGCAGCGTCTATTTGAATGAATGAATGAATTTATAAATATTTGAATAAATGAATGAATGAATGGATTTGATTAATAAAAACCGCTCTGCCATCCCCGATCCTCCCGCAATGCGTAGAGATTATGTTAACATTTCTCAAATTTTATGTTGATCAATATCCAGCAGTAAACTGTTACAGCTGTATTGTATTGATATGATAATAATAAGGATTGACGACCGATTGGCTCTGTGGCGGGGCTCTCCGCCCGCGGAGTCAATGGTCGCGGGTTTGATTCCCGCATCGGAATAAATATTTATATGGATTTTTAAATGTTTATTCCGAGTCTGGTAACCCCCCCAATCCGCATTTCCTTTCCTTTCCCTTCCTTTCTTCTCTATCCTTTTCCTTCTTCTCCGCCAATCCACGGTCTGCCGTGCCAATGGATGCGTGGCTAGGGGCGAGCCTAGTCGTAAACGTGCCGATCGTCCCGGGGTCGGGCTCCCCCGGGGACTATGGTGCCTTACCTCAGCATGCAGGGCTCTGCTGGGGCTGACCTCCATCCTCCCTTGCGGCTCGTGGGATTCACTAAAAGACGAATTTAATATACCTAATTTGTCGAAAATGACGGCGACGTGGTTCGCCACCCGTCACGTCCTGATTCTCACGAGGGCGAAAAGCGACCAATGACGAGCCGTTTCGCTGCGATGAATGGCAGCGGATAGAGCTCTGTGGTCTCTGCCAACCCCTGCGGGGGATAGGCGTGAATATATATAAAAAAAATAATAAGGATGATGATATAAAAAGCAATAGAAGTGATTATTCTATCTATAAACATAAGCCCATTTTTGTGTGATACACAAATTCTACATATTTGTCTTTTTATTTTCTAAGCGGTACTATAGTGATACATTAATAAATGTATCCTAATGTATTAAAACTATTTATTTGAATATAATAAAATATTTTTTTTATTATATTACTTCTTTTTGTATTCGTAACTTTAAAATTATAAATAGAAAGAAATAAATTGTTTTATAAAATACAATAAGATACGATCAAATGACGTCTTTCGAATATCGCCTTTCCTTGCATAAGGAATTAAAATTGATAAAGTGTTAATAAAATATATAATTAATATAAAATGTACAAAGATTTATGTATATGTGGGTCGCCCAACTGGACGACGTCCTGTGGGGTGCCCCAGGTACCGCTGGTACATGATCGAAGATGACTTGCGCAACCTTCAAGTCTGTAACTGGTAGAAGGTGACGTAGGACAGGGCACGGTGGCGTCAGTTCTTACGCCAGGCACGGTGGCGTAAGAACTGTTCGGAGGCTAAGATCCATTTTGGGTCGCTGTGCCAACAAAGTAAGTTAGTATATGGACAGTCAAAAGTTTTACTTAGCTAAGATCCGCAACAAGCAAAACAATAACAGAAAATTAACAATGTGTGTTTTTCTGCTGGGTTAAGTGGATTTATTTGGAACTTAAACCAAAAACTTACCGAAAGTCGGCCATCAATTCTCCACCCACCAACCACTATACACAACACCAAACACACATTATTACTTTTCCATCTTGTAAACGACAAATATTTCGCCCCAACACGAGGCATCTTCAGGTACAGTAGACTCTATGGAAGACAACCGAAAAGTCTTTTGTGTTCCGTAGAGTTTTGGTGTTTTGGTACGTACGTACGTACTATTTAAGCAAAATACGAGAAGATAAAGTGGCTTGTAAATAATACTTAGTGCTATATTATAAAACTTGAGAGAGACAATTCTAAAAATTATAAACGACAAAGGAAATATACATCATATTTGTTAAATCATCCCTTTTTTTATAGCAGTAGGAGAATCGATTAATTTTGGAGCTTAAACCATTATAACTCTAAAAATTCTTAAAATAACATTAAATGTTGTAAATGGGTAGAAATGATAAACAAACAGAGCACGCTACCTCTAATCGACGTTCTCCGAACCAACTTGTGAATATTTTATAGAATCAATAGCCGACGCGAGCCGTCAAGTAAATTGAGGAGAGAGAAATAAAACGATTATTTGAATTATTACCGCGTGCTATTTTTGCGGTGGCAGACGAAATTAAAACGAATTACAATTTTATTTTCAGCAGTGCTTATGGTTTTTTTACGCTTATATGAAGGTTCGTAGGGAAAAATATTTGCAGTGGTTTCCTCTTGCCTTCTGCACCTTTCTTGTAAATATTTGGGCCCCCAAGGCTTCTGAACCCTCTTCTAACCGGTTGCTCAGATGTATTGTTATACCACTGCTAGGTCACCAGAGCCTCGTTCATTATATTTTTTTATATATATTTACGCCTATCCCCCGCAGGGGTTGGCAGAGACCACAAAGCGCTATCCGCTACCATTCATCGCAGCGAAACGACTCACCATTGGTTGCTTCTCGCCCTCGTGAGAATCAGGACGTAACGGGTGGCGAACCACGTCGCCATCATTTTTCAACAAATTAAGTATGTATATTAAATTCGTTTTAGTGTATCCCACGAGCCGCAAGGGAGGATGGAGGTCAGCCCCAATAGAGCCTTGCATGCTGAGGTAAGGCACCATAGTACCCGGGGAGCCCGATCCTGGGACGGTCAGCTGTGACTAAGCTTACCCTTAGCCACGCATCCTTTGGCACGGCAGACCGTGGATTGGCGGAGAGGAAGGGAAAGGACACAGAAGAAGGGAAAGGGCAGGAACGGAAATTCGGATTGGGGGGGTTACCAGACTCGAAATAAATATTAGTAAATCCATGCATATATTTATTCCGATGCGGGAATCGAACCCGCGACCATTGACTCCGTGGGCGGAGGGCCCCGCCACTGAGCCAATCGGTTGGTCGGTTGTACAGATACGCACACACATACACATACATATTTATATACAACTTTCAAGTAGTACTTCTTACGTCTATATTCCACAACAAAGCTTCTTAGTCCGTCTGCTCCGGAACAACTGAATCAGATCGCAATCTTTCAAAATGACAAATGTTGCGAGCGGTCCTTTATTTATAGCCCGCGTTCCGGGTGAAATTAACTAGATTGGTATAATGCAAGGCGATTTATTAATCACTGCCTATTCTAACAAATTGTACTGCATCCTTGAATTTCGATTACTAATAATAGATATCAGGCTTTACTTTGCAAAAATCCATTATTGAGATGCACAGTCAAAACTTACTTTGCTAAGATCCGCGAAAATATTTTGTTTTCGTGGATCTTGTTCAAGTAAGTTTTGACTGTCCATGTTGCTTATACAAATCCGTCCCAAACAGTTTTGATCAAACAATCCCTGTTTTCAGTATTTCGTCTATTATTTTTTCGCTTAAGAATTTAATATCTCATATATTTATTATTGTTAAGACAAGTTAATGCTTTCATAGAAAGACTAAACGTTGATTTTGACAAAAAATTGAACTTTGCTTGTTTAAGAAAGTAAAGTGAGTCTTGGCTTCCAATACGGGAATACGTCACAGTGGTCGTTCCTTCTCGCTGGTTTTCAGTATGAAGGTTATTCAAATCGGTGATAATTGCATCGCTCCTACGATACTTGCAGCAATTTATTGAGACTTATATCGGATGGTTGCCCTATTGTTAGCGTGGTTTTTTTCTCATCCTTAAAAGGAGAAATTTCCTTTCGGTTACTAGGAGATTGATTTCATCCTTAAGTGTCTGCGTCCAGACTTCAAACCTTCTCATAAGAATCAGTCTGATTACTACTCGAAAACCAAACTGGTAGATGCTTTTCATTTTAGTGCTTCCTTCGAAGCCTCGATATCAGAACTATCATTGTATCATATCCCTATTATTTTGTCTAAATCCATCTTTTATTTCCCCTGCCTTTTCCTTTCTTCTCTATCCTTTTCCCTTTCTCTCCGCCAATCCACGTTCTGCCGTGCTAAAGGATGCGTGGCTAGTGGCGAGCGTTGACGCAAGCGTGCCGACCGTCCCGGGATCGGGCTCCCCCGGGTACTATAGTGCCTTACCTCAGCATGCGAGACACTGCTGGGGCTGACCTCCCTCCTCCCTTGCGGCTCGTGGGATTCACTTTGACCAAACTTAATATACCAAATTCTTTAAAAATGGTCGACGATGTGGTTCGCCACCCGTCACGTCCTGATTCCCACGAGGGCGAGAAGCGATGAACGGAGAGCCGTTGCGCCACGTTGAATGTGAGAGGAAGGATAGATGAAAGGATGGATGAGTGTGAAGGAAGCAAGGTGTGTCGGGATCGACGGGAGACAGGCGTACCTATATGTACGTTGTATGTATTTCCACCAGATAGACACAATTGAAATTTGCAATGCTTTCTATTTATTTCGCCTATCATTCAACTTTGAAAATTAACAAATCGTTGCAATCTAAACACTAGCTCTGATAAATTTGCTCGCTCAAGTAAATTGCAGTGTTTTGTTATAACAAAAATAAATAAACGTTTTATCTCCATTTCTACGATAGCTATTATAAATTATATTTGATTGACATCATTCGATTTGATGTTTTATACATGTAGTTAATTTCAAAATGTTCTAACGCTCAAAAAGATTATTTGAAGTTAGTTAATTGACTGTTGCATATGAAATCAAAGCTTCTCGATTATTCACAAATAGCATCGATATATTGGTAATTAATATTATTTCTTTGTCCCTATTTCAGAGCCTGAAGAAAAAAGCCTTTGATTAGTGTGTCTTATCTTCACTCTTTTACGGTGGCGAAATGCAGACACTGACAGTCCGTCTGCTTCACAATCTTAAAATTGGGAAGGGCTACGATTGAGATTATGGTGGATGTATTTTGGAATGAAGAAATCCACAGGAAAACCAAAATTACTGACATACTTTTGCGAGTTAGCAGAACCGAATTGGCTGACCACGTTTCTCGGAGAACCAACAATAGTTGGAGTAGACAAGTGCTGGATTGAAAAGAAACAAATGTATTGATGTTTATAAAATTCTCATAACGGAAGATAGTGAATTCGATTTATATGGCCCTTGTTTTGTTTTAAGATGAAAAGTCGCAGCTCATAATAATTCGAAAAATAATACTCAACCAGGAAAATAATATTAAATTAGCAAAAATAATATCGCCTAACCTATATAGTGTGTACAAAAAATATATATTTTTTGTACACACTCACACACTATCAGGGCAAACAGACTGTGACATAAATGTAGGCCATACTTATATTTATTCAATGAAGGAAGTGAGGCGGCTCTGAAGGGCGTAGCTTCATCAATGCGCCCTTAGGATCGAAGGATTAACATATCAAATATACATATTTATTAATTTACTATATATAATTTATTATATGTAAAAAAATACATAGTATAATCACACACATAATACACATTACTAATACTTGCACTAATAAGGTATTAAAAAAATTATCGTATTAAATATACATATTATATAATATACCAAATGTTAAAAAATACACAGTATACTACACATTTCTAATACTTGCACTAACAAGGTATTAAGAAAATTAATGTATAAAATATACATATTACTTAACGATATAGATACATATAACATTACAAATGTAAAAAAAAGTATACAGTAGGTATACTACACATTTCTAATACTTGCGCTAACAAGGTAAATTTCTTTGATCTGGAATTTTATTATTTCCCTTTCAGGTGGCGGACCGACTGAGTCAACGCGAGTTGGCAATAAATATAAAAGTTATAGCTTGCAGGAGCCTTAACCCTTCGCTTAAGGCTCACCACAAGAGGATTACCGTCATTAGTCATTCCTACCGTCCAGAACGCCCGAGGCTTGTACCGAAGAACTGGGACCGTCAGTGTACATTTTTTTCTCAGGTGCTCATTTATGTTGAATAGGCTCGACAGGCGAGATTTGAACTGCCGATACCTTTGCATGTTTGTAATAAACATTCTATTTAGATTATATAGAGATATGAACATTCTAATTAGATCCATTTGTACAATTTAGGTATTCACTGCCTCAATTTACCAGCGTGACTTTTGTAACTTTTTGTCATGTATTGACAAATAGTTACAAAAGTCACGTGTGTGTTGTCGTAGTCATTAAAAAAACTACAACTGTACACCATATTATAAAAACAATATTTATTTTTGTTGTATAACAATACTTATATATTTATAATATTAATTAATACAATTAGAACAGACACTAATAGTCATCAATTATGGTAATCAAAAAAGTCCATAGCATTAAAAATATTGCCATCTATTAGCCATTTATATAGTCTTTATATCACCAGAGCTAAAATATATTTTATAAAAGTATTTTTATGCTCTGGTGCTAAGTTTCCATTTTGTGGTTTACTACATTTTTACATTTTCCGTTGATATATACATAGTTTGGAGTTTTTCTTTTGATACAAGATATAGTTCAGTTTTTTCTTTATATAACTCAAATATATATGTATGTGCCACTGCTGGGGTCAGGCAGCTGCTTTCTGGGTGAATGGACATTAAACTATCCGCTTGTCTTAGATGGATTGGCGAGGTACCTAGACTCGAAATACATATTTATACCGATACGGGACTCGAACCTGCTTTCATTGATTCCAAAAGCGGTAGCTTCACCAATGAGTCAATGGGCGCTTTTTTGCATTTTATAACATCTGATCTCTATATTTATCTATCTCATAAAATGATTGTATTTCCAGTTTCACATTATTACCGATTTCGTATTAAATAAATCAGTTCTAAAATGAAATGCCATCATTTTTTTAATCGTTTGCTTATGGTACCAATTTCACAGACGTATTTGTTTATTTGCTCTATATCGCTTTAAATCGTATCAATAAACCAACACATAATTTTAAATCGCGTGAAGCATGTGTTTGGATTCATGTTATGTTTCTGTAAACAACCATTCAGTTGAACATTAGTTGAAAGGCGTCGGTCGATACGTTCGTATTATTTATTGATTTAATTAACGATTTATTATCATACAGAGTTTACTATAAATAGGAATTAATAGAATATTTTGAAATAAAATATGACTGCGCGATATAACTTGCAAACGACTTGACCGATCGAACCCACGGAAGTCCAGCTGGACATAAGTCTCACCGCTTAGCTTCATCTTTCGCTACAGGTATCCAGTTTTTAGATACTGGATGCCTGTAGCGGATGTGTGTGTGTATATAAATATATAAATAAATAAATAAATAAATAAATATATAGATTTTTTAGGTGTTTCAGTACCCTTAGACATTTATCGCTTATATTTCAAAAATAATCTCCTTTAGGAAACACTCCCTTTTATATAACATACAATTTCGTAATAGAACATCGAGTTTAAAATTTACAACGTAATAAATTAGTGCCGTGATCGGAAATCCGGATGGGCATCTTTAAAAAAAAAAAAAACTCCAAGTTCTTGGAAAGGGAACATTGTGTTTTGATTAAAAGTGATACTGAATTATAAATCTTTTATTAAATATAAATTTATATAACAAGCCAATATTAAATAAATTATTAAAGTTATTTAATATTTTTATGTAACTAAATGGCTTAGTAGCGAGTCAATGCTTGCAATGGTATTACATAAATTGAAAGGGTCTATGCCCAGCTATAGAATGATAATAGGCTGTAAAAAGAATTATGAAAGCAGTGTGATCGCAACTCTTTTTTGTCTCCTATATTGTGAAATTCCTTTCTTCTTTGGGCACGTGTCTCGGCGCCATCACAACTCCATCGAGCGCTTAGTAGTGCAGGGAAGTGTAAGTGGGGGTAGTGAAGTAGGAAGGAGAGAGCCCGCGCACGCGGCAGATCTCCAAAGCCGTGGACGGATCAAGTGAAGACCGCTCTGAATGAGTGCACGAAGAAGGCAACTGTGAGGATGACTGGCGTCGCCTGATTAAGCAAGTCACCACCAATATAATTACGACCGCTCTGTCAAGAGTAAACGATCAAGGAGAAGAAGATAATTGATTAATATTCACACGGAGTGCATTTTGCCAATGAGCTAAAGATATCACCATATTATGTACTGTACAAATTATCTGCAGGGTAAAGTCGTCTCACTAGTTGCAATATCTATTGTCTATGTCAATATTTTCTTTATGAGCCAGTGTAATCTTCTAAAATTAAAAAAAAAAACTAAACGTGTGGCTTTAGAATAAACAAAAGTATGACAAAACAAAATTTACAATGTTTATTCTGTATAAAGGATTCTCTATGAACACAAAAGCATGTCATTTACGGTATCTTTATTTGAGAAAGAGCTGTAAACAATTGGCACAACTTTGACAAGCATTTCTAACTGACATAAAGGATTAGGAACGTTAATACCAACAAAAATAGCTTTGCTATTTCATTATAAATGAAACGAGCGATTCTAGCTTTTATTCTAGAGCCTCAGTTAAATTTTAAGCTTTAAAACCAACCAGCTTATTTTGTTTTTCTACGACAAGGAAGACTTGTTTTTCTAGCTGTACGTACCTCCACACTTCTGAATAAACAGCCATCGCTTTGTGTTTCAAACGCAAACCTTAAGAGCTTAGGATTCCGTTCGCCATCGTCTAAAGCCCGTAATTTTTCAATTCTACTATTATTTCAGACTCTCCCTAAATATATATGTTTATATACCTTGTTCGACTTTTCAATGATGTTAATATAATCTTTTCAAATATTAATTCATTAAATATTTTTAATTAATTCATTTTAGTTTTATATGGGAAAAAAATCCTCTATACATATACATATTTGAATTGACTATGACACACACATAAATATATATATGCTTTTGATTAAATATTATAAATATTAATTCCCCAAACAAAGTCAAGCTATACAAAGTCTTCGGCCAACGCGTTCTGCCTGCAGTCTCTTATGATACCGAAACGTGGATATTGAGAGTCCGTCTGTTCCATAACGTCATAGTCTCTCAGAGAGCTATTGAGACGGCCATGCTCGTTTGTCTGGTGGTATGTGATTAGAATCGTATTATAGAAATCTGCTAAAGAACCATAGTTACTTATATAACATTAGCAAACTGATGTGGCTATAGGCTGGGTAAGTTTGTCAGAAAATGGACAACCATTGAAGTAGACGAGTGCTGGAGGGAAGACCGGGTTTTGGAAACGTAGTGTCAGACTTCACACGGCCAAATAAAGCGACAATCTGCAAAAAGCTGGCGGAAACAGGGTGAGGAGAAAAAAAGATCGGGCGAGACGGTGCGTGCGAGAGGAGATTTTTGTCCAGCAGGAGTTATCCGCAAACATTGGATAGTGATGAAGCTGTATTTTGTTTTTCAATAAAAAATTGTTATAGTTCTCCAAAGACACATTGAATAAAGGCCACTGACTCAACAATGTTATTTTTAATTTATTAATCTTTATTTATCGTATCTGTTAATAGAGGACTACAAATTTTAGAAAAACATTAATAAAAATCATTCCATAGTAATTTGTTATTGTTTTTCTATTATTTTATATAAAAAGTATAACTTTTGGGAAAGCAGTTTCCTTTCTTCGTCGGTATTTTCATCGGTTCAAAAATACCGAAATACAATATTGGAACCTTCCTTAAACATCTGTTTCCATCCGGCAACGGTTCTGCGGCACTCATGGTGTTGCAGATCTCTATGAGCAGCGTTAATTTCTTTCCAACAGACGACACGCTTCTTCGTTTGCCTTCTTATCCCTAAAAGAAATATATATTATATTATATTATATTATATTATATTATATTATATTATATTATATTATATTATATTATATTATATTATATTATATTATATTATATTATATTATATTATATTATATTATATTATATTATATAATATTAAACTTTAATTTTATTCATCATTACTTTAAAGTTGGTGACACTTTTTGTTACTTAAAATATTGAAATGTGTACAGAACTTTAAAAGCATAGAAAAATTTACGCTTGAGGTTTTTTTGTTGGCATTAATTCGTGGAGGATTTAGCACGTAGTTGACTTGAGTAAACATTTCAACCCGTTGCGAAATGGGTTCTGTCGACGACAATTATTATAAGTTACTACCATTCACAGTCCTAAAATAACTCGATACATAGATTTTATTTATTTTATATTTTAGTGGTTTTATACCAACTCAACCTTGAAACTATACACAGGTGGACACTTTTTTTAAACACAACCTTTTAAGAATAAAATGTATTTAATTTCGGCGGTACAACAAACCAATGTTTCTCTTGGTCTCCGATTCGAGAAACCGCCACAGCCCAGCAGCCCAACAACTTGACCTGCCCGAAGCTTGCTCAGGTCAGCAATCATTGCATCACTCCATCGTACCTATGGTGATCGCAAAGGCGAATTATTATATTTTGTACAATGCTTCATTGCTACATATGGTCCAATTTTCTGTTAGAATCATATACTTAGTTTTATATTATTAGATATAACAGGTACAAATTGATGTAATTAATGATGATGAGAAAAGCCTTGGCTACGCGATTTCAGGTAGTTAACACGAGACGGCGGAACAGGGAGTATTTGCCTTCCTGTTTCACCTCGCTATAAATAGAGAAATTTTTTTTCTTGGAATTGGTCACACTTCGCTAGTCAAAGAGATACTAAAATAAAAAGAATCATCCACAACCTGCGGCAGTCCACTCCTGGACATAGGTCTCCTCCAAGAAGTGGTACCTAGCTCGAGTTTCGGCTACACGTATCCAGTTTCTGCCAGCCGCCTGCGCAGATTGTCGCATCATCTAGCCGGTGACTCTTGTTTCTCCGGCGAATTTCTTCATTTCAAATTCTGTCCACCATAGAAACTCCGAGCATAGTTCTCTCCATAGCTCTATGAGCGACTCTGAGCTTGTGAAGCAGACGGACTGTCAGCGTCCACGTTTCTGCGCCATAAGATAGTACAGGTAGGACACACTGATCGAAGACTTTTGTTCTGAGGTATGGGCGACGAGAAGACCTTTTTTCGTTAAAGAAGAAAAGAAGAAGAATAACAGGTAGAAATAATGGAGCAATTGATTGATGAAGAAATTGTTATGTATACGAATTTGATTCACTACCTGTCGATTAATAGAGTTAGGGGTTACTTTGCGGAAATCCAATACTATGTGGACAGTTACAACTTTTACTTAGCTAGACCAGCGACAAGTCTTGTCGCGGATCTTAACTAAGTAAAAGTTCTAACTATCTACATATCATTACGTGTCCTCGAGAAAATTATAGCGAGTGAATTATATAGCTGTTTATAGCCATCAGTAGCTCCTTATCATCAGCACGTCAGCTGATGATAAGGAGCTCGAAGAGGATATCTTTTGTCTACTACTTATAATAACTAACGCTAACTCATTTCAAATAATTATTTATTTAATGAAACCCAATGATTTACTGTGGTATCCCATCTTTACTCCAACAATTCCTGTTTGCACCATCTCGCAAGAATAACACGTTTACTTATTCTAAAATCGAGCGTCATGCTACAAAGAGCCTTTTGGATTTACGCAACACTCACGTTATGTTTTGCATCCGAGATTTATACGACTTAATAACAACGGAGCAAGGTTGAAAGTTGAACGAAAAACATTGGTTGTTTGCGCGACTTGCTTGTCGATAATAACTATGTTTTTCATGCGTTTGTCTCTGGAGGAGATTGTAAACAGAGCGTGCACACGACAAGCTCTTCAATCGATGGCTTCCTCTCCATGTGACGTCACAGCTATTTGTCTTGTAAATAACTTGGTGACTTTCCCCGCAAGTTTGTTACGAGAAATAAGTTACAGCGTTGTCCCCTGGTATCGCCAGTTACACCGTTCATGTATCACGTGCACTGCGAGGGAACTCGATATTGAAACTTTGTGCTGTAAATTTATCGCCTTATAAAGTAATAATAATGACAGTTTAGCGCAACACTGTGCTGGAAGGTTTTCCTGGAGAAATCTCATAAGTTTCTATCTATTGTATTTTTAGAAAAAGAATACTAAATTTTTTTTTTTAATATTGCTTGATTTCTTGTTAACCATCTCAACTAAGCTAGTAATGCTTGTGGTAAGATCAGTCATCAATAGCCCAATGGAAATTATGAATCCGATCCTAACTGAATGAGTTATTGTTGCTTTTATCTACTTGTATATTACCTGTTGTGTATATACCTGTGTTATGTGTACTATACCTGTGTTTTTAAATATATTGTATGTTTTAAAATAAATACATAAACCTAATTACCCATCTTATTTTATTTATTTACAAAGTCCATAGAACGTTTACATAGCTTAAAAAATAATTATTAAACGCGTCATTGCTTATTGATTTAAATTTTTAAAGTTACAATTAATTAATAAGACCATTCTAGTAGTGAGGTTACTACTATTGGTGCCAATGGTGGCAGGTTCGAATCCCGTGTGGGGATAAATATGACGTATGAAATTTATTTACACGCATCACCACCCTGTGGAAACAAGCTGCCTTCAGCGGTATTTTTGAACCGATTCGACATCGGGACCTTCAAAAAAGAAACCTTAAAGGCCGGCAACACGTTTCACAATTCCTATGGTGACGCAGATGTCTACGGGCGGCGTGAATTGGTCTCCATCAGGCGATTTTGGCACTTGAAGGCGCTTCCTCGTTTGCCCTCATATTTTATAAAAAAACATACACAAATAGGAAGGCCCTTGTCCAGTAGTGCAAGACGAGTAGGCTTTAAAAATATACATACTAAAATGTGGTTCTTGAAAACACACTTTGTATTTGATATTTTGAAATAAAGGTTGAACTGTAGTGCTCTTAAAAAACTTTTATTAATATACTAGCTTTTACACGCGGCTTCGCTCGCGTGGAATTTGGTCTGCAACATTAAGTTTCGTGAGAGATCATTTTAAATAAATACATTTTTTTTACTTAATTTATGGTTCACAATTTTGGTCATAGTGGTTTCCACATAAAAGGTAGATATATGCTGTTGCGGACTTTTATTTAGAACTATTCAAGACAAACAATCCTACGGTACATCATCTTTGTGTAACTCCAATGGTTTAGGCAGCGTACGCCAAGATAGCTCTCAGAGGTCAGATTTTTTTCCGACTTAATTGACATGTATTGTTATATTACGACCAAAATTACATAAAATCATTACAAATTGTAGCCTATATGTTATTTCGATGTATAACCTATATTACTGTAAAGTTTCATCTAAATCCGTCTAGTAAATTTTTCATGAACTAGTAACAAACATACGTCCATACTCAAAAACTTTCGCATTTATAATATTAGTAGGATATTTTTTATATGTACAAATTGTTTGTTAAACCTTAAAACTATAAACTAACCTAAAGAGAGAAATAAAGCTATTATTTTACTATATATACACTTAAATGTATGTTATAGTTATATATTTTTTTATTAGTACAAACGTGAAAAAGACGTAAAATTGAAATGTATTCAGTGACTATCATGCCGGTGATCGAACGTCAAAATCTAAATAATGTGTGACGTTCTATATTTACACATATATATATGTGTATTCAAAACGTAATATTACTTTATTCAGTACTATAGACGTGCCTGCCGTACTGATACCGCGTTACGGGATCTTTAGGGGGTTTTATCTTCGATATAGTGAAACTCTTACAAATGAACTTAATTTATTAATGAATCACTATACATTTTATATTAATTGTATTTATATTAATGAATTATATTTGATATTAATGAATCACTTTACATTTTGTATTTAATATGATATTAACTTTATATGCCCGGGATGGTGACATGTCCCTCGAAAGACGTCAATTGATACAATTTTGTTTTTATATAAAAGAATTTATTTTTTTATATTTTAAATTTTAAAATTATAAATGTAAAAGTAAAAAAGGTTTAATTATATTTAATTAAAAAGTGTTAATATATTAGTGATTCATTTATCAATGTATCACTACACTACCAACTAATTTTTTTTACATATATTCACGCCTACCCCCCGGAGGGGTTGGCAGAGTCCACAGAGCTCCATCCGCTACCATTCATCGCAGCGTAACGGCTCTCCATTAGTCGCTTTTCGCCCTCGTGAGAATCAGGACGTATCAGGACGGGTGGAGAACAACGTCGCCGTCATTTTCAAAAAAACTAATTTCAAAAAGTACTTTTAAACTTTTTATAATAATTTGTGGCATTCGAAATATGTAGAGCGAGCAATGTATTACTAAATAAAAGCATTAGCGCTCAACAACTACCGTCATTGCCTCAATAAAACGCAATTTAAAATAAATCGTCGAATATTCGCCTAAGGCTGATACAACATTAAAATGTGAGCCGTGGAGCGGCCATTAAAACGGCTACACTATGTCATTATTCTCGAAACAGTAAAAAAGGAGTGAATCGTAACAGGCGTGCCACATATCATCGCTGGAACTGGCACTTATGCGGGTAGTTTCTATCGTAAATCAAAGATATTAAACGCGACGTAGGAACCTCTTTCGAGTTCACATTATAAATCACTGGGACGCGGAGACCTGAGCCACCAATACTACCTTTGCATACGCGCTGTCCACATAAATCTAAGGTAACAAAAAATATGCCTTGAGTTCGACTTAGCATTGATATAGCACTCATGGGACGTTCAATTTTTAAATATGCATAGGTAAACGATCTCTGCAAAATGGATAAAGAAATATATTTTTTATTTTATTTATTTACTACTTTATTGTACACAAAACACGAAATACAAAAATTAAAAGGAAAGAAGATGTACAAGGGCGAGTTTAACTCAAAATTTAGTTTTCTTCCAGCAAACCCAGGAGTGAAAGAGAGATAAGAAAAGCTGTGAGGATAGAAATAAGTGTACAACAACAAAATATAATAATAATATACATAACAAATTAACAATACATACTATATAAAACCATAATATATAAACATATAAATACTAATAATATATAATATAATACCACCAATGGGTTGGGCCACCAGATGCTCAATTTCGGCATTTTACACTTTTGGTTGGGCCCAGGATCTTTTGGGGCTTTTCGTTCTTCTCTTCCTACACGCGTTCGCGTTAGTACATATATATTACTAATTATAATTACATATTTATTATTAATAGTAATATTTGCTCCACTATTATTAAAATAACTTCAAGTTGACGGGCGAAGTTATTGAGCCATTTTGGTTTAATAACAATACCAGCTTTCACGTTAACGCGCCACTCGGCACGTGATCACTCAGTCAACTCAGATTCGAAATGTTCCGCGTCTATATTTGTGGTTCGATTATAACACCTCATTGACTTTCGTTTTTAGATATCTAAACTTCATCGGAAATTGTTTTCTTTATGCGAAGTGCGTTCGGATATCGACAAAGATATCTCTATCGTTAAAATCACTTTCGATGCGACGTTCACTCCACAAAAGCACTTTGTTTCGGGTCGTAGAGTTAAAAATAATGGCAGTGTGGTATTGTGGTTTGATAAAATCAAATAATACATTCAATTCATGCTGACCTGTCACACAATTGGCATGAATTTTTTTATAGCCCATAAATGTCTCGCAGCTAGGCATGGGGTTGTCTCATTTCTGTAGGCTATGCATATATTTCCCTGATGTGGATTGAACCTGAGACCATTTACTCCGAAAGTGGTAGCGTCGCCACTAAGCCAAGTATTTGAATAAATGGTTGAGGTATATATAATATTATTTGAGGTGTGTCATATTAGGGTAACCATATAAACAATAAAGATACAACTATTATATATGTACTCATATTATTTAAGTATTATGTCTATAGTTAATTATTATGCAAATATATATATATATATAACTTTGGTGGCGCAGCGACCCAAAATGGATCATCAGATCAAACAGATCTTACGCCACTTTGCCCAAGTTTCAGGACTTGGGCAAAGTGGTTGCTCAAGTCCTCTTCAATCATGTATCTCGAGCGGTACCTGGGGCGCCCCACAGGACGTCGTCCAGTTGGGCGACCCACATACTATATATATATATATATATATATATATATATATATATATATATATATATATATATATATATATATATATATATATTTATATATATATATATATATATATATATATATATATATATATATATATATATATATATATATATATATTAATTATTATTTTTGGATTTAACTAGCTGCACCAACTCTAAACAATTTTCTTTTGTGCTTCCTTAATTTAAGAAAGCTTTAATTAATAAATAAATATTTACGACATTTGGTTGGTGATCTTAGCAACGCAATTATTAACTCGTGAAAGAGAGTTTTGTCTTTGCCATAATTTATTTAAGTTATCATTAAAATCTACAGATGGATACTAGGTATGTTTATGTTAAAAGAATAATGCTGGCTTAACAGATGGAAGAACATCTGCGCATATTTGATAACTGTCTATCTATCAGTATTGGAGTTATACGGTTTAGTTGTTCTTTGACTATATTGAACTGGTTGTACTATAACTAATATCGCCGCAAAGCGACCAGTCACCTTTCCATGATAGTCGCGTTACTGTTCTGTTGAGGTGTCTTGTTCGAATCGTGACTAGATTCTGATAGATAAAGTTCACAATTATTTCTCCGTTCACGCTTATAAATATTTATTGTAAAGCTGGGACTAAAACAAAAATGGTTGTTTGTTACAAAGACATTGTGTAATTAGATTTTATCGATATATAATAAAAGTATATGGAACGACTGTACTTTTATTGTTTCTAATGAATTGTCTATATTGGACTTTCTATTAGGAATGCTTGTGTTAATAAATCTTGATAAGAAATTCATAAATATTTAATTGTTAGAAGGTGTGACAAAAGTTGAGAGAGGAATACTTAGATGGTTTGGCCATATAGAGAGACTGGCAAAGACGACTGGCAAAAGAAATTTACGTTGCGAATGTGGATTGAAGGGTCAGTAGGGGAAGATCATGGAAAACATACCTTGTTCAAATTGAAAGTCTTTAAGAAAGGCCAGGTCAAGAGTACCAGATCTGTGGTCTCTGCCTACCCTATGGGAGACAGATGTGACGATATATATGTATGTAATCGCTTACGTGATTTTAGGTGGTTAAAATTATCTCCGAAATTCAACCGCTTACCAGACGAAGCGCGGTAGCTAAGCTACCACTCAGACGCCGGTTTTCTGTGGGAGTGTGGTACTTCCCCGCGTGAGCTGGCCCATTCATGCTACAGATAAATAATATGCCATTCTTGACAAAGTATTCGTCTGCAGTGTGGCTCTATCACTACAACATTTGCGGTTTACTACGTTTTCGCTTTTTTGCGTCAATATGTTTGCGTGTATTTATTTAACAATGAATATGTAAGAGAAAAAGTCATAATATCTACGTTAATTGATTTTTTTATTAATATTACATAATTCAAGGCTAAAATTTAACTGCGCAGTCGTAAAACTCATGCTTTAACGGGTGAGTCTTTTAATACAGTATCGCGTGGTTGAGTCGCATGCAAGGTTCACCTTACAAATACACATTCCTACCATAAAGCCTTAAACACAGAAATTAAACGGAGGAAGTGACCATGAAAGCATTAACCTAGTTTCGTAATCGCAAACGATAACGCTCTGAGAGAAATGTGCGTTTAATTCGAGCTAGAAATAGAACATGTGTTGCAAATCTACATATATATGTGTCATCATCATCATCAACAGCCTGCGGCAGTCCACTGCTGGACATACGCTTCCCCAAGAAGCGCCACCTAGCTCGATCTTCGGCTACACGCATCCAGTTTCTGCCAGCCGCCCTGCTTAGATCGTCGCACCATCTAGCCAAGAGGCGTCCCAGACTATGTTTCCCGAGACGCGGTCTCCACTCCAGCACTCGTCTGCTCCAACGATTGTTGGATCTCCGACAAACGTGACCAGCCCATTGCCACTTTAGTTTGTTAATTCATGTTGCTACGTCGGTGACTTTAGTTCTCTGCCGAATTTGTTCATTCCGAATCATATCTACCAGAGAAACTCGGAGCACAGCTCTCTGAGCGACTCTGAGCTTGTGAATTAGACGGACTATCAGTGACCACGTTTCGGTATAGATCATGATAATTGTAAATGATTTGTAAAAACAGAAGTGACAATGGGCTGACCGATCCCTTTACTTCACTAACTCAAAGACCCTTAGAGCGCTATGCTCGAATTTCACTGGGATAATCCGCTGAAGAATCGAGAGTCACCGCTTTTGTTATCGTCATAGGTCTTCGATAATCAAACTGAAAAAGGAATGGGCTGAACATATTTGTTTGAAAATTGACAACTGCTGGAGTAGACGAATGTTGTTGTGGATTTCGCTTACGTAGTATGGAACGTATTCTGGTCATCTATGCAGGAAGGCTGACAGAGACTGGATGCGTTTTAACTGCTGAATGTAATCGAAGAGACTAAGGCTCACCGAATTCGTTGGCTGGGCCACGTTGAGAGGATGGGAGAGGATTGCGCAATCAAAATACCGTACGTGGGTCGCCCAACTGGACAACTTCCTGTGGGGTGTCCCAGGTACCGCCGGAGAGACATGTTGGAGGATGAATTGCGCAACCTTCAAATCTGCAACTGGCAGGACAGTGGCGCATGACAGGGCACGTAAGATCTGTTCGAAGGCCAAGATCTATTTTGGATTGATGCGCCAACAAAGTTAGTTTTTTTTTTAGTTAGATACTATCAAAAGTGAGAAGTGAAAAAAAAATATTTTTCACTTCTCACACATTTAAGTAACGAATTTCGATAAGCTGACGTTAATATGCCTATATTTAAATCGCATAAAAAAAAATATTTGAGAGAGGATGTTGTATTTAGTAGTGCAGTGAAATTCATTGTCCCTTACATTCTTATCTTATCAAGGCGTGTCGAATGTTTATTCCTGATCATTCTTCAACGTTGTCGCGGCTAAACAACACCATGTCAGAAGTGATCTTTAACCCTTAACCGAATCCCTCTACCAGAGGTCGTTAAGGAAGGCAATGTACCGAAGATACTTCCGATTTATCTGTGTTAGCGCCCCGCCGTGGCAGGTATCGTGCGTTAAAAATGACGCCACCGTGTTTACCAGGGAACACGTTGAATATCTTCGTCGTTTACATATTTTTCAATTTACGGACGTGATTGAATGGCTTCTACGCTTATAAATAAGGCTTTGTGAAAGAGATTTGCTGGTATGGAATGCAACTTTTTCAATAAGTCCCTGTGATAGTTATTATTTTCTGGAATGGTCTGGTTGATATTTATGTACATCTTGTTATTAAAAGAAAAGTCATCATCTACTCATCACTCACCAAGATGCGCAATCTAGCTCGATTTTTAAAGATTATTAATGGAGTCAGGCGTTACTTTGCGGAAATTCATCACTATATGGACAGTCAAAAGTTTTACTTAGCTAAGATCCGCGACAAGCAAACCAATAACAGAAAATTAATAATGTGTGTTTTTCCGTTGGGTTTAGTGGATTTATTTGGAACTTAAACCAAAAACTTACCGAAAATCGGCCATCAACTCTCCACCCACCAACCACTATACACAACGCCAAACACACACTATCACTTTTCCATCTTGTACACGACACGTGTTTCGCCCCAACACGAGGCATCTTCAGGTATAGCAGACTCTACGGAAGACAACCGAAAAGGTCACTTTTCGGTTGTCTGTCTGTTGTAAATCCACTAAACCCAACGGAAAAACACACATTATTAATTTTCTGTTATTGTTTTGCTTGTCGCGGATCTTAGCTAAGTAAAACTTTTGACTGTCCATATATCGATTTTTAAACTCAGCCGCTCATGTACGAAGCGCAATATCTAAGCTGCAACTCAGACACTGGTTTTCTGCGAGAGTTTGGTACTTCTCCGAGCGAACCGGCCCATTCATGCTACATTCTTGACAAAGTATTCCTGTGCAGCGTGGCTCTACCACTAGAAAATCATATTTGTTATCATCCTACACATCTGCAATGTTCTTGATTTTGCAGATATCCATAGACAGAGATTATTTTCCATTGGGCAACCTATTCGCTCGCTCGCGTTCGAAAAAAAATATGTATATGTTTTTGCCAGAATTCCATTAAATCCTACAAACGTGTACTTTGGGATTATTGAAATTGTTTACGTCTTCATATGTTTTTGTGGATTAGGTTTGAAGAGAAACTCGCTCGTAAGATCTACATTGTACTCGACGTCAAATCTCTCGCGAGTTACGTTTGTCGGAGAACGAAATTAGCGTTTTTTCTTGGATTCATTTAATTTGACAACCATAAAGCCTCTAAATGTAGGCTTTAAAAGTACATTTCGTTAAATAAATTTGTTAAAATGTGATAATCAATAAAATATTCGTATAAATAAAACAATAATACTATACGCGTCACGTCCTGATTCTCACGAGGGTGAGAAGCGACCAACGGAGAGCCGTTTCGCTGCGATGAATGGAAGCGGATGGAGTTCTGTGGTCTCTGCCAACCCCTGCGGGGATAGACGTGAATATATAAAAAAAATACTATATCGCTTGTTTTATGAATAATCCTTAAATTGTTTGAAATGTGGAGGGAAATGTATGTGTAAATATTTATTCCGAGTCTAGTAAGCCCACCAATCCGCATTGAACAAATGTCATCGGTTTAACGTCCGTTCTTCCAGAAAAGGAGAGGCCTTTGCTCAGCAGTGGGACATATATGGGTTGTTAAAAAAATACATATATGTATTTATCCCGATGCAGGATTCGAACCTGTTATCATTTACTCCGTAGGTAACAGCAGAGGAAGTTAGTAGCTATGGTATATGTGAGGTTATTAAAATTGCCACCACATTTTTTCTCTCGGTAGTTGCTCGGTTAGCTGTATAGCTTTATATCTGTTAGTTAGTTATATATGTTAAAAATGGCACCATTTTTTTGAGAAATAAATAGAGAGTTTTCGTAAGTAGATATTGTTAGCAACAATCCCCATGCTTGGAAGTCGATTGGGGATTTCTGAAAGCGCTAATGTTCACCAGCGGACTTTTACAATTGTAATATATTGACGAAACAATGACTTAATTTTTTTTATAGCTTAATAATCTATGTTGTAGAGATATAACGTCTCATTGAAAAAAACATCGTTATTATAAAACATGATAATAGAGAACAAGATATTTTGTTTATACTTCTATGTCCGTTACCTAGCTAGATTAATGTGCACGCCACATCGAATGTGAAGAAAGATGTTTGTGGGAACCGCTTTTGGAAATGGAGTGAAATGTGCGACACACTGTCGCAAGGCTTGTTTGCTACATCTTTCACAAAATTTTCAGATTATAAAAAAGAAATATTAAAAGAATCAGTTAATAACAAAAACAGATTCTCTATGAAACACATTTTTAAAGATTTTATTTTGTCTTAAACATCGCCATTACTGTGGATTCGGTTCTTTACGTATCATCGGACAGTTGATGCGTACCGTATTTTCCTAAAACAAACATTATCAACTTAGTTGGAATAGTTCTTCAGAAAACAATTTAGCCTAAATTTAACTATATATAAACTATAAAAGTTACTAATAAAATAAAATAAAATTAATTGATGAAAAATAATACACAAGTTATTATATTTTACTAATAAAGAAACAGTAAGTTTTAAACTCTAAGAAAAGATTAGAAAAGAAGAAGAAGAAGAAGATAAGAAAAGAAGAAAGAAAAAACTCTATGATTATTATCTTGAGAAATATTTGTGAATATCTCAAAGGCCTGTATAGCTGCTATGCCTCTGGTATTGTAAGTGATGCTATGCCTATGGGTGTCGATGATTGATTTCAATAAGGCTGTACGCTTTTCATTTAGTTTACCATCCCATAAAAAGTAATTAACTTATTTTTAAATATACGAACACACTAACCTTAAACTGATTTTATTTCATATATGAGTCAATTGCTTTCAATCAGGCGGCAGGCTTGCTCGTTTGCCTTCCTATCCCATAAAAGAAATTGCGGTATATGTAGTGAAATAAAATTGATAAAATATTTACGCGAAACGTGAACTAGCTAACTTCAAAAGTGTTTAACTTTAAAGCCGTGAGTATTGCGGAATAGAGACATACTATAGACCTTTTGTCTTTGACACTCCCTCACTATTTGATTTATACATTTGTACGTTGACTGCTTGTCTCTAGCGGGGCTTATTAATGAATTTATTTAAGCGCTAATGAACAAGTTGCGTTCGGGACAAGTGAAACCAATTTATCTAGATTTCAAATGAAATGTTATTTTAAGATTATAATTAACTTGGTCATCGATATTGCTTATTTAATTCATAGAATCTTTATCCGAGCATCGTGCTATTTATATTCCTTTAGCTTCTAGTATGTCAGTCAGCTACAAAAAAGACAAACGCCATGCCAAACATGCCATAGGCAGTGCAGAAGCGTTGCCGGCCCTTAAAGAAAGTGTTATTATGGGAGGGTAGGGGGGAGAGGGGTTGGGCCTCCGGAACTCAACCGCTCATCGGACGAAGCGCGGTAACTAAGCTACCACTCAGACGCCAGTTTTCTGCGGAAGCTTCATTCCCATTCATGCTACATTACATACATAACTTTTGTAGTATTATTTGACATGCTTTGCCTACTTTATACTATCATTGCCAAATGTATTTTTGTTTCACATAAATAATTGACTTATTACGAAAAAATACCGACTAAGCCAAAAAAGTGCTAGCACAATGATCGCCTTATATACTGTAGTGATACATTGATAAATTTTTTTTTTTTTATATATTCACGCCTATCCCCCTCA
Organism: Baronia brevicornis; assembly: GCA_031353405.1. Taxonomy (NCBI): domain Eukaryota; kingdom Metazoa; phylum Arthropoda; class Insecta; order Lepidoptera; family Papilionidae; genus Baronia; species Baronia brevicornis. The sequence goes on along the minus strand of JASFAT010003035.1, from coordinate 827,010 downwards.
GGGGTTGGCAGAGACCACAGAGCTCCATCCGCTGCCATTCATCGCAGCGAAACGACTCGTCATTGGTCGCTTTTCGCCCTCGTGAGAATCAGGACGTGACGGGTGGCGAACCACGTCGCTGTCATTTTCGACAAATTAGGTATATTAAATTCGTCTTAGTGAATCCCACGAGCCGCAAGGGAGGATGGAGATCAGCCCCAGCAGAGCCCTGCATGCTGAGGTAAGGCACCATAGTCCCCGGGGGAGCCCGACCCCGGGACGATCGGCACGTTTTACGGCTAGGCTCGCCCCTAGCCACGCATCCATTGGCACGGCAGACCGTGGATTGGCGGAGAGGAAGGGAAAGGATAGAGAAGAAAGGAAGGGGCAGGAAAGGAAATGCGGACTGGGGGGTTACCAGACTCGGAATAAACATTTATAAATCCATATAAATATTTAATCCGATGCGGGAATCGAACCCGCGACCATTGACTCCGCGGACGGAGGGCCCCGCCACTGAGCCAATCGGTCGTCGTCGTCGTCGTCGTCGTTGATAAATGTATCACTAATATAATAAAACTTTTTATTTGAAAATATTAAAACCTTTTATATTATATTATTTCTTTTTAAATTAGTAAATTTAAAATAAAAAAATATTTTTTTTTATAGAAAAACAAAATTAGTTCTACTGTCATCAAGATCCCGTGTGTCAACGTAGCAGTAGGTACGACTGGCACGCTATAATACTTAGCTGACATTTGTATCAAACTTTTTTTATCAAAATTAAACACACGAAGTAGTCTTTGCTACACATAGAAACGATGTTCTTTCAAAAGGCACCAGCTTTTTACTAATGCTTTCAGACGCTTAATTAACATCCTCTCTACTGAAAGGGTGGAGTACTTAATTTAAATTGCGAGATGGTCTAGCCAATGTGAGTCCATGTAACGGAGTCAGAAAATGCTATTGAAATACTTGTTATTTACACTACGATTCTTTATTTACTATGCTACTGTAAAAATATATGTTCATGACCTGTAGTGTCAAAAATCACTATCTATCTTTGTAAAGGAAAATATTTAGAAATTGTTTGATCGATACTTTACGAGATATCGATCATTATCGAGAAAATAACGAATTTCTTTTTCCCCAACCTAATATCTATGTATTCTTATATTATTAACGGTAGACCTATATTTATGTGTGTATATATATATATGTACATACATACATATCGTCAAGCCTGTCTCCCGTAGGGGTAGGCAGAGACCACAGATCTCCATCTGCCACGATCTCGGCATACTTCCCTTGCTTCCTCCACACTCATTATTCTCCTCATGCAAGCCCGCCGGTTGAGGCTACTCTTGACCTGACCTTTCTTATAAAAGTTCAGCAATTTGGTCAAGGTATGTTTTTTGTGGTCTTCATCTACCGTGTATATATATGTATCTGTGTATATATGTATATAGATGTGTGTGTATGTATGTGTATATATATTTGCTTGTAGCTATTATCATTGTATATTAATAGTTTTTTTTCTTCTCTATTATTATAACGATAACATTTCATCAACCTACATCAAATTATCTTTTTTTCTTAAACATTTTGTCCATCCTACGGTTGTCTGGACGAAATCGCTATTAGGGATAAAACCGCCATTTGTGTATAAATATTACAATCAATAATTGTATAACTTTGTTTTTGGTGTAGAATAAAGAATATATCCAACGACGACGACCAATTGGCTCAGTGGCGGGGACCTCCGTCCGCGGAGTCAATGGTCGCGGGTTCAATCCCCGCATCAGAATAAATATATGTATGGCCTACAAATATTTATTCCGAGTCTGGTAACCCCGCCAATCCGCATTAGACAAGTATGGTGGGTTAACGTCCGTCCCTCCAGAAATAGAGAGGCCCGTGCTCAGCAGTGGGACATATATAGGTTAATAAAAACGAAAAAGAGAATATATCTATCTATCTAGCATTGACCGGCTCAAAAATCTGAAAACTAAATTTAATTTTCATTAATATGTGAAACTTAGAAACCATAGTTTTGAAGTCGAGTATTCCAACCAACAAGTCTAGTGACTTCGTAGTAAATGTCACTATAATAACTCTTCAAAGCGAGAATATCACAGAGCACTCACTCCTCATTTAAATTTACGTCATGCATTGAAATTCACTTGAACTTTTAACACATTAAGTATGTATTTTCTACCTTTGAACACTATTCAAGTGTTACCAGATCTGAAATAATTTTATTCAGCTGGAAATCCATTTAAACCGAATTTACGTCAGAGCGTTAGTTCAACATACGTGAGAACGCAGAGCACATTCAATTCTTGACGCCGGTGCTATGCGGCTGTTGAAGATTTAGAGTTCCTTTTTCCTCGGCATAAGTTATTCGCCCATGAACATCTGGAGACCGATTTTAAATTGAAATGTTACTTTATGCATCGAAACAGAGAATTTCATTATCCTCCTATACAATTTGTTAAGCGTATTTATTGTTTACAGTGATTTAGTAGTGAGTTCTTTATTATGTAAAACGATTACAAACTAAGGTCATTCCTGTCTTTTTATTATATAAGGCACAATTCCTTTGACACTGGATCATCCCTATACTGGTCCGTACAAGATACTAAAGAAGTTAAATAAAACCTATAAACTCAGTATCCATGGCATGACAACCACGGCAGAGAACTTGAAACGAAAGATGACAACAGCAAGTGTATTACAAATATCAGTTGCTAAAACAACAAGATATTTGTAACACGAACCTGACAGTACCAGAACCTTGAATATCTGTTAGGTAATTATCAGCATCTTTGTAAGTTTTTTGACCGAATTATAAGAGTATAATAATATTCCTGTTATAATATAATATTCTTTTATGTGTAGGAAGAAAAACGACCGATAAGCGTGTTATCTAATGGAAAACAATCAACACCGTCATAGGAATTTGTAATAAAAGAAGCATTGCAGAAGGCATGCTGAAAACAACACGAGGCATAAAGAGACAAAAACTAATAATAGACAGTGATACTGGTACGAGGTGGTTGATTTTTTGTTACATTGGTATTTGTTACTCAGCGAGAGGAGTATGAGCTAATTCTTCTTAATTGGGAGATTTCCGTATCTATCTAGTAGCAAACTAGTATTGATTGCTGTCATGAGTCAACCTCATTATTAATACGAAGGCATTGAACGTTGGACCAAATAAAATTGTGTAGCTCAACATTGTTCTTCCTTTTTTCATGGGATAGAAAGGCAAAGGAGCAAGTATATCGTCTGATGGATTCACTATCAAAAATTTTAATAAATCTAATTTGTTAAAAAATGACGGCGACGTGGTTCGCCACCCGTCTCGTCCTGATTCCCACAACGATGAATGTGAGAGGCAGGATGGATGAATAGATGGTTGAGTGTGCAGGAAGCAAGGAAGGTGCGCTAAGATCGTAACAGATGGAGATCTGCGTTTTCTGTTTACCCCTACGGGAAAGAGGCGTGACGATATGTATGTATTTTTTTTAATTTGCAATAAAGAACATTATAAATTCACTTGAAGTAGAATAATATGCCAAGCTAGCAATGACAAAAGGCTTTTAAGTAACAGTAACAAAGTTTTATTACAATGAAAATATGAAAAATGTAATTCTGTGTTAATTTATTGCGTAAAACATTATGATAACAACAAGCGTATAACTCATCTTGACAAGGGATCTCAAATAATTCATCCACAAGTAATGTTTACTTCAAAGTGTTGAGTCGGTAACTATGATTTGATTCTCACAACTTACACCATCCTTTCATTATATGCAAATCTTTCGTTCATACCCTCATCATTTCTTAATGATATGGCATAGGGGCTTATTTATTTAATACATATTTTGTGGACAGTTAGAACTTTTTACTTAGTTAAGATCCGCGACAAGCAAACAAAAACAGAAAAATAATAATGTGTGGTTTCTACTAGAAGAAGTGGATTTACGGGGAATTTAAACTAAATCTTACCGAGGCCTTCAGCAAATCTTCACCTACCAACCACTATCAACAACACCAGGTTGGGATTATTTTCTGTTTTTGTTTGTTTATCGCATATATTAGCTAAAAGTTCTAACTGTCCACATAGTAATGGATTTTAACACAATTAAGAAAATTAACACCTGACACTATTATTCAGATATATTGTCTTAATTCGCACATAAGTTCTCATCAAATGATATTTCATCATTAATGACTTGCGGAGTTCTTAGCCGAATCTTTAGCTTTACGCATAAGTTCTTGCCAGGCTCTATATGCATACATCGACGATCTATTAATCAGATGGGAGGGAGGTTCTAGACTACATTTGCTACAACGCAGTCTCCATTCCAGCATACTCCGGTGGTTGTTGAACGAACGAAATCAATAACATTTAAATAGCTTGTATAATAATTCTAGCAATATACGGCAACATCAAAGAGTTTGTTCAGGAAAATCGCTAGCACACACTCGCACTGCAATACCGTGAGTTAGCTTTTATCATTTTCTCTCCACCGGTTTTCCTATCCGGTCGGGCGTCTCTTGATTAATTAAAAATTCAATGGTGCACTAATAGTCATATTGTGATGACTTGAATAGGTTTTAATGAATTGCCATTCTGCAAGTAGGTCGCAGGCGGGAAGTCCCGTAATTGCCGGCGTTCTGGATCGGTGACCGCGCTAGTATTATTCACTGCACCAATTTTAGGTTTATTGTTTCAATAATTGCTCTAGGGAAATCTACGAGTACTGTAGAGTCCACTTCAAACTTAAGCAGAGAAACGTCTCCACAATATTACCTTAGCATCTGTTTTCTTACATTTTGCAAGACGTACCCATTTTGCTTATCTTTATTTTTCTTGAGCCAGTGAACGCTTGTAAAAATGTTTTCTTTTCAGAATTATTTTTATACATTCTTATCGTTTTTATTATTGAATGAAATATTTTATTATAATATACAGAAATATTTTTTTATGCTTGTTAGAACACGATCCATTCTGATTGTATGTGTTATACATTTTACAAAATAAAATATAAATTTAAAAAAAATATATAATAATCTTATCCATCTAGCTTATCTTATTTCTCTTTCACTCCTAGGTTTGCTGGAAGAAAACTCAATTTTGAGTTAAGCTCGCCTTTGTACATCTTCTTTCCTTCTAATTCTTGTATGTCGTGTTTTATGTGTACAATTAATCAAAAACGTATTAATTAATAATAATAATTATCTTTATTTCAGCCATTTTTTTTGGTCCATAGATTTTACATTTTAACATTTTTGTGTTAGTAATTATGTACACTTTAAAAATTATGTTAGTAAATCATTTACATTGAAGCCGATTTAGTTGTATCATAAGGCGAGTTGAATATTGCAATAACAGTTTTCATTATAGAGTTGGAGCTATCCCGTATTCTGTGAAACAACGAGGCTGTTCATTTTCGCAAAATGGTCCAAAAGACATCGGTGGGAGCTTTAATGAACGTACCTGATGAACTGCGGAAACGGGGAAGCCCCAACAATATTATGAAACTGTTGTTATACTGGACCTGCAGGGCGTTGGTGGTACGCTGCATCTAAACATACCACAAGCTGCACGTGTATGTATTATTTTTTTAATTTATAATTTTTTTTATATGTTCACGCCTATCCCCGCAGGTGTCGGCAGAGACCACAGAGCTCCGTCCGTTACCAATCTTCGCAGCGAACGACTCTCCATTAGTCGCTTTTCGCCCTCGTGAGGATGCGTGGCTAAGGGCAAGCTTAGTCGCAAGCGGGCCGACCGTCCCGCGATCGGGCTCCCCCGGGTACTATGGTGCCTTACCTCAGCATGGAGGGCTCTGCTGGGGCTGACCTTCATCCTCGCACTAGATTCACTAAAGACGAATTTAATATACCTAATTTGTTGAAAATGACGGCGACGTGGTTCGCCACCCGTCACGTCCTGATAATTTATAAAAGTATTCTAAATTTAACTTTATTTATTTATTGTTTCTTTGAGGAAAATTTAAGATTTGTTTACATGCAAAAATTCTTTTGTTTATCGATTAACATATAATAATTGTAAGGCTGAATTAAAATTACATGTAAATTTGTAATATATTTAAGGGTCAATTACTAGATTTTGAATATTATTTCGTTGAAATATTATTACTTTTGCATGTTTAATAAATAAGAGACGTAACTTTATTTTATCTGTAATCATTTATAGATGTGATGTATGGCATCTATTTTGTTGTCTGGTTGTTCTTATGTCTGTTGTTGTTTCTTATGTCTGTCAAAACTACTTCACTTTCTTATTGGAAATCATTGTATCAAGTCGTCATCGCATCGTCTAGCAGTAGAGGGCAGACTGAAAATGTAGATTAATATATATAATTTTTATTATCACCTTTATTGATCTAATTCTCTATAATTAATTTTGTTTTATTATTATTATTTATTTATTACTAAATGGCCCTGGGAACTTCGTTTCACCTTCAATTTATGGTCCCCTCTATTTATCTTCTCCTGGTATGTTAGCACAAAATAATCGCACAAAAGAAACAAGTTTTGTATAACAACACGTCCGTTAGACGATAAAGCCGTCACGAGCGCCATCTATTGAAAGTAATTGGAAGAAGAAACATTTTTTATTGTAGCTGTTGTTTTATGTTTTCTCTTTTTTTTATTCGTAAACTTTCCCTATATTAGAGCGAACAAAATATATATACTTGTCAATGGTGTTATTGAGACAATATAAATTAGTATACAATTTTTTTTTTATTAAAAATGAAAATGAATTCAGATATTTTTAATGATAATCAAATAAAAATATCTGAATTGGTTTTTTTTTTATATTCAAGACAATTAAGAGTCGACAATTAACATTATCATTCAAATAAAATACATTCACTTGAAATATATCTCTTTCTTCAAATCTGACATTGCATCTAACAGATAAATAATTGTCAACTGTGACCTTAGATTAATCTACAGTGAAAACGAAAATTACGAATTACCTTCAAACGTCCGCCGACTAATGTAAGAGAAACCGGTGTCTTTACGTTGAGTAATGTGTTCATACGCTCTCGCTTCGTAGATTGCTGTTACACCATTTAACTGGGTAGGCGCGCTATCACAAACTACCACATTAAGATGAAAAGACTATAAATCGTGTCCACTTAATATCTAGCCACAATCGTTCATTATAGAAGCATTAGTTTAATACATTTCAGATGACGAGACGTCGCGGTAGATTTTAGTCGCACAGATTAGGAACACCCACGGATTTTATCAACAATCCATTATGTGCACGGCAAACAATAAGGTAAGGTGCGTTATCAGAAGCGTTGGTATCGGCGTCCGGCGTGATGAATAGTTGAGGAGGTACATTAGAAAATGTCAATAAATAAAAATGGAATATCTTGATTCTCATCTCTCTGACCAGTCGCAGACGGAAACCCGAGATGAGACAACTTGAAGTGTACAGTCTTCATGAAAAGTGTTTGATAATATATATATATATATATATATATATATATATATATATATATATAAATATATATATATATATATATATATATATATTCACGCCTATTCCCCGCAGGGGTTGGCAGAGACCACAGAGCTCCATCCGCTGCCATTCATCGCAGCGAAACGGCTCATCATTGGTCGCTTTTCGCCCTCGTAAGAATCAGGACGTGACGGGTGGCGAACCAAGTCGCCGTCATTTTTCAACAATTTAGGTATTTTAAATTCGTCTTAGTGAATCGCACGAGCCGCAAGGGAGGATGGAGGTCAGCCCCAGCAGAGCCCTGCATGCTGAGGTAAGGCACCATAGTCCCCGGGGGAGCCCGACCCCGGGACGATCGGCACGCTTGCGACTAGGCTCGCCCCTAGCCACGCATCCATTGGCACAGCAGACCGTGGATTGGCGGAGAGGAAGAGAAAGGATAGAGAAGAAAGGATGGGCAGGAAAGGAAATGCGGATTGGGGGGGTTACCAGACTCGGAATAAACATTTATAAATACATATAAATATTTATTCCGATGCGGGAATCGAACCCGCGACCATTGACTCCGCGGGCGGAGGGCCCCGCCACTGAGCCAATCGGTCGTCTTTGAATTATTCACTCATATTTTTGATATTTAAGAAAACAACTTGGTATTTGTATATATGTACTTTTGAGTATGTGGGATTATGGTTATAGGATGTGCTTTTTAATATTATTAAAGTATATTAAATAATATAATAAGCACATAATAGTGCGCGGCGCTGAACTCAATGGCCGACTGACATATACATTGTGACGTATGACGTGTCATCACTGTCATCCCTTGACAGAGCAATTAAAGGGATTAGAAAAAATTGGCACTATAATTGAAGTTTACTATATAAAATGCTTCATATTTCTTAATGGTGACAAGTCTCGGTAGCTAAAACCAGTGTTAAGAAAATTTTGCTAAAACCAGTGTTAAAATAAATTCGAGTGACTAAACAAGCCGTTTGCCTGTCTATCCTAGAAAAAAACTTTACACTCTCATCAGAGTAAAATGTTGAAAAAAGGCATTTCAATATTTTTCCACTTTTCAATTTCTAATATTTTCTGTTCGCGACTGTACAGTGGAGTATAACTGAATGTTGTGATCATTAACAATATCTCATTGATAATTAAAAATAAAAAACGATCCGTCCAAAGTAATGAAGCTGGGTGTACCCTACAGAACTGGTAGCGGCAATGGCAAGAGATAAGACAAGTTATGCGCTTAATTCTAGTTCAATATACGCGAGCGCTCCTACGCATTTAATTTGCTCTGACTTACTCGGCCGGTTGTTATCGCTTTTGTATACCATTGTGGCGTCCTTAAACGTACATGTTGGAAATAACGTAGCTGTAAACTGTTGGTTACTTGCTGACGATCTAATTGGCTCGATGTTAATGTTAGAATAGAAAATTTTATTTATGGCACCTTTTTTTTTACAATAACTAAAATTAAATCCTTAATATTATTATATATACAGATAAAAACACAAAACAAAAAGAAAATAATTTTAATCTAACGAGTGTCATAAAATGGTTCTTGCTCAGCATATGCCGGGCGCTCTAATTGGAGCACCCGGCGCTGGTTTTCAGCAAGAACCAACGTGGTCAGATTGCGGACCACAGTGACGACATTCATACTAACACACTCGTACATACAAATACATCCATATATATAACTACTCATACTCATATACACATAAATACACATACAGTACAATAGAATTAAATTCAACAGAGTCATGTACTAAATTCACCGCATCCAAAAGAACAAGTTCCTGACGGACGTTAACCTACCACGCTTGTCCAATGCGGATTGACGGGGTTACCAGACTCTGAATAAATATTCGTAGTTCATACAGTTTAATCCAACGCGGGAATCGAACCTGCGAACATTCACTGCGTTGGCGGGAGGCCCCGCTACCGATCCAATTGTAAGTCACACTATAATTACATAATATAAATGAATGGGCATGGGTAAATCATCCTAGCTTCGGCGAGGCTAATGACCAACGCTAGAAAGTTGTTGATGATGATAAAATGGCCCATTGGACGTTAAACAAATACAACTTAATTAAAACATGGGGCAACATTGCAGAGCGGTAAGTAACAATGAATTACACGCCTCGCCGAGTGGAATAGGAACACAAAAATGAAGGGAGAAACTTTTTACTTAATTTTAAACGTCTTACTAATTAAGTTCGGTGTCTTAAGTAAACATTAAGAAAAAAGCGCTTGTAAAGAAAGATTTTACAGTAAATCGGGACATCCGCTTATGCAGTTAATAATTAATTAGGATGTTGGATTTTATTTGTTGGATCCGTATTGAATTATACAGTGGTAGAGCCACGATGCAACCGAATACTTTGTCAAGAATGGCATAATATTTGCCTGTAGCATGAATGGGCTGGCTCGCCCGGGGAAGTACCACACTCCCGCAGAGTGGTAACACCGCGCTTCGTACGGTGAGCGAGAGTTCCGGAGGCCCAACATCCTCACCCTCTCCCCTCCTAGTCCCATAATGACACTTTCCTTAAAGGTCGGCAATGCTTCGTACTTCGTTTGTTCAATGCTTGCACTTTGTTGATAGCTTTTCATCGATACGCCTGCTCATTTGCTTTACGGCAATATTACTATACGGCTATATTTCTATATTTTATAAATTTAGTTATAACTCGACAACCATTTTGCTCAGTGATATTTATAGATTTTTGAGGTAATCGGTTAAAATCGCGGTCAAAAGTGAATTTGTTTTGAACACAAAATTAGGATTTCGCGTCTCTGTGTTTATTTTTTATTCTGTGAATCTAGGATTGAGTAAGACACGCAATCTGAATAGTCTTTAGAACCACCCCTGCTGAGAAATCTCAGAAGTATTTTATTATTTTCTAAAAGACACTTTCTCGCACCAATCGCCCTTTCTCCAATGAAACTAAATTCTTTTTGAATTTATAAAAGGTGGATTCGAATGTCTGTACATATATATATCTAATCTTCAAGGCATAACAGATGTATACAAACGCTCAGAGGCTATAAAGCTATTTTTTGTCTCTTAAACATTACAGTTTCGAGCGGCATTTGAAGCCCTTGCTTTAGAAGTCATATTTTTAAGCATTGAGCGTACATGGGTACATTCAAAATCACGCACCGCATTTAAAAATGGTTTAGGTTTTTTCATGTTAGAGAGTGCAGAGATTTCGGATCAGTGTCTTCAAGAAACAATAGATATGCATATATAAATATACTCAAATTTAGTTTCGAACAGGATTTGAACCTAGAACCCATACTTTAAAAGTCAGATATTCTAACCACTGAGCCAAGCGTTAAGTGAATAAAACTGATGGATACTTTCGACGTCTCATACCGCACTACAGAATTGATTTAAATTTTTTCACGTCAGAATGATAATAAGTAGATTTATCTCTGTCCCCAATCGGTCGAAAATCTTATAATTTTTTTAAAGTATCAAGCCACAAAGTAGAAGCTATGGAGTTACCCTCTCATGTGACGTCGTTAAGATGTTATCCCTTTACCGAGAGACGACTAATCTTTGGTTGGGGTGAATCCAAATGACAACAAAAGAAGGACGAATAATGGGAGATTTTTTAAGTATTTTATTAGTTTGAAACTCGTGTGACACCGTATTTGTCTTCTATGATAGATCGATGTCATTCTGGAGATGTATTATAAATTCTATATTTGAATGTTATGTAATTGAAAGTGAATATTTATTTTTTTCAATTTTTTTTTATATACAAACATACATGTGTATAAGTATATTTGCACATATGTTAATAAAATAAATAATTTTTTGAATGCTTAGTAATGATAATTAATTTTTATTTCATACCATCAATATTTTTATACATTCTATATATGTCCCATTGCTGGGCACGGGACCTTTCCATATTGGAGAAATGGAGATTAACCCATCACGATTATCCAAGACGTATGCTGACACTGAAATTAGGTATACATATCTGTAGGATATATGTACAGGCCGTCAACACTTTTGCAATGCCTATGGCACTGCGGACTTCTGTGAGCGGCGTTGATTGCTTTTCATTAGGGGACACGCCTGCTCATTTGTCTTCCTATCCCATAAAAAATACATGTATTTATCCCGATGTTATTGCTAGCGAAAGCGGTAATTTCGCCAATGCCTACGCTTCATACATTGGCAACGTTTCTACAATGCCTACGGGCGATGTCTATCTATGGGCGGCATTGATTGCTTTTCATGAGGCGATATGTTATTTCACTTTTCTTTGCTCTCCTTTCTCTTTTCTGCCATAAACAAGCATTTAAAAAATCTATAAATTTCTAATAAGGATATTAACTCAAATTCTGTATCACTTCATTAAAACATCATTAATCGTGGAAATATTCGTCCGCCGTTCGAAACGTAAATAGGGATCACGCCTTGTAAGGATGCATTTGTAAACGAATATATGCCACGGATGCGTACCACACACAGTTAGTTTCTTTGGAGTCAGCATCTTAGCTTCAAAACTGCCTATGTTGTACCCGCAGCTAATTTAAGTAGCATTGTAAAACTCACAAGAGATGCGCGTTTGAATAAGATTATCATGGGGCAGAGCCCATTGGGAGTCGTTGGTCATAAATCATAGCCCATAAACTCGGCTGACAATAACCTCTTTCTTTCGGAGCGCTTCCTAGTTGTAAGTAAACTTCAATCCAAAATAAACTGTATAATTTATGCTTTAAGATTGAAAGTCGATTGTCATATACCGTGACAGCGCGAGAAAGAAGCGTCGTTAAAGTGACAGGCGAACTTAATATTCCGTTTGATCGGACCAATTGTTAGTATTGTGTTTACTATCGATTTTTAGAAAGTGAAAAAAGAACGAATGCAGCTTAATAAGCATGAAGTGCATACAAGAATTTGGGGTTGAAGAACAAACATCAATCATCTAATGTGTCGTATTCTTCAGACAAATTAAAATATTTTATGCGTGGATGATCTATAGACGAATAACGAAAAATTGATTCTACATACACACATACATATAGTCACGCCTGTCTCCCAGTAGGGTTAGTCATAGGCACAGATCTTCCATCCGCTACGATCCCGACACACCTTCCTTGCTTCCTTCATACTCATCCATCTTCATCTATCCTTTTTCTCACATTCATCGTAGCGAAATGGCTCTCCGTTCGTCGCTTCTCGTGCTTATAGGAATCAGGACGTGACGGGTGGCGAACCACGTCGTCGTCATTTTTAAAGAATTAGGTATATTAAAATTCGTCATAGTAAATCCCACGAGCCGTAAGAGAGCCCCAGTAGAGCCCCGCATGCTGAAGTAAGGCAGTATACAAAAAAAAATGATTCTATAAAAGCATTTCTCTGCTTCTTCTTCTTCTACGAGAGTGACGAGTGCTTAATATTTCGACCATTCCAATCTTTTCTCTCTTCACGGCAAAGCTATATATGTTTTAGTACGGACAACCGACACAGACTTTGCCCAATATATTTTTATAACACCACATTATTGAAGTTTAGTCGGTTCATTTTTTTTAAAACATCTACTCCTATACAACACATTATTTAATCTTAATAAACATTTTTGTTACAAAAGATTGCAGAGAATGCCTTCCGGTATTAAGTATACCGGAAGGCATTCTCTGCAATCTTTGGGTTAATGGAAATAGGAACAAAAACTATATAATTAAATACATACATATATAGATATAATAATACAAGGTTCAAGGTTTTTGGATGGGATAGGGGGACAAACGAAATTTGTCACCTTATGAAAACAGTCTTATGATACAGCCTGTAGACATTTGCAACACCTTAGGCATTGCAAACTCATTTCCGGCCCTTGAGAAATGGGTAGGCTTATATCTTAAAGGTTTCAATGTCTTATAAGTACCAGGATATGTATAATACATATGAGATTCTGTAAAAACATCTTCGTTTGGTAACTTAATAAAGCATATATTTTTTTATCAACTCCAAGTGAGACCAGGAAAGTTCGTCAAGTCTTCTCGTCGCCCATACCTCAAAGCCTGAAGACAATACTGTTCAACCAGAGGGTCCTGCCTCTTCTCCTCTTACGGTGCCAAAACGTGAATACTGACGGTCCGTCTCCTCCACAAGGCTATTCTCGGAGTTTTTCTGGTGGATAAAATTCGGAATGTTTTACATGTTTTTAGATAAAATAAAAAAATATAATAAAATAAAAGAGGCGTAGAATACCATAACTCTCCTCTTCATATAGCCTGTTTTGTATTTCAAATATTCATATGTAAAATTCAAGAAATGCAATGGTAGTTCGAACTTAAGATCTATTGGTAAAAAAAAAATTATATATATATATATATATATATATATATATATATATATATATATATATATATATATATATACACATACAATTTTTTTTACCAATAGATCTTAAGTTCGAACTACCATTGCATTTCTTGAATTCTACATATGAATATTTTAAATACAAAAGAGGCTATATAAAGAGGAGAGTTATGGTATTCTACGCCTCTTTTATTTTATTATATTTAAAGCTACGAAAACAAAGTATTCTTAGTATTGTATATTAAAGTTTATCTTAAAATAAATAAACCCTTCATAATATATCCTTATAACTTATCCCGTGTTGCAGTGTAACATGAACCGCAACTCGGTACGGCCGAGGTCGCTATCAAGCCGATGTTTGATAACACGCTCCCGCTCTCGCGGCGATTCTTTTTATTGCTATGCATTTAATGCTCCAACCAAATTGGAATTCGTGTAGGTTATTGTGGCCGAGGGAATTAGATCCGACGCATTCAACTCCGACTGTCCTATTGAGACCTCTCGGAAGGGAACTGGATCTGATAAGGCAGATCGTCGATAGGGACCCTTTTTCTTTGCGCGACACCTTTGTCATGACAAAGGGGCTGTTTGGCCTCAACTATGGCATATGAATGGGCTCGCAATAACGCGTCCCGGCCCAAATGCTCGCATCCCGCGAGATCGGCCGCAGATATACTTCTCTCTCTAAAGATTTATTAATCTTTCTCGTTCGCTGGAACAATGAGCTTTTGGTAGGCACCTGGTACTTTTTTCTCATCGCTCAAGTATTCTCCAGTTATGTTGAATACAGTTTTTGCGATATTTAAGTGAGTGGGGTTGAGAAGCGATTGTGACTACTGCCTTGCACTATTACACTTTTGAATTATTTGTAAAATATAAAGGCGATATATTACCATAAATATCAGAAATCTCGATAGACTACTAAATGATTATATATCAAGAACAGATTTATTAAAAAAAAAATGTTATATTGCATAATATTTTTTTTTAATAAATCTATTCTTGATATATAATCATTTAGTAATCTATCGAGATTTCTGGTATTTATGGTAATATATTTCCTTTATACTTTACAAATAATTCAAAAGTGTAAAAGTGCAAAACAGTAGGGTTTAAAATATATAATAATAATAACAATAATATATATTTATTGTTCATTGATAAGTTTACAATTTTTGTTTCCCCGTCTGCCGAACTAGGGCGAACCCTGTACTACGGCAGACGGTTCCCTTCTGTGACATATTTATGACTTACATATATTATTTTCTTGCTATACTTAATATAACTATGCAAATTTAAAATTTAAGAAAGAACTTTATTAAGTTATACAAACCAAAAAGATTTTTTTTTTTTACATGTGATAATATATTGTGATATTTCTGAATTTATTTTATTTTATTTTGTCCTACTAAACTAATGTTTATTTAATATTAATTCTGTAGAATTATATGCTAGGTTGGATAGCCATTTGTTTATGAGTTTTTTTATTGAATTGATATTTAGATTATTAGTCTTCTCTATGCGATTTAATTTAGTATAAATAAACGGAGCCAAATAATTATATTGTCGTTGGGCAATATAATAAATTATCTAAAAATAAAAAGATTATTAGCTATCAGATGATTTGACAGATAACTGCTTCAATACAGATTTAATGACATAAATGATTATTTTAATAGGAAAACATAACCTTTTTATTATTATTTCTTACTTTTTGACATGTTTTATGATATTATTGTAAATACGAAACGTACCTGTACATTTGCATGCTATTTCTAAAGATAGTGGTATATTTTTCAAATTGGGATTAAAAACTACCAATGTAAAAATATATATTTATAAGCAAACAAATGACTGTGATTACAGATGATTATAATTATGAAAATAACAAAGTTGTAAATAATAAATAATTTTATTCGGTTCGGAGAATTATAAATAGTATAAAAGCTATCCTCATCGCTGTGGCTGATCAAGTTACGAATTAAATTTGTCTAGATCGCGTGAGATGGGACAAGTGTAATAAATAATGTTTCTTATCTGAACATCACGGAGGCTGCGGGCAGAAATTCTTACGCGTCCTTTCGCTGAAACTCAACGCTTTATTAGTTTTAATTTTATGTCACGTACAACATAAATCGTTGTAATTGATGGTGAAGTTAGTCCCATTCTCATCTGCATGATACCTAATCTTTTATATTTAGAGTTTTTATTATAAAATACATTTAAAGAGGTAACCCTTATTACTTGATATTATTAAATAGTTGCAGAGCCACGCTGCAGATGAATACTTTGTCAAAAATAGCATAATATTTGTCTGTAGCATGAATGGGCCGGCTCGCCCGAAGAAGTACGACACTCCCGTCGAAAACAGTCTGAGTGCTAACTTCGCTACCGCGTTTCGTACGGTGAGCGGCTGAGTTCTGGAGGCCCAACACCCTCTCCCCCCTCCCTCTCCCATTCCCACTCCCATAATGACACTTTCCTTAAAGGTCGACAATGCTTCCCCACTGCCTACGGATGTCTATGGGCGGAGTTGATTGCTTTCCATCAGGTGTCACGTCTGCTCGTTTGCCATCCTATCTCATAAAAAAATATAATATAACCATGCTGTGCGCTAACGTTTAGAATTATAGGCGATATTCAAACTATTTCTTTTTCTCTTATATATTTTATAATTTATGATTTATATATATTTTATAATTTATTCTTTATGCTAAATAAATAAATGCAATGTGTTAAGAATTATATTTTCTAGTACGACTTTTACTTTTTTGTTTGGTATGGCGTGAATGGCCTTAAGAACATTGTAATATATACTCTCGAGCCAGACTGCTGCTACTCGATGAGAAAGCTCCTCGTCAGTATTAAAACTCCGCTGAAATGATGGAAGTGGCATCAGCATAGCAGAGGACTAGAGCTAATAGCAACTCAAGAAGTCCTCGAGCCAACTGGTTGTCATATATAGATATATAGCTATTATACATATCTTAAATAGGCAGTGTGGACTTTTCCGGAAAAATTAGATCAGTACCGTTTTTTCTATCTCATGTTATTATCAGTTAATTGTGGTGGTTTATTAGTCAGTATATTGCAGTTTGATTAAGGCGTTGGAATGAAATAAATGCGTGTATTGTGGAATTTTAATTTGGCTGCAAAAGTCCATGCATGTTTTGGTAGAACGGGAAGCCCATTCCTAACTGTGGTATATAGATGCATTGATGAAATATTATAAACTGTATTGGCTCTATACAACGATATATAAACTCAATACACACATCAACTGTCGAAGTTATATAAAAAGTTTAATAGTTATTTTATGTACTGAACAATGAAGTCAGCTGCATCAATTGTCGATGCCACATCGCGATAAAATACCCGCATTTTGGCAAATAAACCGCAGCGGGATGCCGTCACAATATTTTAGGGTCTACGTCTGTATCTGGGCGGTCATATGACACTTTTTGCCCACGTTTGAAAATTATTACAAACCGTCTTATATTGTTAGTTATAAAAATGATCATGATGAACAAGTAATGTGAAAAAAAAGTCAATTCTTACTATTAATTAAATTTAATTAATGAAGAAAAATTGTTAAAATCAAGTGTGATCCGCTACAATTTTAAAAAAATGTATTTGAACTTGAGTGGTTGAATAAAGAATATTTTATAATATATATATTTTTTATATTCACGCCTATCCCGCGCAGGGGTTGGCAGAGACCACAGAGCTCCATCCGCTACCATTCATCGCAGCGAAACGGCTCTTCAATGGTCGCTTCTCGCCCTCGTGAGAAACGGGACGTGACGAGTGACGAACCACATCGCCGTCATTTACATCAATGACTAAAAATTTAAACAAGATAAATAAATATACATATATATGGGAAAGTATATATAGTATTATAGGTATTGAAAAACTATTCCTAATGACCTTACATCGCATACGGATTAAGTGATTTTGATTTTGACACTTTTTAGACTAGCTATTTATTAGGATAATGTTGGTTATCCTAATAAATAGTATAAGATACGTATTTTTTATGGGATAGGAAGGTAAATGAGTAGCGTGTCACCTGATGGAAAGCTATCAAAGCCGCCCATAGATATCCGCAGCGCCATAGGCAGTGCGGAAACGTTGCCGGCCTTTAAGGAAAGTGTCATTATGGGAGTGGGAATGCAAGGGGAGGGGGGAGAGGGAAGGTGTTGGGCTTCCGGAATTCAGCCGCTCAGCAGAAGCGCGGTAGCTAAACTACCAATCCGACGCCGGTTTTCTACGGGAAATTAGAAAACCGGCGTAATATTTCCCCGGGCGAGCCGGCCCTTTCATACTACAGATAAATAGTATGCCATTCTTGACAAACTATTCGTCTGCAGCGTGGCTCTACCACTATTGTACGTATGTGGTTTAATATAGTAAACCTTATAAATAAATCGTCTTGAGTGATGTTTAAATTAATATTCGCTAATTAAATATTCACGAAAATTATGTTGTTGTTTGAATTTTAAAATTGTTGTTGTTGTTCGTATATAAGTAAAAGTGTATTTTTTTAATATTACGTAAATTAAGGCTCGTTTTATAGCACAATGACCATTATAATGCAGAGGGAAGTTGATTTCAGAAGTTTTTCTCTTTCACCTCAAGCCATAAATTACGTTTCTAAAACTTCTTTATGTTTTGATCACTCCCTCTTGTTTTCATAAACGCGGGACAAAGGAAACTTTTGAAGGAACGCAGAATTTGCGTGAAAAAAATCTTGGGTTTAGTTTGTACACAACCTCAGTCTTTTGTGTTTGTGCATTAAACCGCTCTTCTGTAAATTTATTGTCGTGGAATGATATGATGTCTTTATGTTATGCCTCCATTGTGATACACCTATCTAATCGTTCGCATGTCATGTTTAATGGTGTACCCAACTGTAACCCATATTTTAGAGGTTCTAACGTGTCGTTTTGAAATATTCATTTTTATGACATTTTTACGTTTAAAATTTAAAATACCCTCACAGTTTGTAATAATTGATTAATTAATTAACGTTTTATAGGATTGGAAGGCAAACGAGCAGGCGTGTCACCGGTTGTAAATAGGAATGGCAACAAACGCCGCCTTTGAGAAATGTGAAGGCTTGTTTTTTGAAGATTCCATGACGTATCGGTTCAAAAACCCCGTGGAGGTAGAAGGTTCCACGGGGTAGTGGTGCATCGAAAATACATTTATGTATATATATATATATATATATATATATATATATATATATATATATATATATATATATATATATATATATATATACATATATACATATATACATATATATATATATATACATACATAGTCTTATAACCAGGATTTTTTGTGGGTCAGAAGAAATTTTCGATAATATTGCCATAAATCTTTTATTTCCAAAGATATTAAGTTTTTAAACAATAAAAAACTAATTTACATCGATTTTTTCCTCAAAACACAGTAGTAAGGTGTGGGGCGGGACAAAAATGGACAGAAATCGTCCAAGCTTGTTCAAAACGTATTGATGAAGCACGTATGAATAAATACATATGAGCTGTATATTCTATATGTATCCCCATGCCGAAAAGAATTTTGCTTAACAACCTTCAAATATTACATATAGTGCTTAAAACTTATAACTGCCTAAAATATATTCATATCTATTTTAGTATAAAATATTTTAGGCAGTTATAACTGACTTATAACTGCCTATAATATTTTATGCTAAAATAGATATGACATATACTAAATTCTAATATAAATACCTATAGGAGGCGTTTTCCAGCGAACAAAAGCCAAACATGGGAGCGAGTTTCGCTTTTTGCCCGTGAAAAATTGAAATCGCTTTGTTACCGTTTTTAGTGAAAACAGTTTTACGACAGATTTCATGCCGTTCGTTTAACTTTTGAAAATGTTTTAGTATTTTATGTCTGTTATCTCCATATCGATAAGGACCATGCTGGACAAGAGTAGCAAAAGTTGTTTTAAGAATTAGGGATTTTCTCTGAATTTTCATAATAAAAGGCTTTTGTTATTATTATTTTAAATATATTTACTAAATACCAACTTTCAAAATCTGTTGCCATTTGTCATACGGTAAAGGTTGTCAATTTGAGGTTAGCGGCCGATCTCTTGATTAGTATTTCGCGGTTTCAACCCTTGTCATCCGTTTCTCTTACGTCAAATATAATATATTTTTGAAACTATTAACAAATCAATTTATCATTATTACCATGATTATAACACACAATAACTTTTTTTTTAATATATAGACGAGACGACAAACAAGCAAGCAACCAATGGGAACTCATATCCATCTATGGATATGTTTTTTTATGAGATAGGAAGGCAAACGAGCAGGCGTGTCATCTGATGGAATGCAATCAACGCCGCCCATAGACATTCGCAGCGCAGTGCGGCATAGGCACTGCGGAAGTGTTGCTGACCTTTAAGGAAAGTGACATTATGGGCGTGGGAGTGGGATGGGGAGTGGGAAGGGGAGCGTGTTGGCCTCCGGAACTCAAGCCGCTCACCATACGAACCACTCAGACGCCGGGGGGGGAGGAGGAGGTTTCTGCGGGAGTGTGGTAATTCCCCGGGCGAGCTGGTTTATTCACGCTACAGACAAATAATATGCCATTCTTGACAAAGTATTCGTCCGCAGCGTGGCTCTACCACTTAAAAATGTATAATATTAAAGGCACTAAAGGCCTTTGGAGTTGAGGATGTCTATCATTAACCACCAGGTGACCCGCATGCTATAAAAAAGGCATTCAAAACAAGACTGTACGCGGGGGTTTTCAGGGTTCAAACCCCTGAAATAGTATACTAAAATATTACCGAAGATAATTTTAAAAGAAAGAAGAAAGTCAATAATTTTAAAGAATGCAATAAAAAGTATTATTAGAGGTTTTTGTATCAGTATGTTATAATGCATTAATAGAATTTCTTAATCAATTGTTAGCAGTTTCAAGTCGTAAATCAAGGCTTGAGTATTAAGCTAGCCCAATTAAGCCATTTGCTGCTATTTGCAGATTCCAAACTTCGACACTCACATGTTTCCACTGTTGTGCTATAAACGAAATATTTCCTGTTAATACTTTTAATTGTAGTAAATTTGGTTATATATTTTAATAATTTTTATGAATTTTCTAGTAATCTTTGACAGTCAATCTTTGATACAGATAGTGGTGAATTTACCTATGTTTTCTGAGAGGTAGCTAAGCTACCGTGCTTCGTCAGGTGAGCGGCTGAGTCCCGGAGAACCAACTCTTCTCCCTCTTCCCCCTCCCCTTCCCCTCCCATAGTGACACTTTCTTTAAAGGCCGGCAACGCTTCGGCACTGCGGATATCTATGGGCGGCGTTGATTGCTTTCCATCAGGTGCATCACTTTTGCTTACTCATTTGCCTTCCTATGCCATATAGCATATACAGTTCACACGGGGTCTCTGTACTTCTTGAGGAATGATAATTAATCCATCACGCTTGTTAAGGGTTTGGCGGACTTTCAGACTCGGTATAAATGCCTGTAGGCTACACATATATTTATTTTGATGCAGGAATCGAATCCGTGAGCTTAAAGCTACAGTCATTTATTTTATTATTTTTTAATTATTTTGCTCAATGGAAACACACACCGCATATTCTAAACCGATCGAATAGTTAAGCTTAAGCGCTTTTAAGCAACTGTCTGTGCATTAGAAACCAGTTTGAATTTGATTACCTTACTACTGTCTTTCAGTTGAAGGTTTAGTTTTAGTTTAATGAATATATTCAATGTTATATATAAGAAAACATTAGGTATAATGATTTAAATTCGGAAACATAAGACTGCATCAAAATGCACAAGTTTATGCCGTGTCGAAATATTTCATAGTTTGATTTTATTATTACATTTGACACAATTTTTAATAGCTATTAGTCAGGGAGTATCTTCGCCTAGCCGCCTGTCGCGTAGTTATGGTATTGGTACACGGGTACGCGACCCCGGTCTCCCGAACTACTACCGTATCACTCCTTGTCTTCCGTGGCGGTAGTATCATATCCCTATCATCCTGACTAAATCCATCTTTCCTTTCTTCTCTATCCTTTTTCCTTCCTCTCCACCATGGTCTGCCGTGCCAAAGGATGCGAGGCTAGGGGTGAGCTTAGTCGCGTTAGCGTGCCGACTGTCCCAGGATCGGGCTTCTCTGGGTACTATAGTGCCTTACTTCAGCTCTCAGAGGTATACCTCTGATTCTGTTTCTTCACTGAATTTCTTTTCTCCATACACCACTACCATGTGGAACCAGCTACCCCCAGCGGTGTTTTTGAACCGATGCGTAGAGCTTTCAAAAAACCATCCTACTTATTACTGAGAGGTCGGTAACACTTTTGCTATGCCTATGACACTGCGGATGTCTATGGGCGTCGTTGATTGCTTTCTTTCAACTGACACACGTGCTCGTTTGCCTTCTTATCTCATGAAAATAAGGGAAAGTCCAAACAAAGACCTCTCCATTAGCCCTATCTGTGTGTATGTTGAGCTTGTGAAGCAGACTATCACTGTCCACGTTTCAGCAGCTTATTGTCTACATGTACCCTCTTACGGGAGTACAAGTAGGACGCACCGATTTGGGTAACTTTTCCTGATAATGTGTAAGTTTGCCTAATAAATCCGTTCTTTTTATGTCTCATGTCTTGACACAGTAAAATATACAACACCACTTTTCTACTGATATTGTTTTTATAAAGAGTGACGTTGCAAGTCCCCCTTTGTTCCATGTTGATATTTTGACCGCACATCTAACGAAATTTATTCAATAAGTGAGAGAGAAGTGAACAATTTTGAGTTTTATACCCTTGTAATAGAGGTTCAAACTTTTTGGGGTTATTAATGACAGCATCGCGGTGGTAGAATGTGCATTTGAATAATGTAACCTGTCTTGACGGAGGCTCTGGAGATGACTTGACATAATGCTGAGCCGGTAATCATGTACGATATGGATAGTATCTGTATTATTCCAATAGAATGTTATGGATACTCTTTTCAATAGATGTAATGTGACAATTTTTCTATCTACTATTACCACTACTTATTTTTATAATATTTTTAATAATTGCTTACTTGATTGGCGCAACGATCCAAAGTGTGTCTTGGTCTCCGATACGAGAATACGGCAATGGCCGCGGTGATGGATAGTTTCTTAGCATTCCACCGCATCATTCCATCGATACCTAGGGCAACTACTATTCTTTAAGCAGTGCTATCCTCTCTCATCCATGCTTGGTGTCCGAGTTAACGGAGTCTGTGCGCCTTTATCTCTCCGATTATATTGGGATCGGTCATAAGCTCATCGGAGAGAGCTATGCTTGATGTTTCTCTGGTAGATATAATTCGGAATGTACAAGTCCGCCATAGGACTAAAGTCACCGACATAGCCTTTCGAATTACCAAACTAAAGTGGCAATGGGCTAGTCACGTTTGTTCGGAGTTCCGACAATCGTTGGAGCAGAAGAGAGCTGGAGTGGAGACCGCGTCTCGGTAAACGTAGTGTGGGACGCCCCCCGGCTAGATGGTGCGACGATCTGCGCAGGGTGGCAGTCGAAGATCGGGCTAAGTGGCGCTTCTTGGGGGAGGCCTATGTCAAGCAGTGACCTGCCGCGGGTTGTTAATGATGATGATGATCACAAGTTCTTTAATTTCAGCATTCTTTAGGACTCTCTAGCCTCTATCTGGTTTCCGCCAAGTGCCGTGAGCTGTGATCATCCATTATTTATAATATATTATATCTACAATAATATTACCTATATTTAAACATTTGGGTATATGATGCTGGGGGACAAAGTGAACAGCAAGCTAATGCCACCAGTGACATTGAATCCTTCATAAAAAGCCTGTACATTTCTTAGTTCTGCAGTGATACTGCTATGCATATGGTACTACTGATATCTATGAGCCACGTTGATTGTTTTCCAGCAGGTGAGACGCTTACGTATTTGCCGTACTATTCTATTAAAAAATTACCGTCTATTTTTATATAGGATAGTAAGGCAAAGTAATGTATAAGATATTGATCTGATAATAAGCAGATAAAAATCGTGAGAAGAAAACAGAGGACGAGAAAATTAGAAACTCATATTAATTTTATAGGACCAGTGGAAAGTATTCTAGTTCATAATATGGTTATAAAGACCGTGTCCATAATATCCCATTGTAAAAGGAAAGCTCTCTCGATCCCAGAAGCGCACGGGAACAAATTATTCCTCCCACATACTTGTGTAAGTGCATCTGAATCAATCAAAATATAACATTCGTTCCGCCTTTTATGCAGCAGCTCTACGCATTTCGCTCGCTTTGAGTTTTATGGACTGTGAAATGATAATGTATGTATAATATTATTATGAAGCTGAATTGATTGTCACAATGGTGAATCAACAACTTAACAATAATAAATACAGGAAAATAATTTTAATGATTTAACAAGTTATTGTTTAGTTTACAATACATTGTTAATTTTAAATATGGCTCTTTACGGTATAAATAATAAATTTGATGCAAACCTGTTACTGAAGTTATTGATGCACTAGTATACCTTAGATTAAAGTGGAGATGAAAACTGACAACATGGAAACGTCCGCAAGGGAATCGTATACAAGGAAGACCCATGCGAGAATAAAAGAGTAGAGCAGGAAGATAGCCGACTCAAACTAGTGTAATAGCCCACTCCAGAAAGTATTGGTTATCATTGGTAAAATTCCTGCTCCTCCACCTGCAGGAGGATTCTTGCTAAAAATTTAGATTAAAAATATTTTGTTTATTTGTAAAAATTGTTTTTAAAGCAAAAAAAAAACTTTTTTATTTATTTTAATTATATTTACAGTATTTATATTTATAGTATATATTTAAAGTATTAAACGCAAATGAAAGCAAGAAGTTTGGAGCTTCGGCATACTTAGATAAATAGAAAAGTTTATTTATATTCAATCATATCACTTTTTTATAATAATAACTTAATACTCAAATTAAATTGATATCAACGTAAAAGAAAAAATATAATTATCATATGAGCTTATGAGTAAGTGAATTATTTATGGGTCACAGACAAACAATTTAAAATAATTTATATGCATTGATAAAAATAACAATAAGACATAAAATGTACTAACATTAATATTTTATACAAAAATTGTCTATTAACTTGAGTAGTCTAGCTGTCCGCTACTTCTCAATTATTCATACAATAATCTTTAGGTACGTATGATTACACGCTTAAGGCCTATGCACACTATGTATGTTTAAAGCGGCGTGAACGTGCAATTGTATCGATACAAACAAAATTCAGATGTTTTTCAGGGAGAGGGAGAGGGAGAGGGAGAGGGAGAGGGAGAGGGAGAGGGAGAGGGAGAGGGAGAGGGAGAGGGAGAGGGAGAGGGAGAGGGAGAGGGAGAGGGAGAGGGAGAGGGAGAGGGAGAGGGAGAGGGAGAGGGAGAGGGAGAGGGAGAGGGAGAGGGAGAGGGAGAGGGAGAGGGAGAGGGAGAGGGAGAGGGAGAGGGAGAGGGAGAGGGAGAGGGAGAGGGAGAGGGAGAGGGAGAGGGAGAGGGAGAGGGAGAGGGAGAGGGAGAGATACACATAAATTATATGCCATTCTTGACAAAGTATTCGTCTGCAGCGTGGCTCTACCACTGCAATAATTGATTTAAAGTGTGCTTTTGTTAATAGTGTATGTTGATACATTCTGTACTTAGATATTTGATACTGTTTTGATATAATACTTGTAGGTTTATAATTCAAAAAAACTCATAACTTTGTTGTAAAAAGATTTTTAGTTTTCATGTTAGATACCCCATTTTTCCAAAATAAAATAGCATTTTTTATATACTTTATCTTCTTGATTATATATCGTCAATATTTAATATTGACGATAGATAATCAATGCAGGTAATTTTGAGATTAAATCAGACAAACTAGCAGAGATTTAGAAAAAATCTACCCTCTCCCCCCCTCACGTCTCAATTTAACACATTGACAGACTTAACAGATTACCTAATTAGCTCATTGCCAAAGTTTCGATTCCCGCGTCGGATAAATATCTAATATCTATTATATGTATGGCCTATTTCGAGTCTACCGATCCGCTTTATGCAAGCGCGGTGGGTTAATGTCCGTTCCTCCAGAAATAGAGCTTCGTGCCCAGCAATAGTAAATATTCCATTCCAAAGCCCATATTCGCACCACTGCTGGACATGGGCCTCTCTGCGTCATTCTGGAGGTACAGACATAAATGCATTATGATTTTACAATGCGAATTGCCGCGATAACCAGACTCGGAATAAAAATCTGGTAGTCCATACATATATTTGGGATCGATCCCGTGACCATTGATTGACTCCGTAGGCAGGGGCAATGTTACTGAGTCAATTAGTTATCTGTATTATTAATGGAATGTCTTATTAATGGAGTCAGGCGTTACTTTGCGGAAATCCATCTCTATATGGACAGTCAAAAGTTTTACTTAGCTAAGATCCGCGACAAGCAAAACAATAAATTATTATTAATTTTCTGTTATTGTTTTGCTTGTCGCGGATCTTAGCTAAGTAAAACTTTTGACTGTCCATATAAAATATATAAAGTAGCTATAAAAAAACCGTTAACAATTATGATAAGAGAGCGTTATGTAAAAGAATGTATCGTGAGAAAGGGATGCTGGTTTGGTTTGATGGAGAGGATGGATGAAAGACGACTGATAAAAGAAGTTTGCGTTACGGATGTGAATGGAAGAGTCGGTAAGGAAAGACCAAGGAGAACATATGTTGACCAAATTGCCGAATTTCTTAAGGAAAACCAGCTCAAAAGTATATAACCATACCGAAGACCCATAACCGGAGAGTTTGCATGAAGAGACGAGTGTGAAGGAAGGAAAGAGAGCATACCGGGATCATAGCAGATGGAGATCTCTGGTCTCTACCTACCCCTACGGAAAACAGGCGTGATAATATATATGTATGTATCATCATCATCAAGGCATTACCGCCGCGGGTGGGCAATCTACCCATATGAGCTTAGGCATTCCGCTGCTTCTACTACCATGTGGTTTGCCGTCGAGTAGGCGTTTGGGTATGCTAGCCTAGTCCATCCGTATTACGTGCCCAGCTTTACGAAAACGTCCAATTTTGATGGTTCTAATGACGTTCGGTTTATTGTTGTATGTATGTATGTACAATTATCAAGTCTATAATGTATTATTTAGGACTATTTTATTTTCTTGATTTTTTCTAGATTTAAAAGACCTTTCTTTACCCTTAGTCACACTCCAAAATTACATGTAGATTGCAAAACATAATGTAACATTTGAATCAAACCCAAAGTCCAATCTCGTCGCACATCCTTACCAGCTGTATGCGATGTTATTGTTCTCAGTGGATTAGATTGTATTGTCTCATCGATTGTGCCTATTTATAGATAAACAACGTTGTATTAACACTTGGATGTTTAGTACAAGTTATAAAAGAAAATTTATTAATTAGGACTATTTTATTTCATAGATTTTTTCTATGTTTAAAAGGATATTCTTTACCTTTAGTCACACTCCAAAACTACATTTACATTGCAAAACATATTGTAATATTTGAATCGAACCAAAAATCCAATCTCGTCGCACATCCTTACCAGCTGTTTGCGATGTTATTGTTCTCAGTGGATTAGATTGTATTGTCTCATCGATTGTGCCTATTTATAGATAAACAACGTTTGTATTAACGCTTGGATGTTTAGTACAAGTTATAAAAAAACCGATGTGATGCATTTATTATATTATATATTTATTATTATGTATCGTTTTGATATATGTACGCTTACATTTAATGTGAGCATTCAATATGATTATTTAATTATTTTATGCATTAGACAAAGTTTAATTTTATATAACTTGTGGCGCCAGCTGTTGCCAGACGATGTAAAAATAATGTTTGATTACATAAAATAATAATAATAATTGTAATTTGTGTAAAATAAATTAAATTTTTTTTTACATTATTGTACGGCATACACAAACTTAAATTAAGATTTTCAGTATACTGTCGTGATGGGGTGTGGGTGTATATATAGTGGGTGCGTGTGCTTAAATTGTGTGTGTGTGTGTGTGTTGTGGATAGTGTATTTTGTGTCAGCTGCCGCCCATCCCTCGCCGCCTGCGGCTGCCGCTGCACCCGTTCTATATCTACTGTAGAAACGCGCGTGTATGCTGGCGCAACGACCCAAAATGGATCTTGTCCTTCGAACAGATCTTACGCCACCGTGCCCTGTACTGCGCCACCTCCTGCCAGTTGCAGATTTGAAGGTTGCGCAAGTCATCCTCGATCATGTGTCTCCAGTGGTACCTGGGGCGCCCCATAGGACGTCGTCCAGTTGGGCAACCCACATACGCTCTCTTGACTGCACGATCCTCCTCCATCCTCTCAACGCGGCCCAGCCAACCAAGTCGGTGAGCCTTAGTCACTCCTATTATATTGGGTTGAGCCACCAGATGCTCGATTTCGTATTTATAATTTGATTCCATAATTAATGTATTATTAAATTTATTTTAAATCATATTTTGTATCCGCTTGTAGCTTATGAATTAAAGTATACAAGAGGATATAATTGCATGTTTGACTGCGTAACATGTGAGTATTCGACACATGGTAGACATGGGTGGGTCCACGAAGATTTGTAGTTGACAAGTGAAATAAAGTACGCCATTTATTGTGTTCGTTGTTTGTTTCGAAATGTAACGTTATGCCGAGGGCGGCTGTTTCTGAAGCAAATGTAAATTGTTTGTTACAGATTCTTTTAAAAGTACATATTTTTACTATGTATGTATGATTGATGGGAGATAAAGCTAAATAAATAATATAAAAATATATACCAAAGTCACCGAAATAGCTCTTCTCGTTCATACATATCAATGAGCCAAAATTCACAGGATTCTAATTTGGAAGATACTACTATGGTGTGCCTGCAGTTCTTCTTACGGCTACACCCGGGATCTTTTTATCTTCTTAGGGGTTTTTATCTTCTAATAAAATTCTTCAAAATTATATTATTATAATTTATTCTTCCATTTCATTGACAATTATATCTTATTCATATTAACACTATATTATATTTTACACTTTTCAATTTACATTTTATATATCTGCCGAACCGGTGACATGACTATTTAATAGAAAAGTATTTCTTTTTAATTTCAAATAACGAATTTAAAAATAAATAATATAAAAAGTTTCATTGCATTAGTGATACATTTACTAATGTATCACTACACTATCGTAATCTACTTGGCGAGCGGATTAGACATGGCTGATTGGTTTTTATTATTGAGGTAGATGCTCCTACCCATTTAGTTAGTAGTTATCAGTAGATAATAGTATTTAGTAACATAGTAAATAATATTCCAATAAGTGCTTTAAAACTCCTAATAGGCTCTGAATAATACCGTGAACTACAAAGTAACTATGACTCAGTACTATTTTATTTGTTTTTTAATCAAAAGTTATAGATACAAGTTGCAGACTATCGAGCTGTACATGTATGTAGCGATAAAGGAAGTCGTCTCGCTATCGCAATTTCAATTATAATCCCTCGTGCAGTTAGAAAACATCGTTCCCAATAGAAAGGCGTTTGTTTTTCTCACGCTGGAATAGTTGTTTTCGATTCCTAACTTGCCTTTTTCGATTTGGTTCAGTTTAATCGAATCTGATTCGATGTTAGCTTTGCCTTCCAATTTATTTGTGAATATACTTATAGTTTCGATGCGAATAGACGATACAGTTAAATAATCTGGGCTCAATACCTAACAACAGACACTTAGTCGCTATTTAGTACATTATCAGTATATCCGATTTTAGTAATAATTAATTATCATTTATAATACTTGGCTATGTTCGTTGTCGATTATAATATAAAGCGCACTACGAGATATCATTCAATTTATATAGGGTAGGAAGGCAAACGACAGATGAACGACGACGAACAGACGACGAAGAGTCAATCGGTCGTCCTTCCGTGACCTTCCGCGTTTCCTTTTCTGCCGTTTCCTTTCTTCTCTATCCTTTCCCTTTCTCTTGGCCAATCCACGGTCTGCCGTACCAATGGATGCGTGGCTAAGGGTGAGCTTAGTCGCAAGCGTGCCGACCGTCCCGGGATCAGGCTCCCCCGGTTACTATGGTGCCTTATCTCAGCATGCAGGGCTCTGCTGGGGTTGACCGCCATTCTTCTTTGCGACTCGTGAGATTCACTAAAGACGAATTTAATATATTATACATAATTTGTTGAAAAATGACGGCGACGTGGTTTTCCATCCGTCACGTCCTGATTCTCACGAGGACGAAAAGTGACTAATGGAGAGTCGTTTCGCTGCGATAATTGGTAGCGGACGGAGCTCTGTGGTCTCTGCCAACCCCTGCGGGCAATAGGCGAAAATATCAATAAAAAAAATAGGAAGGCAAACGAGCAAGCATATCGCTTGATGGAAATCAACGCTGATCAAAGACAATTGTAACTCAACAGACATTTTAAAACATTGCTGGCCTTTAAGAAATATGTATATAGTCTTGTTTTTAACTGTATTATAAATTTAAAAATAATAAAATACGCTGATATCCACACACCAGGATTTCCTGTCTATAAGCATAGCATCGTCTGCTTAACAATCTCACAGTAGCTCAGAGAGCTATAGAAAGGGGCTCTTTTCGGCGTTTCTGAACAAATCCTTCAGAGAACCAAAATCACCAACATAGCACCCAGAGTTGGTAATCTGTAATGGCAATGGGCTAGTCACGTTTTTTGGAGATTCGACAACCACTGGGTTAGATCACGTGTCCAGACCAACGAAAAATTTCGATGGTTTTCATGACATTCGGCTAATTGTACAGCTCATAAAGCTCGTAATTGTAACGTGTACGCCATCGCACATTTTCCGTGTGGGTAACGTATTAATAATACTATCCTTTCTTATGTAGAAAAATCGGGTGATAGAATAAATGTGGACATTTTATATACTATATACACAATACTATCCTTTCTTATGTAGAAAAATCGGATGATAGAGGATATGTGGAACTTTTATATTGTAAAATGTGATGTTGTTCCAATCGGTACCAGTTCTTGAAACTGCTGAAACTATGCTAAGAACTACACGGTTTCAAACTATAATGTACTCAAAGGTAAAACTAATGACATTTGTATTTATTTTCTATTTAGAAACACGCAAAAATTGAACATTCTTTTCGTTAAAAGGAAAACTTTTCTGTCACTAGCTGCTAGTCTCACATACCCATCAAAGAAAGCGGCTTACCTGACTTGAGGCAATTTCGCTGTCCACTGGTTCCACGTAAAAGGAACAAGTAAGCCCCCTGAAAGACTTTGTACAGTCTCTACGCTTGTAATACTCATACGAAACTAGAATGAACAAACCTAATACTATTTATCTGTGAATCTGTGTATGTTATAATGTTATAATATAATACGTTGCAAATTTGTATCGAAAATATTGTATATTGACGATAAGAGCACTTATAATTTAATAAAATTATATTATACTCTGGATTACTTATATAAAATATAATATGGATATTATACATTATATATCTGACAAAAGAAATTTACGTGGTGAATATGGATCTGAAAGGGTAGGTGAAGACCACGGAAAAAACACTTTGACCAAGTTTTTAAGAAAGACCAGGTCAAGAGTACCCTTAACCGGCGGGCTTGCATGAGGAGAGTAATGAGTGTGGAGGAAGCAAGAAAAGTATGCCGAGATCGTAGCAGATGGAGATATGTGGTCTCTGCCTACCCTTACGGAAGACGGGCGTGACGATATGTATGTATTAATTGAATAGTAAACATATGTTTTTAAAATTTATTAGACTTGTGCTGAACTAGAGGCAGTGTCTTGAAAAGCCTGGTGTAGGATGCTCTCGGCTGGATGGAGCGAA
The DNA here is from genome assembly GCA_031353405.1 of Baronia brevicornis. NCBI lineage: Eukaryota > Metazoa > Arthropoda > Insecta > Lepidoptera > Papilionidae > Baronia > Baronia brevicornis. Next base: position 795,195 of record JASFAT010003035.1, on the reverse strand, counting down.
GATCTGCGCAAGGCGACTGAAAATACCTGGACGTGTGTAGCCAGAGATCAGGCAAGTTGACGCACCTCGGGAGGACATAAACCACCTGTAAACTTTGCATGCTCATTATGATGATGATATTCCTACTATTAAACATATAAATGTAAAGAGAAAATGAAAATAAAATAAAGTTCGGGTAAAACAAATGAAATAAGTTACATTCTTGCTGTATACTAGAGTCTTGTTCTGTGTAATTGTTCTGTCTTTCGTTTGTTTATATTATACTACGTGTGTATGCCTCTAGTAATTTGACAAACTATGTCTATGGTCTGGTATATGTGACTATGTGTGTGTGCGTGCGTGCTTGCGTGTGTGTGTGCATGTATGTGTGCGTGTGTGTTTCATTCTCGCCTCGATTGAATTTTGATATTTATACATAAAATCGAGAAGGCGATCGTAGATAATAAACAATGAACAAAGAACCTAAAAATAACTTTGAGTTCAGGATAGCAACAATATCTTTATTAATAAACAAAGAAATTACTGCAAAATAATTCTCAATATTCTAAATATAAATTTTACATAATTCTAAATAATTTATTATACACAAATTACAATTATTATAATTATTTTATACAAACCTTAATATTCTTCTCAACAGATGGCGCCACAAAACGTATAAAATTAAGTTTTGTCATTGCATAAAATAATTAAATAATAATTAATTCTAATACACAATGTGGGTTTTTGCCTGCCCATATTACATGCCCACATATACATTTTAAGTAAGTTTGTCTTACTGTTCATAAAAAGAACATGTGATATTATTTTTCATTTTTACAACATTGTTTCCGTTATTTAATTAAGTTGTTTGACTACCATTATGTTTATGAGAATCTGCGGTAATAATAAATCTTGTGCGAAAGCACAAGATTTATCAAATTATGTATTATTGACGTGTTGTTGTCCCATCGCATAGCTGTCCTTAATCGACTTCCTGCGTTCTTTTACGACGTAATGCAATATAAAATAGCCACATGATAACTTTGAATTGCATGCTTCAGTTAATTGGTTTATTATTTGCCGGCGCGGTTGCTTTTTTAATATCAGAATACTTCTTGCAGTATAATAATTCTGATATTAAAAAAGCAACCGCGTATACTAGTTGTCCAACTTCAAACATGTTCATATATGCTGCGATATATAATTTTCTTGTAAAAAGTCATCAAGGAAGTGCATACATATGTGTATTTCTAGATTTCCTATTTTTAAAGCGATTGACATTAACCCACTGCGCTAATCCAAAATGCATTCGCGGCACACTGAGACAAGGATAGAATACTTCTAAACCTTATATGTATTTATCTCCATTCGGATCGGACCTGCGACCATTATTGACTCCAAAGGCAATTAGGTCGTTCATTATTATTCATAAATCATATTTACTATGCACACATACAATCGTACATATTTTTATGTATGTATATTTATATGTGAGAACTAAAATCACCGACATAGCCTTTCGAATTAGCAAACTTAAGTGGCAATGGGCTGGTTACGTCTGTCGGAGATCCGACGATCGTTGGAGCAAACGAGTGCTGGAATGGAGACCGCGTCTCGGTAAACGTAGTGTGGGACGCCCCCCGGCTAGATGGTGCGACGATCTGCGCAGGGAGGCTGGCAGAAACTGGATGCGTGTAGCCGAAGATCGGGCTAGGTGGCGCTCCATGGGGGAGGCCTATGTCCAGCAGTGTACTGCCGCAGGCTGCTGCTGATGATGATGATGATATTTATATGTAGTCTACTTTTGGATAAAATATTTATCTATATCTGTATGTATGTATTTAATCAATTAATTATTTTTACACATTAATACCTACACTAAAAAATCTTTACCATTAACCCAAAGGTTAACTGGCAGAGAATGCTTTAAGGCATTAAGTCTACTTTTGTACCAAAAATTGTAAGTTAAATAATAAGAATAAATAAATATGTATAATCATCTATTTGTATTTCATATTTACGTACAAATAGGCAAATACAATGTAATATGCTCCTGTATGGTTTCCGATATAGAATTGAAACTATATTATTACTTCCCATGGGTGTCGTACAAGGCATAGAAGCAATACAAGTAGGTAGATGAGAAGTGGCTTCATCCTAAGAATACCAATGTGCCGACAAGCGTTGAGATTACAGTAATACATCTTTCTTTTCAAGTGAGGACAATGTTTTTTTATGGAATAAGAAGGCAAACCAACCGCCAACTTATATCAGTGACATTGTGTTTTTATTTCATTTTAATTATCTTATAGTATTATCAGTTATATTGTTTAATTATGGTGGCGTATTATACAATATAGTTCGATTAAGGCGTATAAGTGAAGTGATATTATATACGCGTATATCGTGACTTTTTAAGTTGACTGAAAAAGTCCATACAAGGTCTTGGTAGAATAGCCACCATTTTATCAAGACGTAACGTGATAAGTTCATTAGTTATATTCCAAGAGATTTCATGTTATCGTTTTTTACTTGACACTGGCATAATAATAGATATAACTAATTGCCATTAAAGAAAAGGAAAGAAGGCAAACGAGTAAGAGTGTTGTGGTATGTCTGACAGAAAGCAATCAACGCCGCCTAAGACTAAGGCGAAGATATAAAATATCAATAGCATTATAAGCGTTGCCGGTCTTTGGGATTATATATGTATGTACTCGTATACTTGTTTTGCGAAGGTTCTAATGTTTACATAATGATGGTAACACACAAATATTCAAACGCAAATTTCTTCTTTTCGGGTCATTCGATTGTATTTTTCAGGCCAGTAATTCACCACTGCAATCGCAGCAGCATTGACCTCGATAAGGACTTCAAATTCGCAGGTGTTGTGGCACAGTGAGCAGTTGATTATTGCTCCATAGCTTAGCTTGCCCACACTCGCATCCATCACATTGCGGTGCTATATAGCTCATAACAAACTACAGAAACCGATATGTAAGTGGGTGGTTCGAATAATTACAATTTAAAATAGTTTTAATTTCAAACACGTTTGATAAGAATCGCATCAAAAACCAGGTGCTCGCCGAGGGGATGATAGCTCTCTATAACAACAATGCGTAATGACTGTTCGATTCTGTCGGTCCATTAAAACAATTTACCAGCCTCCTTTGTTGAGATGTAATAGACAAACCGAAGTTTGGCATCCCGTGGCGAATCATAATGAGATAAAACCGAATAAAATAGCGTTATAACAAATGAAGCTATCATGTTTCAACTAACATATGTTCTTTAAGAAAAAAAGGAATGCATTGTGATGAGACAGTACTTTTTGCCAATCAGCCATTTTTTTTAGAAAATAAAACAGATAATTTTATTTATCAATATTTTATGAAACACAAGGTGGGCAAAATTTCAAATTGTTTAGGTGGGTGTCGTTTATTTGAATAGATGTACTCTGTGATTTCACCAGATTTCTCAAGTAGTCCTTTACACTCCCATGCACGGGAGTGTAATACAATCTTATCACGATGTCTACAATACTGTCAACCTCACCTGCACATATTCTGTTGATAGATAGACAAGGCTCTCACAACCATCTGACAGTATCATCGATACAGTTTTAACAATAAATTCCTAATTAATGGAGTCAGGCTTTACTTTGCGGAAATCCAACGGAAGACAACCGTTAAGTCACTTAACGATTGTCTTCCTTCTACTCTAAGTCTACTATACCTGATGATGCCTCGTGTTGAGGCGAAACACATGTCGTTTGCAAGGTGGAAAAGTAGTAGCGTGTGTTTAGTTTAATGGATAGTGGTTGGAAGGTGTAGAGTTGTTGACGGTCGTTTTTCGGTAAAATTTAGTTTAAGTCTTCTGGATAAAGTGGATTTACAGGGCTTAGTGGCGGGGCCCTCCGCCCGCAGAGTCAATGGAGGTAACCTCACCAATCCGCATTGGACAAGTGTGGTGGGTTTAATGTCCGTTCCTCCAGAAATGGAGAGGCCCGTGTTCAGCAGTGGGACATACAAAAAAAAATAACAATTATATAAGAGACGGAAAAGCTTGAGCGGAGTGCGACCTTGAACCACGAATGACCGATGTCTCTCAACATCGTTAAAATGTAAATAAATTCATTCAATAGTCAAAATAGTGAGTTGACATTTTTTAAAAGTAACAATAAAAAAAATAAGCCGCGCGGCTATAATAATAATGTCCCAAAGAAAACAATGGCTCCGAACCACTATTGGTATTAAAAATAACCACAGCTTTTAAGTTGGTACTTAAGAATGTAAGTGTTCACGTCGCGGGCGTGCGGTAGGCAACTATGGAGGTATTTGTAAAATAGGAGGTTATTACGTTTGTGACTCGCCCACACACAAACTCGACGTTACGTGCCCCAGCAGTGAAATACGAAGCAAAACAAGGCGGAATGGGAACAATTTGTAACCAGAAAAGCGTCATGTAAGGTTTCCTTAAAAATGTTGCACAAGCGTCTTTTAGTTACGTAATTTCCTTTTACGCCGTAGCAAAATAATAATAAAAAAAATATAACGAGGTCATTTAGCTTAAGAATTTACAAGATATAAATACCCTTGTGTTCTGTTCCCCTTGAAGGCATTTCGAAAAAGTAATCTATTCCGATAAGCCAACAAGGAGGCTGCTCATTTTTATTTTGTCCGTTCCCTAAGGCTTAGAGTATCTTATGACCGCTGTAGAAGTTATAAGCGGATGTCGACTATTACAAAAAAATAAATAATCGTTTTAATTATTCTACCAATAGGTAGAATAATTATTAATATGATTATGGTATAACTGGGTGGATCTATTTAAATGATTATGGAAATAACTGGGTGGATCTGATTACTTTCATTACTTATTAATTTTTTATTCAAAGGTTTGACAATTTGATTTTATTATTATATTTTCTCAGGTAAATTAAATTTTTTTAATTACAACATACACATTTTTAACTACACACAGAAAATAACATCTCTTAATGTAAATAACACTTCCATTACAATATTCATTATGTTATAATAATAATTATTATATGACTACTTAATTGGTCCATTCACGTACCTATTGCTTTAGCAGTCAATGGTTGCTGGTTCGATTACCGCGTCGGGATAAATATGTACTGAAGATATTTGCTTGGAGTCTCATTACTCTACCAATTCGCTTTGGACAAGCGTGGTGGGTTAATGTTTATTCATTACGATAAAATCCATGCACAGCTGTTGGATATATACATATAAGCTTTGAAAATTATTGTTCTTTATTACGACATTTATAAAGTGATTTGTTTTCATACACAAACCAAAAGTAAAAAATTGAAATAAAAAGGATTTTTCTTTTATTAATTAACTGAATTTTCGTGAAGACTTTTTAAAATATTATTTTTGTATTACGCGTAATCGCTCTGCTCTTATAAATTACGTCATACATACAGAGGCATGACGATGCATTCGCTTCCTATTATAAGTTTAATCTTAGTACGATGTGGACATGATGTTTGTCTGGAGACTAGATAAGTCAGCAGGTGTAAATTACACGGTTTTTTTGTTTGTATTTTTATAACTACTCGTATAATTTTCGACATTTATATAATATATTTCTATAATATTGGGTTACAATTGTATAGTATAATCCTACGATATATTTTTCTCTGTCTCTATCTAGCACAAGAATGATTAGCTTATTTCAAATGCTTAACAATAATTGTAGTAATATTAAAAACATCGCTAGTATTCCTTATATAAAAAACAAATAAGTTCATATTATATGAAACATAAAACAGATATTCATAAAATCATTTGCTAAATTTTTCTATTAACTCATAAAGGTTTATTTAAAATAAGGTAAAAGGTTATTCTACGTTTTTATTTAAAATATATAATAATTATATGACACATAAAACAGATATTCATAAAATCATTTGCTAAATTTTTCTATTAACCCGTAAAGGCTTATTTAAAATAAGGTAAAAAGTTGTTATACGTTTTTATTTAAAATATAATTAAACTGGAAATGTCGTTTGAGCCAGCTCATTTTAAAGGCAAAATGTACAACGATATCCTTGAAACATAAATGTGTCATCCCCTGTTAAATATTTAAAATGTTTCCGTTGACAAAGGTTGAAATTCATTGCTTCCCCAACGCCACCCTCTGCCGAGTACCAAATAAGGGTATAATGACCCATTTATTAACAAATTAGATCTCACCGCGTTATTGGAACAAATCAAAAGGTCGGGCTATGTCTTTAATAACAATACGACTTCTTTGAAATTCATTCATTAACATTAACTTTTAATGTTTTGTCGTCGAAACATTCTTCCGAAACCCAAAAAATAAATTAAAAAAATATTTTATGAACTCCTTCATTACATTTATTTGTTCAATATGCCATAATATGTATCTATTATTATTATTGTATCAATATCAATATCAGCCCGGGGCAGTCCACTGCTGGACATAGGCCTCACCCAAGGCGCGCCACCTAGCCCGATCTTCGGCTACACGCATCCAGTCTCTGCCAGCCGCCTTGCGCAGATCGTCACTCCATCTAGCAGGAAGGCGTCCCACACTACGTTTGCCGAGTCGCGGTCTTCACTCCAGCACTCGTTATTAATATTGTATTATTATTATATTATTATTATATGTTTGTTATAATTTTAATGGTTGGTTATTTCTGTTTTATTTTTCGTTATACATATAGTAAGTATTCCTATAAGCCCTTCTTATTAATAATTGTTATTTTATATTGTTTGTCAGTATGGAAACATCACTCGGCGGAACCGGCTACCTTTGGCTGATTTTCCTAGCCTACACATGCCTACAAAGACCGGCAACGCTTCCATGACACCTGCGGTGTCGCGGATGTCTATGGGTGGCGTTGATTGCTATCCATCAGGTGACGCGCTTGCTCTTTCGCCTTCCTATCCCATAAAAAAGTATGAATTACGAAATAAAGTTTTTCTTTCTTTCTTTCATCTTCTTGTGTCAAAATAAATATATAAGAATTTTAGCGGATCTATACTATACTTGAGACCTGATGATCAATTGGCGAAGTAGCCGCCTCGCCCGTGGAAGTACCACACGTCCGCAGAAAACCTGCGTTTGGTTGGTAGCTATCGCACTTCATCTGGTGAGCGGTTGAGGTCCGGAGGCTTAACATCTCTACCCCCTCCCATAACGACACTTTCCTTATAGAGCGGCAACACTGCACCCGGCATGCACTGACTGTGGCATGGCGGATGTCTATGGGTGACGTTGATTGCTTTTCATCAGGTGACACGCTTACTCGTTTGCCTTCCTATCCCATAAAAACAAAAAAAAATCTATGGCTTATAGATATTTCATTCCGAGTCTGGTAATACCGCCAATCCGCATTGGACAAACGTAGTAAGTCAATGTCCATTCTTCCAGAAATGGAGAGGCCCGTAGTCAGCAGTGGTACATATATGGGTTGTAAACAAAAGTGTGTGCCTGCATCACAAAAGGTAAACTCCTCTAAAAAAGAACCACAGTATCGTAGAAGACTGAACACGTAGCAGTATTATTAATATTTATTAACGAGGTCATAATACACAACTTCTTATTCGATAAAACACAAATACTTCAAAATTTTGTCCCAAAAATTTGTTTCTTTAAAGTGAAATAGTGAATTATTTCGCTTTGTCATTTCTTATTCGATGTCTCAAGGCGTTATTCACTGTTTAAGTGCTGCATCAGAGCTTTTAATTATTGGCTTCCTATCTTGAAGTCGATCTGCGCCAAGGTATCGACGCCCACTTCCTTCGCGGGTGCGTTTTTGAAATGTTTTTCAACGTGTTGCTTTGTTCTAACATTATTCCATATTTTCTACTGCTGTACTGCAATTATTTCAAGCGCTTAAAACGCTTGCAGCACAGAAACTGAGGTCAGTATGTAATTATTGTAATAAACAATTAATTTTTCGCTTTCGTAATATGAAATATGGAAAAATATTAGTCTAAGTATATTAGTTTCTATAGCCCATATATGAATTTATTCCGCTGCTGGGTACGGGGTTTCTTATTTTCTGCAGGAATGGACATTAATCCACTGCAATTGTCCAATAATGATTGGCGTGAAGCAGACTTGGAATAAATACTTGTAGGCCATACATACATACGTATCATTACATCTGTTTCCCGTAGCGATAGACAGAGACCACAGACCTCCATCTGCTACGATCGGTACACTTTCTTTGCTTCATTCACACTCATCATTCTCTTTATACAAGCTCGTTGGTTAAGGGTTCTTTTGACCTGGCCTTTCTTAGGATATGTTCTCCTCGGTCTTCCCCTGCCGGTCCCCTTCATCCACATCCGCAATGTAAATGTCTTTTATCAGTCGTCTTTCATCCATCCTCTATATATGCCCAAACCTTAAGCAGGCCATAAGTACATATGTATATCTCTTTATCCCGAAGAGGCAGTCAAACCCACAACCACTGCCTCCGAAAGCGTTAACTTCATCCCTAAATCAAGTAAGTCCCAACTATATATTTTATTTTAATATTAAAGTTAAGCGAATTTGCTTTTAATTTGCTCTGCGAAAGCTCTCTTGCTAGCAACGCATTTGTGACGCCAACAGGGTTACAGATGTCTAATGGTTTTGTTGATAACTTACTATCTGATGCCTCGAACGCTTAAAGTGAAGCCTTCACTATTCTATCTCAATCGCTCCCAGGTTACATACTCTATATATATTTGTGTGTCTCTTTTTTGTGTCGCTTTACCGTTTTATCGAGTTTCAAATCACACCGGCTTTACTTTGAATTCTTCGTTAGTGCCACTAACGAAGAATTCAAAGTAAAAGTCATGTTGTCATTAAACTTTTTTTTAACTAACTTGAATACAATTGCGGTGGTTAATTCGTGAAAACTAGTTTACAATGACTTTCTCACGTCTTTGTTTCCCTAAACGCGAATGACAAAAAGTCCCTACTGTGCTAATTGCATACAATACGAGTATTCTAAGAAGCGAGTCACTAGGTTTAAAGTTTAAAAAAATACTCCCAGCATTATCGCGTGTGTTTATCGAAAGACATTAGTTTTAAAGTCTTTACAGTGGTGGTTTCCAACTGGATTTTAATCTCGATGTCAGATACTGTGAATTCGTACAGGGGCAAAACGTATAATATGTAATATGTAATACGCTATATATATATATATATATATATATATATATATATATATATATATATATATATATATATATATATATATATATATATATATATATATATATATATATATATATATATATATATATATATATATATATATATATATATATGAGTTTTATTTATAATATGGATCAATTGTTCATTTGTTAATTGTGTACAGGTATCGTAATACGCTATATGTATATATAGGATTTTTATTTATAATATGGATCAATTGTTCATTTGTTAATTGTGTATAGGTATTGTAATACGCTATATGTATATATAGGAGTTTTATTTATAATATAGATCAATTGTTCATTTGTTAATTGTAATACGCTACATGTATATATAGAAGTTATATTTATAGTATGAGAAGGATCAATTGTTCATTTGTTAATAGTGTATAGGTATTGTAATACGCTACATGTATATATAGAAGTTATATTTATAGTATGAGAAGGATCAATTGTTCATTTGTTAATAGTGTATAGGTATTGTAATGATTATTATTAATAATTGAGTATTATTAATAATAATTATTAATGATTATTATTCATGATCTACAGGTATATAGATATAATATATAAACATAAATGGCGTACTTATGATATGTTCTCTTTATCAGCCCTGGGTTCCATGTTTGATCGCATTAGAATACATAATATTTTAATAATGTTATCCCAGCCGACTTCAACGACTTCTTAATATAGTAACTTACTATATTGAGAAGTTGTGGAACGTTCAACTGCGTAGTATATACATACATATCGACGCAAAAAGGTCGAAATTGCAGTAAACCGCAAAATAAAAACTTACCACCATAGACAAAAATCTATATAGTATTTGATCACTCAAAAATTGGCAGTTTCAACGCTGCACAAAATTTTCTATTAGTCGTAGAGCTGCGAGGCTTTCTTCACAATCCAGAATATGCAATATTTTTTTTGACATTTGTGTCATTTACAAAGTTTTGATTTTTTTTTGGTATGTATAATTGTGGCATAAACACAAAATTCCCGCGACCGAATAGTCCTTTACCCACGTAACATAATTCGTATGTAGTGTTTTCGAAACACAATAGACACATAAATTATGTAGAGATAACCGTAAACTAAAACAGCTGACACATCAGTTTGAATACATAAACATTTCAAAACCAAATAATACACAATAAGTGTATCCTCAGTAATCTGGTCCCAAAACAAACACGTAAGTTGTTAAAGTGGGGCCCCGCAGATTATTTGCCCAACACTCGACATCATGCGCCGAGGTCTCTGATCGAGTCTTTGATATCAAAATATATGTACGCAACAGAAAGTCGGTTCCGTTGACAGAATATTAATTTAAAGGTAACCATATTCCGGCACCCTTGCCACGATACGCGAGAAATGAACAAATGCGTTTAACAATAAAACTGTATAATTTTAAAACACTAAATTATCACTTACGGAATATAAATTCGAGGTGTAACGATGCGCCGCCTCTGTATTAAGTGACTGTATTCGTCACGGCTTGTTAGTGGACTTATTGTGTAGGTCTTTTGTTCATATATTTCTTACCGGTATTTTATTATTAGAGAAAACAAACGCGCTGGTGAATCACCTGATGGAAATTGAACATCTGGATTCATCACAAAGCATAGTTTCATCCCTATCTGTATGAGTGGCGATCTAGTACGGTTCCACGCGCCTACACTCCGTGGAACAAGCTATCTTCAACGGTATTTCCGAATCAATACGAGATTAAAAGCTCTTCGGCTGGCGCCGATCGTTGCCTGTCACTCATTAGTAACTTTTTTATGGGATATAGGAAGACAAACAAGCAGGCGTATAGGCATGTCACCTGATGGAAAGGAATCACCGAAGCTCATATATCGCCCTGTGACACACACACACACACACACACACATATATATATATATATATATATATATATATATATATATGTCCTTTGAAGACTATACGTGTCTCCCACCCCTTTATTTAAATTTACACTTAGTAATTATTTATGTTTTCTATATAAAGAAGAACTTTTACATTAACGTATAAAAATATTATCTACACACAGAACTGTGCCATTGAAAGTAGAACACGTAGATTTCTGCATAAGCGCTTCGTGACGTTACCTGAAGAGGTAAGACGTTGATAACTGGGACAGCATAATCAAAATGATGACTTGCGATCATTAAGTAAGCAGACGAAGTAATATTCTTTTGTATTTTTAAAAAGAAATGTTAAACCGTATTAGTATCAGTTCTTAAACATGATGATCAATTTATTTCTATATCAGTCAGATATATGTAGTTATATTCGTTGATAAGGATAGCGTTTTGGCGAAGTGTTTGCATTCTGATGTTTGGTTGGCCTACGTTATTCTTTATGCTATGTCTATATATATGTTTGTTCTTGTGATTTATTTATTCTCAATTTACCTTTTTGATAGAAAGTCGTACTTAATGCCGGAGATAAAATCACGTACCAAACTATATAATTAAATCATGTTACATATAAATACAAACATAAATTTTTATTTGTTTTTTTTTGTGTATTTGTGGTATTTGAACTCTAGTGTGGAACTAAACAATTATAACAATGATTTTACTTTAAATAGAAGTATAATATCTTATTAAAATGTCTTTTACAAACTCATACACGTACTACACTAAAATATATAAAAAAAATCATATTATATTGTAGAATGATTGTGCCTGTGTTTGATGACTAGGCTAGTTTTAGAAAGGGCTAAACGAATTTTAATAGTACTTTCACTGGATGTTAGATAATTTTAAAAGAAATTATTTTTATTATGTTTTATACTGAAAATATTAATTATCGCTGAGCGAATATTAAAAAAAACCCATAAAAGTTAAGAACTCCAGCGAAAGCACGGACAATAGCTCGTAAAAATAAAGAATGAAGAATGTAGCAGAATTGCTTTCATTATTTTATTCATCAAGCATTATATTTTTTATGTTATTTAATTAAAACACCAGTCGAATGCCGACGTGGCCCGTCAGATACTTAACTAAGGCATTTACATTACCAGATCACTCTTAATTACACTTTGTTTTTCAAAATTCACGCTCGAATGGGCCCTTAGATATTATACTACTTTTTACAGACCGGATATTTCTTAGCTCGCTATTTGACGGAAATACAAACAAAGAGACGAGAAATAAATGAATCTTCTATTCAAAAATTAAGCTTTAATTAAGGGTATTTGCGTTAGCGTACAGCTTTTATTAAATTAAATATCAATAATTATTTTAATAATTGCGATTGTAAAATAATCACTCACACGATCACAAACATCGATTTCGTTGACAATCTCATTTACAGGAAATGTAACTATTTTGGTCTATAGTGACGATTGTGATTATATTCCTCTTAGGACAGAATAGAGTCTATCAATAGACTAAATTTGGACTTTTTCCGTCAACTTATATGAGTCACTCATTGTTGTTTTTTAATTTCATTTTTATAAATTTATATTATTATCAGTTACCTGATGGAAATAGAACACCTGGATTCACCACAAATAATTCAAATCAAAATTAGCCAAATCGGTCCAGCCGTTCTCGAGTTTTAGCGAGACTAACGAACAGTATTGATTTTTATATATTATAGATAGATTTAATTTTAAGTTTAAAAATGACCCCACGTCTGTTTTTCATCTATTCTCTGGTGTGCTATCAGAAACGCCAGGAGGGTACAAAGAGAAGCGTGCGTCCAATCGAGCGTTATAATGACGGTGCAACTCCATTGATATTGCGCATTTCGACGCACGATTTACCACTACGGGCTATTTGCCGCCCACTAGGCTCCTCCGGTGATGTATGTGTGTGCGGACGTCGGGTGACTTTTGTTTTGGTATCACTTTCGGTGTACCGATGTTTATACAGAATGTTCTCATATACATACATACATACGATCACGCCTGTTTTCCTGTAGATGTAGGCATAGACCACAGACCTCCATCTGCTTCGATCCCGGTACACTTTCTTTTTTTTTTTTAACAGCCCCTATATGTCCCACTGCTGAGCACGGGCCTCTCCATTTCTGAAGGAACGGACGTTAACTCATTACGCTTGTCCAATGAGGATTGGCAGGGTTACCAGATTCGGAATAAATATTTGTAAATCCATACATATATTTATTCCGATACGGGGATCGAACTCGCGACCATTGACTCCACGGGCGAAGGGCCCCACTACTGAGCCAATTGGTCGTCACACTTTCTTTGCTTCACCTGAATTCATCACTCTTTTCATACAAGCTCTTCGGTAAAGGGTACTTTTGACCTGGCCTCATATGACTGTTATACCCAGATTAAAAATTACCTAGTTTTATTTTATGCCAACAGCAATTTTGTTTACAAAATATCGTTTCTAATATTAACATTTTGTATACAAAATTAGAAATATTGTTTCATAAAATTAATACAAAGCTAAATTAATGTACCATGCTACCATTTTAAAGAGTTAATGACCTCAAGGATCAATGGGTCATTTTACTTTACCTCATATGGAGCTGCTGTATTCAACATTGACACACCTTCAAGTTTTTTATTTGAATTAAGAATTCATTTCATAAAAATGTCGTTTCTTTTAACTTGAACTTGATTAATGTGTTGTTTATTATACGAAAAGGAGAACACCCTGTGTAGTCTGGTTACGGTTAAACTATTTTTATATTTATCACGCGCGGAAAACTAAGGAAGCGCGTTAATGAGGTGTGCTTCGCTCTCTTTGTTCTGTTTTATCATGCTTTTAATAACGAATCGTTACCTAATGTTAGCGATAACACAGAGAACGGAAAATTATTTTTAATCTTAAAACATGCAGTTGAGAAAACACTTAATATCTGTTTTATATACCCATGAATATAAAATTTAATGTAGAAAGATAACAAATTTATTAAATATTTTGTTAATAATATATAACTTACATTAAAATTTTCAACCGACGACCGATTGGCTCAGTGGCGGGGCCCTCCGCCCGCGGAGTCAATGGTCACGGGTTCGATTCCCGTATCGGAATAAATATTTATATGGATTTTTAAATGTTTATTCCGAGTCTGGTAACCCCCCCAATCCACATTTTCCTTTCCTGCCCCTTTCTTTCTTCTCTATCCTTTGCCTTCCTCTCCGCCAATCCACGGTCTGCCGTGCCAATGGATGCGTGGCTCCCCCGGGGGACTATGGTGCCTTACCTCAGTATGCACGGCTCTGCTGGGGCTGACCTCCATCTTCCCTTGCGGCTCGTGGGATTCACTAAAGACGAATTTAATATAACTAATTTGTCGAAAAATGACGGCGACGTGGTTCGCCACCCGTCACGTCCTGATTCTCACGAGGGCGAAAAGCGACCAATGACGAGCCGTTTCGCTGCGATGAATGGCAGCGGATGAAGCTCTGTGGTCTCTGCCAACCCCTGCGGGGAATAGGCGTGAATATATAATAATAATAATAAATAATAAAATTTTCAACTATTTATATGTATGTATGTATATACTTATATATTTGGGCTATCATCTTTGTTTATTAATATTTTCTTTCTTCTCTATCATAATAATGATAATGCATCATCAACCTACATCAAATTATCTTCTTAACATTGTGTCTATCCTACGGTTGTCTGGATGAAATCGCTATTAGCGATAAAACCGCTATTTCTATATACATATTCAGTCATAAATCAATCAGTCAATAATTGTATAACTTTGTTTTTGGTGTACAATAAAGAATATATCTATCTATAACACCTAGGAATGATATACCATTTAATGTTATTTTAAGTTTGTGTTAATAGGTAAGTTATAAAAACTAGTATAGTATTCTAGCTACATACTAGTTTCCTTTAAATAAATAATTTATAATAAGAACTAAAAAACTAAATCGCGGTAAGCGCTTTTTGATGCGATCGCCGGCTGGTTTACTACAACGACAAGATTTCATTAGTAACTAACGGGAAGTAAGAAGAAAAAATAATACGACTATTCCATTTTTAATAAGTATTCATATTTGTTAATTTTTTTTTAATTTCTAAGATACAATTAAATAAATAAAATTTGCGATTTAGTACGGTGCGTTTTTTTATAGCTTTCTAAGCACTACTGATCCCTCCGCAGCATTCTCGGCATTCACTGGCCAGAGAAAAGAATTAATGAAGACCTGTTGAGACGCTGCAACGGAATCCTCATCAGCTTGAAGATAAAGCCTCGCAAGTAGAACTGGATCGGCCACACTCTCCTCCGGGAGCCCAATCATCTCCCTAAGCAAGCCCTAGATTGGAAGTTTAGAATTATTATGAAAAATAGAATAAGAATTGGCAAAAAGAACCGTGGCCGCTCCAAGCAAACATGGCGACACGACAACAGAAGCAGGTAGCATCGGAATGACCTGGAGCGAAATAAAGCGCGTAGCTCAAGTTAGAACGCGATGGCGGAGCACTGTGGACGGCCTCTGCCCCACATGGGGGTAATAGGAACATATGTAACTCCAAGCACTACCACTCTGTGGTACTAACTACCTACAATTGATTTCAAACTGATATGATATTTTGACCTTCAGAAAATAAGCTTACGCTTGTATTAAAGGCTGACATCACTTCTGGCGTTAAAGGTATATCAATCTATCTATAGGTAGTATCTATCTATAGGTATATCTATCTATGGGTGGCATTGATAGCTTTCATTCGGATGACATAGTTGCTCTATGTGCAAACGAGCATACCCATACTTGCAATACTGGCTATTTCATAAACTATATACTTATAGAAATTGGTAATGAAGCAAGTGGGTTATCTGATGGTAAGCTATGAATTCTTCAAATCACTTGCAAAACTGTATTTTTTTGCAAACACTTTACACCCATAACCCTACCCTTGGATTTCCTTCTCAAATGTAGATACTTTTATAAATATAGAAACAATGACGACAAACACCCAAAATTAGAAAAAAATAAAAACTATACAAATAAGTCATCGGATGATCCTGATGGCTCAGTGGCGAAGTGCATCACTGCATCGAAGAGAATCGAAGAAAAAATATCGAGTCATATCCATAATAATATACCGTTTTCCTGTGATCATTTATTTCAGTATCTCTGTATCGATGTGCAACAGAAAAAATGCTTCGAACGTTTAAAATCCAAAGTACATTTTTACTGATAGTTATTCAGACAGTAACAAAGGCACATACATTCTCATTTTGTCAATCAAGCATTTTCTCAATTCACATTCACCATATTTGCTGAATGCCGCATCCATAAAAAGACCATTTTTTTAGCCGCGTTGTCGGGCGCGTATCAAGAGTTTTTGTAGCGCTCGGCCATCGAGTTGTCCAAGTAGTTTTTACTCGTTGCGGCATCGGCGGTGGATTTTTTGCGGACCCCCAAACTCATCATGGCTTGTCAAGTACGCACCTATATATTTCTGAACGCACCCGTCACTCGTCGACGTAATTGATAGAATCCTTTAGGGGAAAAACGTTATTTTTATCTTGAAAAAGATTCACGTTAACAAATAAATAGTACAATAGAAGTAAATAGTAGAATATCGACATTAACAGGTAACATTTTACCGTATTACTGCCTTTCTTAGATCAATGTTCTAATTATTTGTCTTTTATCTGCATCTGCAGTACCCTTGGTATAGGGGATTTTCATGGGTGGTGCTAGTTTCTCACCATCAGGTAACTACATTAGTTCGATTGCCTATCTCTTCCATAAGAAAAAACTAATAATTTCAAAATTTATTTTTGTTTATTTATTACAAATATAATGAAAATAAAAAAATATGTATATTTGTTACTGCGTATATATTGGTAAAATTTTTAATTTCTTGCAGCTGCGTATTATAAAACTGTTTTTCATCAAACGAATACAAAATATAGCAAATATTTTAAGTAGATACATATTATTTAAAGAAATTGAAATATTTCTCTGTAATATCAAAATAACTGTTTTTCTCCGAACCTGTATGCTTCTGTCATTCTTCTAGGTATTTCACATGAAAACAAATTTGTTAGTAATGAGTTAGGTTATTTATATCCCGGGGAAAATGTGAAGTTCTTAAAGAATAGCTCGTACCTAAAAAAAATATTGAATTTAAATTGTCTATTTTCTGTGTAGATCGCTTTACCTAAAAATGTAAAGATGATTAGTGGATGTCAGGCGTTACTTTGCGGAAATCCATTACTATGCGGACAGTTAGAACGTTTACTTAGCTAAGATGCGCGACAAGCAAACAAAAACAGAAAAATAATAATGAACAGCTCGTACCGAAATAAACATTGAATTTAAATTGTCTATTTTCTGTGTAGATCGCTTTACATAAAAATGTAACGATGATTAATGGAGTCAGGAGTTACTTTGCGGAAATCCATTACT
Organism: Baronia brevicornis; assembly: GCA_031353405.1. Taxonomy (NCBI): domain Eukaryota; kingdom Metazoa; phylum Arthropoda; class Insecta; order Lepidoptera; family Papilionidae; genus Baronia; species Baronia brevicornis. The sequence goes on along the minus strand of JASFAT010003035.1, from coordinate 777,630 downwards.
ATGTGGACAGTTTAAACACACATTATTATTTTTCTGTTTTTGTTTACTTATCGCGGATCTTAGCTAAGTAAAAATTCTTACTGTCAACATAAAAATGTAAAGATATATAATACAATTAAAAATCCTTCTTGTATTTTTTGATTTATAATATTTAGTGAAATTATCATTGAACTTAATCATTAAACTTATCATAAACTTTTTTATAACACATAAACGCATAATTTTATCATGCATGACATGGATTAAAATAATGAACGGCAATGATTTTTAAATTGCGTTTAAAACACAGTAATTGTCTATTGCGAATATTATGGGGAAGAGTTTCACGATCGTGTGGTGTGTATGGTGAAAGATTTATGATAAAAGCTTAAAAAATGTGAAGGAGTTTTGACAAGAGGACATGTACATAATCTTAAAAACTAAGAGTGAGAAGAGAGAATATGAAAACGCGCAAAACGCCGGGAGAAGATTGGTTTATATGTTATTAAGTAAGGATAGATAATGAACGTTTTAAAAATAACGTATAAAAAAAACATTTTACCTCTTTTGTGATAAAAATAAGATTTTTGTAAAACTTAATCTTACATTCAGAAACTAAAGATCATTTTGAATTGTCCCTGTTAATAATCGTGCATTGTATTAATATTTTATTACTAACAACAAAGCTACAAATAATTAAAAACAAGCCTGCAGTTCCTATATGATAAATGTCTGATTTTAATTTTAAACCTTGATTGCAGTTCCAATAAGATAAGAAAACGATCGAATTGCACGTACAGAAATCACGGATCGATGTATCGATAAGCTCTGTAATCATCATATGACGAGGAGGCGTGAATAACACTCGCAAGTTATGATACCGATAAATCGAGCAAAGTCAACATATTAAATACTCGGTTTGCAATCGCCTGAATCGGTTGATTTATTCAATTAAAGTGCATATTCATTCGGCCTTTTACGGTGATCTTAACGAAGGTTAAATTGATTTCATTTCTTGGCGCTTAAGTATTTTAATTGGAAGTGACAAAGTAATACCAAGATAAACTGTATATTTAGAATCTATAATTATTTTAGTACGAAACTTTGAACATAATACATTATGACAGACAGAGTTCTCCTTGCTATTATTCTTATATGAAAAAGGTTTTTTTATGGGATAGGAAGGCAAACGAGCAGGCGTGTCACCTGATGGAATGCAATCAACGCCGCCCATAGACATTCGCAGCGCTATAGGCAGTGTTGAAGCGTTGCCGACCTTTAAGGAAAGTGTCATAATGGGAGTGGGAATGGGAGAGGTATGGGAGGGTGTTGGGCCTCCGGAACTCAGCGTCTCACCGTACAAAGCGCGGTAGCTTTGTAAACTACCATCGGTTTACTGCGGGAGTGTAGTAAATCCCCAGGCGAATTGGCCCATTCATGCTACAGACATATATTATGCCATTCTTGACAAAGTATTCGTCTGCAGCGTGGCTCTACCAATACGATAAGCGAATCGAATGGGCATATAAGTTGGTTGGAGATAAGTTAAGATAAGTTGGTTGGAGAAGGAAGACGGATGTTCGCTACTAGCTGGACTCAAAAAGTGGCCAACGACGAGGTTCTCCGACAAGTCAAGCAAACACGTGAACTTTTGCAGACGGTCAAAGGTACAAGTTGTTGCGACTGATCATGATGGGAAAAGTCGCGGGCAAAAGATAAGTTGGTTGGAGAAGGAAGTCGTGTGGCTACGTAATATCAGGGAGTGGACCGGGATAGCGAGTGCCTCAGATCGCGAACGAGCTCGCGAAGGAGGAGGAGAGTTGTGCTGAGCTGCCAACCTTCGCAAGTTGGAAGGGCACTCTTAGAAGAAGAATATTCAAATAAAATACTGAGATAAATTCTTATAAGAAAAGTTCGTAATACTAAGTGAGACGACTATATTAAAATATGCCGTTTGAATAGCTTTGTATTCGTTAGCAAAGTGTTCGTTCGACCGGGTTAGATTATATTGCGAGGGTTCTCATTTCAAAATTTAGAACAAGTAGATCAGAGCACTTTATTAAAGTTGGCGCCGATACTCCATTGTTGCCATTTATTGATGTCCTTTCATTTGCGCATGAATGGTTACAGTATTCAGACACATTGTATTAAATATATTAAACTTTTCTATTAGTTACATTTTAGGTATTGGATATATTTTCAGTTAGCCGTATAATTTTCAGTTTCTGCCCGAGAATATTTTTTGATTACATTTTATTTTTCAAGATGTGAACCGAGCTTTGTCTTAACGGATTCTTTATAGGGGTACGAACTTCATCAATCCTTTCTCATAAATAACAATTATTGAGCCAAGCTTCCATTTTTTTATGGGATAGGAAGGCAAACGAGCAGGCGTGACACCTAATAGAAAGCAATCAACGCCACCCATAGACATCCGAGTGCCATAGGTAATGCAGAAGTATTGCTGGCCTTTAAAGAAAGTGTCATTATGGGAGGGGGTTGGGCCTCCGGCACTCAACCGCTCACCGGACGAAGCGCGGTAGCTAAGCTACCACTCAGATGCCGGTTTTCTGTGGGAGTGTGGTACTTCCCCGGGCGAGCCGGCCCATTCAAGCTGCAGATAAATAATATGCCATTCTCGACAAAGTCTTCGTCTGCAGCGTGGCTCTACTAATACGATACTTTCCACTACCATACCATGCAAAAGAAAGTTTGTAAAGTAAAAGTTCAACCGGTACCATATTTGATTGTGAGACATATTTGATGCAGGTTGACTGGGAGAGAATACCCAATGGCATTAAGCTGGCCTGTTCTACTCACTGAGCAAATTTGAATAAATAACCGAATTAAAATACATGTATGTACCTTTATAAAACAAGTTGTAATATCTCCCAATGACTGGAAACGCCTGTGGTATTCCAGCTGTCTGCGATATATCCCATAAAACGTACAAGTCATATTTTAATTCTTTCCACTCATAGCCACGTACCCGGTCGGTTCTCACCCCCTAGACCTTAGGGTCTATGGGACTAATAGGGACTATACTTACTAAAGTTCAATCCTCCCCTACATGTTTAACGTAGAATCATGACGAGTTTAAAATCAGCACACACACATATGTGTACCTCCGACACGGCGCCAGGCCGATGGACTCTGCGATTTGCGCAGATTGCCAACTATATTTTACTTGCCCGCGAGCTTCCAGCCCGCGGGCCCTGAATATGATAAAGCTGCGAAAGCCAATAGGCTACCAGCATTAACATCTTCGAATCCAATCCACTCATAGCTTCATGATGGAATTAAATGTCATTGGTTTTATTACATATACAAAAATGACAAGGACTTAGAACAAATACCTACATCTCATACAAATACTGATGCGGATATCGAAACCGCGACCTTTAAAGTGCCATCCAGTACCACCTTGCCAATGCGGTATTATAGTTTTCAAATTGCATTTCCAAAAATATGATTCAAAATGAAGAAATCACCGGAGAACAAAGTCATCGGCACAGTTATTCGAGTTTGATAATTGGAATTCAATATCACTTCATCCAAAGTGGTATTTCAAAACCAATACGACATTGGAACCATGAAAAAACAAGCCTACTCATACCTTAAAAGCCGGCAACGCTTTCGTAGTGTCTATGGTGTTACAGATGTCTATGGGCGGCGTTGATTTAAATCAGGTGGCACATATGCTCGTTTGCCAACTTATGACATAAAAAAGCGTCAATGGGTTGGTCATATTCGTTGGAAACCTGTTGAAGATGGGTGCTGTAATAAAGAATGTATGACGTAAGGTCAGTAATGACTGGATGAAGCGACAGTGGAATACCAGAAATTTGGGTCTTGTAGCGTAAAATCAGGCTAGATGGCGTGCCAAAAGAGAAACTTATGTCCAGTGGACTGCCATAGGTCGATGTACAAGAAGATATGAAAAGAAGGAATTTTTGATTGAGGTCGCCGAAAACACAACTTTAAACGCCCGTCGATTGAGATCAGTATCGCAGTTTTGATTAAAAAAAAAAAGAAACAGACGGGAAACGGCTCCTATATCCGGTGCACTTGTTCTTTTTGTCGCTGCGGCCAAATACACGAGCCCCTCGTAAAACCAAGCGATGATAATAGAAACAACGGGTGAGTCATTGCAAAGGGGGTTATAGAATTTTTATGCGCTTTTTAAATTCCTTTTGAATGTATTCAAACGATCCCAGTATCATAGTGTTATCACTTTTTATGGGGTAGAACGCAAACGAGCAGGCATGTTGTCCAATGGAAAGTCATCAATGTCAGCCCATAGACATCTGCAACACCAAAAGTATTGCAGACCTTTGAGAAATAAAAAAAAATTCTGCTTTTGGATTTTCTAACACATTGGTTCATGTTCGAAACGCTAAAGGTGGCTGGATCCACAAAGTGGTGGTTAAGAAAATTCGGAATAATATGCACCGTACTGGATCGCTGCTCATCCAGTAAGGTGTGTTTTTTTTGTTATTCGTTCAATTATCCACTTTTTTCCTGTTTCATAATAGTTTTAAATATTAATTATTGTTATGAGTTATCTTGGGTTCAGGGATCAAAAAAATGAAATGGTCCACTAGTTTTACTTCTCTTCTACTATTTTTTTTCGATTTTATTTCGTATTAAATTTTTAAACTCTTAAACTCGTGTTTGAAGCACCGTCGCATCTTTATATAGGTAAAACGCTCGAAAGTTATAGCATTCCGAAATTCGAAAATGTTCCAGCAATGTGTAGTCTTTTCTAGATATCGTCCTGTCATTTCCGCGCGCGGCTATTTTATATTAACTGTTCTTGACGGACGTCTTGTCAATTTATTTTTAAAAGTTGTAATGGCTTGCTTGATCAGGATTTTGAGACTTCCAAATGAGGTTTTAATCGTTTCATAAAATAATTATTTTTCATAAACGATTTCGTTTATCTGACAGGAAAGAATGAGGATTTCTGCACTAAGTGCACTTGTGCACTAAGTGTGCGGCTCACATGTTTTGAGTTATAACAAAAATAATCTTAAAAACTTTTTCATATTTTTATATATTTAAATACACAGACCGTCCTTGTTAATGTTTCAATCATAATGCAGAGGAAGTGTTTGTATATAGCCTGCATCTTGATAAACATATTGTCGGATGCCCTTGGTATGAAACGATGATATACGTAAGATTCTAAGAAGCATTAGCAAACTACCACAAGCTAACGATGACGGAAAGTGGTAAAATGTGGTAGTTCCTAAATTGACAAACTTCACAAGTCTTGAAATATTCTATACTGTAAAACTTATGTACATACATACTTAGTAGGTATTGAAAAATAACTCATTTTGTAAGCTCATAAATAGTCAAGGCTTTGTCTTACAGCTAGTTGCCTATCTGCTCATAAACTTATAACACGCTCTTAGTAGAATATCATGTCTCATATTCGAGCTTTTTAAGCCGAAAAAGGGGTGCGAGTTAAAAAAAAACACATAAAAATTGGGGCCTTTGCCCAGTTGACGCGTTCAACGAATTTTATTACATACGACACGTTGACGAATAGGGCGTAAATACTTTTCTTCATGTCAAAGAGTAAATTTTTTAATAAGTTTAATGTGATTTGTAGGCATCAAACACATTTTCGCATGCGGTTTCCCACATAGAATAAAACCAGGAAAAAATATTAGTGGCTGGGCGTCTAACTTGATAAAAAAAGTCTGTGATGTCCGATCCAAGTGACTTCAAGCGAGGATTACGGAGCACCTATAAATTCTGAGAGAGGTCAATGGCCAAGAGGACTGTTAAAGCTGTATTTATTATAATGACGAATGCTTTTTGTTTGATCTTTTTTTTAAATATGGTTTTTCATAAATTGTCAGTTTTCCAATAAGTATTTTCAGAGGAACAAAGGCAATCAGTATATGTCCATCACATAAATTGACGACTCATTGGCTCAGTGGCGGTGCTGGCGCTATGGAGACTATACCTATGGAGGCAAAGGTCGAGGGTTCAACTCCCGCATCTGGATAAATACATGCATGGCCTACAGGTATTTATTTCGAGGCTTGTTGGGTCGCTAATCCGTATTGTATAAGCTTTGTGGATAGTAGTGTATATCCACAAAGCAATTTGTGGATAGTAGTAGTGGATATGGGCTGTGAAAAAAATACATAAATGTGGGAAATGTGTATGTATGTATATTGGTGTTGATTGCCTTCCATCAGGCGACACGCTTCCGTGTTTGCCCCCATATCCCGTAAAAAGAAAATCTTCTAATAGTCGCTTCATACTTTAATCACGGAAAAAAATGGGGTATTCTATGTCGGGAACCACAGTAAATACCTTATTATATAGAATGTTATATTATTTATTCTTTGACATTTTGGGCACGGCGTCGACACAGCATTGCGTGACAACCCTACTGCACGCACGCTGTCAAATGATAACTCCACGTCTATCAATTTCCAGAAGAATGGAACACTGCGGAGTGCTTAAAGTTTGTTATGGCCTTCATAGATAAGCAGGCCCTGTGGAATTAGTAAGTCACAGCGGTATAAAGTTAATAATAGCCCTAGTATTTTTACTGCTTTGAAAATAACTCGGGTCAGTTTACTTCTATCTCGAAGAGTAACTACACTCGTAAAATTGAAACGCCGGCGGTATAAACAAGATTAGTATAATATATAACTTAAACTACTTTCCTTTCAATGAAACTTTTTGTTGTTTAATAAGAATCAATAATAACTTTGCTATAATCACGAAAGCCAATTAGAAAAATAATATTACTACTCGAAATTTTTTTTGCGTTGTTTCACTAAAGGTTTACTATTCAACCACGGGTACAAAATTTTAAAATGGATCGTCAGAATTATAAGCAAAAAAGGGCCATCTCATCATCATATAGTAATTATAAAACTATATATTTCTATTATCATATTTATATAGTAATAAGACTCAATATAACTAAACCCTTACATTTATTATAGTGAAGTTAAATGAATATTGTACTAAGAGCAAAGAACACAAGAACATACTGTCTTTCCTTTAACAGAGACTGTAAGAAGTGTTGTTAATGGACGCATTCATAGTTATACCCTACATGGCAAATTAAGATAAAAACAAATTACTCATTAGATCATGGTTAAATTGTAATTATAGTGAAAAAATCTATAATATTAGAGTAAAATTTTGTAATGTATAGTCACGCTGCAGACGAATACTTTGTCAAGAATGGCATATTATTTGTCTGTAGCATGAATGGGCTGCCTCGCCCGCGAAAGTACCACACTCCCGCAGAAAACCGGCGTCTGAGTGGTAGCTTAGCAACCGTGCTTCGTCCGGTGAGCGGTAGAGTTCTGGAGGCCCAACAACCCTCCTTCCTCCCCCCTCCCATAATGACACTTTCCTTAAAGGCCGACAACGCTTCTGCACTGCCTATGGCACTGCGGATGTTTATGGGTGGCGTTGATTGCTTTCCATCAGGTGATACGCCCGCTCGTTTGCCTTCCTATTCCATATAAAAAAATAATCATTTAAAAAAATATAGATATGTATGTGATAACTTAGAGTGCAACAGTCGTCGACTATCAATAAATAAATAAAAAATGGCAATCCCTCGCAGTATTTTTATATGCCATTAAAAAATCTTTGTACCTTTTTACAGCCTGTTGAATCGCAAAAAACACGGCACGTCAGTACGCGGAGAGCTACGTAAAGGCCGTACAAGCTGATACGTCCACATCATCTTTATTAATGGGGACAAATTAAGCCTTGTTTAAAACGGGAGCTGTCCAATTTTTCTCGTTCAGTTGGCAAATTAAATACAACGAATGTTACTTAAGCCCCAACGTTGAAGGATTAAGGAATTTCAACTTAGGAATAATAATGTTGAGGTTTTGTTTTATTTCCACCACACTGGTACGTTTTAAAAGCGCTTAACTTGAAATAAAAATAAAACGCTCCCATTTCAAATGAGTTCGCAAACTTCATTTAAATAAAGCTTTAAAATATTCCATATAGATTAATTTTATTTTCACAGCTAATATTATAATATATAAATATATACTTTTATTTTCACTCATGTTACGGGACTCTAGTTCACACACTAGGACAGCCTGTGTTGTAGGAAATTAGGCTCTTCCCTTAGTTATTAGAACAATGTAAGAAAACAAATATTTTTGATATTCAAAAAACTTATTTCGGAAAAAAAATATTTAAAAATACAATAATGTTATTAAAATATAAATAAAAATAAATGATAAAAAAAAACTACAAATGTGTGTACAGGTGTGTGTGTGTTTGTGAGTGTATGTGTATGTAGACGGGTGGGTGTTGTGTGTGTGTCCAAAAAAAAGAACCTGCTTCCTGCACGTATATTGTATGAAATTAGTATGTTGAGCGCTTATGTCGCACTGCTGATCCCGGCTCTTCATTTAGGATTCGATTTCGGACATTAACATATTGTCCAAATAGGATTGAGGATGCACCCAGTATTGGAATTAAATATCTGTTCGCAACTATTGACTCTAAATTGAAATCTAATATCATTAATTGTACGGGAAACATGAAACACCATCAACCGAAAAAACTGAAGAGATTTAAGAACCTATTATATCGACTCAAAAACAATACTATGTACTTTTTTGAGTCGATATGTATATAATATACACACATATCGACACACATACGATACACATATCAAAAAAGCAAAAACGTTGTAAATGACACAGGTGTCAAAACATTTTATTGCATATTCGGATCAGAAAAAAATACTGCGTCGAATGGTTTGAATCTCATATATCTACGACAAATAGAAAATTTTGTACGGCGTTGAAACTGACTGTTTTTGAGGGATCAAATACATTTTTTTCAGAAATCTTAAAAGTTATTTGGCACTCATTATCATCATCAAGGCATTACTGCCGCGAGTGGGACTTAGTCTGGTTCAGTAAATTTTTCCAGTCGTAGCATCGCTTAGCTTTTTCCATCCAGTCGCTCCCACCAATTGCCTTTAAATCGACCTCGACTCCATCTAACCATCTGAGCTTAGGCCGTCCGCGGCTTCAACGACCATCTGGTTTGCCGTCGAGTAGTCGTTTAGGTACTCTAGCCTCGTCCATCCGTACCACGTGCCCAGCCCAACGAAAGCGTCCAATCTTAATGATTTTGATGACGTTCGGCTCATTGTACAGACCATATATCTCGTGATTGTAAAATGTACGCCATCGCTCATTTTCCAACACCAAAGATACGTCTTCATTTTTTGATTATTAATGGAGTCAGGCGTTACTTTGCGGAAATCCATCAATATATGGACAGTCAAAAGTTTTACTTAGCTAAGATCCGCGACAAGCAAAACAATAACAGAAAATTAATAATGTGTGTTTTTCCGTTGGGTTTAGTGGATTTATTTGGAACTTAAACCAAAAACTTACCGAAAATCGGCCATCAACTCTCCACCCACCAACCACTATACACAACGCCAAACACACACTATCACTTTTCCGTCTTGTACACGACACGTGTTTCGCCCCAACACGAGGCATCTTCAGGTATAGTAGACTCTACGGAAGACAACCGAAAAGTTTATTAATTTTCAACAGAAAAAAGAACAGAAAAAACACACATTATTAATTTTCTGTTATTGTTTTGCTTGTCGCGGATCTTAGCTAAGTAAAACTTTTGACTGTCCATATCTTCATTTTTTTTTTTTTTAAATTTCAATTAAAATTTTATTTGGCACTGGTGGTAATTTTTTTTTGCAGTTTACTAAGTTTTCTTTTTTGTGCTTCGATATGTACAAATATATAGATACATTATACATATTATAGGCAATTAAGTACAAATACCAAATGTAATCTGAAATTGAGTTCGGCAACATTGTTGTCCGCGCTTTTTATTTTGTGCCCGTTCCATAATTACTTTGGCGTGAAACGCGGGTGTCGCCGGTGCATTTGACAGGTGGTGTACGCTATAATTGCATGCAGGGGCTGGTGGATACAAAGCCCTTTATTCCGATAAAAATTAGAATTTCGCCTATTTAGTTAGTTTTAAATAGGTTAACAACACTCACTACATATATAACTTATTAACCTTTGCCCGCGGCTTCGCTCGCGTGGAATTTGATCTGCCACATTAAGTTTCGTGACAGATCATTTTAAATAAGCGTAGACCAATCAATACAGGAGCGCTTTTCTTCGACGTGGCAAAAGCCTTCGACAAGGTCTGGCACAACGGTTTGTTATATAAACTATACGACATGAGTGTGCCCGATAGACTCGTTCACATCATACGAGAATTCCTTAGGAATCGAACCTTCCGCTTTCGCGTCGAAGGAACGCGCTCCTCTCCCCGCCCCTTAGGGCGGGGAGGTTTCCTGAGGATCCTGCCTCTCGCCACTTCTGTTCTCACTTTATACCGCCGACATTTCCCAAGCACGCGAACGTGTCGCTCGCCCTATTTGCGGACGACACCGCCCTCTACACTTCTGATAGGGTCAAATACCGCGTGTCGAAACGGCTCCAAACTGCGGCCACTACTCTTGGTGAATGGTTCCAAAATGGAGAATCGAGGTAAATCCCGAGAAAAGTGAAGCAATTTACTTCTCAAGGGGGCACAGTAGAGACTCCACAAACGAGGCGGCCGACTCTTAGATATCACTCTCTTTGGCAGACCTATCCCGTGGAAAAAGTCTGTCAAATATTTAGGCGTCACCCTCGACAATCACCTGAATTTTACTAAAAACATTCAAAACGCTCGATCCAAAGCGGCCTTCGTCTTAGGTCGTCTTCACCCTTTAATTAACGCCCGCAGCAAACTGTCCCTCAGACACAGAAGCTGCTTCTTTACAAAACATGCGTCCGGCCAATCATTTCCTACGCAAGTGTCGCCTTCGCACGTGCATAAAGAAAAAATAAATAAACTTCAAGTGATACAATCGCTTCATTCGTCGAGCCACCGGTGCTCAGTGGTTCCAGCGCAATATTGACCTCCACTGCGACCTTAACTTGCCGAGCGTCAAACAACACTTTAAAACACTCTCTAAAAACATTTTTGAGAGATCCGAATCCCATCCGAATCCACTGGTGGTACAATCGGTAAATTATTCACCCGAATTTAAACGCGCGCCCGAAAAGACGACGCCCGCGTAACGTGTTACACGATCCGGACGACGAAACAGCGTCGTTCGGATCCACTCACGACACCAACACTCACACGCACCCCGGCCTAGCCGAGCACGTAGAGTAAGGGAACACTTCTACACCAGCCGCTTACACGAGATTCTCTCCCGTACCCGGTCCGGTTTTCACCTAGACCTTAGGGTCTATGGGACTAATAGGGACTATAGTTACTAAAGTTCAACCTCCCCTACATGTTTAACGTAGAATCGCGGCAAGTTTAAAATCAGCACATACACATGTGTGTACCTCCGACACGGCATCAGGCCGATGGAGTCTGCGATTTGCGCAGATTCCCTATAATTATATTTTACTAGCCCGCGGGCTGAAAGCCCGCGGGCCCTGAATACGATAAAGCTGTTAAAGCCAATAGGCTACCAGCATTAACATCTTCGAATCAATAATCATTTTAAATAAATATATATTTATTTACTTATTTTATGGTCCACAAATTTGGTCATAGTGACTTCCACATAAAACGTACGCGGGCTTTTATTTAGAACTATTCAAGACAAACAATCCTACGGTACATCATCTTTGTGTAACTCCAATGGTTTAGGCAGCGTGCGCCAAGATAGCTCTCAGAGGCCAGATTTTTTCCGACTTAATTGACATCTATCGTTATATTACGACCAAAAAAAATTATATAAAATCATTACAAATTGTAGCCTATATGTTATTCCGATGTATAACCTATATTACTGTAAAGTTTAAACAAACATACATACTCACAAACCTTTTGCATTTATAATATTAATAGGAAATAGGATAGGATAGGATTTTGTTTCACTAATTTAACCCTTCTTTGCATGATTTTTTCTTTATTGGTGAAATAAATCAAGGTGACATAATTCATGTTCAAAATTAAAGGAAAAATGGTTAAAAAAATCTTAGTATATATTTATAGTATAAATTTAGTAAAAAACAATATGATAGAAATTACCATTATCATGCAAAGTAAGATCATTGGCTTAGTACTAAATACAAAATAAAAGAGGATATCATTAGATATATTTTATTCTTTATGATAATTAACTAAACAATTATTATTTTTAATACAAGAAATTGTAAAATATAATAAAACAAAATCATACGTTTATTGCAATTACAACAAATAGCGGAATGATAACTTCAAGTTCGTTTTACTGACAGTGACACTTGCTTATTTTTGACAGCTATGATTTTTTTTATGCAATGAACATTAAAAAGGTATCCCAGACACGATCAAATTGAAGTGAACTTGTTCTTTTATATAATTTTTGGGCATTCAGTGTTATAATGGAAATTTCCACCATTATGCAAAGAAGGGTTAAGTTATATTATACATATAACTTATTTTGTTGTACTAATTTAAGTTACATTTAAAATACCTTATTATTTATATCTATTAGTTTATTTGTATTGAAATGGACATTTCTTTAGCACCGTAGTAATTTGAACTCGACGAAATAAAAAAGCAACATTGAAGAGAGACCAACACATACATCTATAGGATTTATCCTGCAAGAGAAAAAGATTTCAATTTTATTGCGTGTAATCTGTACATATATTTTTTTATTACAATACTAATAGTATTTTTAATATTGCTAGAATTCTTCTTAAGCGTTCCAACTAAACTGATAATGATTTTGCTAGCAAATGATTTACATCAACAGTCAAATGGAGGAGAACTCACGATCTCAGATAGTAAGATCGATCGTTAGAGATAGAGCTATTGCTATTGGAGACAATAAATACTAATTTCACTCTCTCTCTCTCTTTATATAATTTTTTTTAACAGCTCATATATGTCCCACTACTGAGCACGGGCCTATTTATTTGTGGAAGAACGGACGTTAACCCAACACGCTTTTTGAGGGGCTCTAGAACTCAGCCGCTCACCGTACGAAGCGCGGTAGGTAAGCTACCACTCAGACGCCAGTTTTCTGCGGGAGTGTGGTACTTCCCCGGGCGAGTCAACGATTCATGCTACAGACAAATATTATTCCATTCTTGACAAGTAGTCATCTGCAGTGTGGGTCTACCACTATCAAAATGATTATGGATTGGTTTTTTATTACTTAAGTAGTCGCTGCTGCTAGACCTTAGGGAAGAATGGAATGGCTGCATTCTATGCCGGGAAAAACATATTAATGCGAAGTTAACCTGCCTTTTAAATAAAAAATGATTATATGTCTTATATTTGTTTTTCTAAGAAATATTAAATAAGTTGGAAAGCAACGCTGAGGTGTAAAGTTTCAAGTTACAGAGAATTGGAATAAATAAACTTGTGCTTGTGCCATGTGTCCCCTCGGGGTGAGTTTTACATCAGAATTCGTTTAAGGATGAGGTTTCAAGCTTTTCCGTTAATGAAAAAGTGTTTCTCTTTAATGAAAAAGCAACAAGCTCTAAAAGGATTTTATATTTAAAACGAATATAGCTGCTATTTTATTTCATCTTTGAGATTAATTTTTGTGATTAGGTTGTATTACTTAAGAAAATATTTTTATGAATTTTTTCAGAAAGAGAGAGAGAGAGCATTTATATTAATCCTTAACATTTTTTAGAGTCCATATGCTAGGCACTAAAAAATAAATAACGGTACGTAGAAATATGATACATCTGTTCAAAGTGATTTTTTTTTTTTGTACAGCCCATACAGATATTTATTTCGAGTCTGGTAACCTCTCCAATCCGCATCGGATAAGCGTGTTGGGTTTACTGTCCATGTGGACAGTCAAAAGTTTTACACTTTCGATTGTCTTCCGTAGAGTCTACTATACCTGAAGATGCCTTGTGTTGGGGCGAAACACGTGTCGTTTACAAGATGGAAAAGTGGTAATGTGTGTTTGGTGTTGAGTTTCGGTAAGTTTTTGGTTTAAGTTCCAAATAAATCCACTTCATCCAGCACAAAAAACACACATTATTAATTTTCTGTTATTGTTTTGCTTGTCGCGGATCTTAGCTAAGTAACACTTTTGACTGTCCACACTAGATTTCCGCAAAGTATCCTCCATTAATAATCTTTACTGTTTATTCCTCCAGAAGTAGGGAGGCCCTCACCTAGAAATGGGCCATATATGGGCTGTGAAAAAAAAAATAGTTATAAAAAATGTAAATCCTTTATTGCCAGTACATAGTGTACATATTTTTTTGTAGGTGCTGCGGATAATTTGTTAATTAATAAAAAATATAATAAAAATTACTTGTTCATGTTTGACACATTTATTATTTCTGCTACTATTCGACGAAACAGCTCTATTAATATTTGTCTTCCCGAAACCTTGACGGGCGCGTGTATAACGCCAGCCTTACGTGACCCGCCACAAGTGTTTCCAAGTCAATTATTCACTTGGAACTTGACCTTTTATGTTTATCAGTTTGATAAATGCGATCGCTTCGCTTTCTAATGTGCTGTCGGAATTATAAACAAACTCGTTTCAATAGTCGCGTTTTATTTTATCGAGTAACGTGAGATGAGGAGATACGTCGGGTGTTTAGAAGAGTACTTTCATGATAAATAGAATTTTACGGTCTCTATAAAAAATAAAGGGCTTTGTCAACAATCTACTACTTCTCAATAGCCTTTTATCATGATTAGTTAAGTTTAAAATATTTTACCGTTGGATTTAATTCAAGTCAATGAACCCAATAGCTAAGATAATTAATCATAAAATATAATAGGTCGGGCAAAAGCATTTTCGTATTTTGAATGTATTATTAGTAATCAAACCTCTTTGTCTGTACTGAATGTAACTGGCTGGTTTCAATACCATATTAAATGTGACATTCTGAAGATGTAATAAATAAAAAAAACTAGTTCCCGCCATTTTTCAATTCTTTTTCAAACAAAGTGAACGTATGTGACAAAGAAATTCGGTACATTTTAAAGTTTTATTACAAAAAAGGTAAAAATGCGACGAACGCCGCAAATAAAATTTGTGCGGTTTACGGACCTAATGCGGTATCAATAAGAGTAGGACAAATGTGGTTCAAGCGTTTCAAGTCTGGAAATTTTAGTGTGAAAGATGAGGTTCACTCTGGACGCCCTGTCACAGATAAAATCAGTGCCATTTATGAGAAAGTGGAACAAAATCGACATATTAGTAGCTACGACATTGCTAAAAATAGATGTTGATCATAAAACAGTTTTACGTCATTTACGAAAGTCTGGTTACAAGAAAAAACTTGACGTTTGGGTACCACATGATCTCACGAAGAGAAACTATGACAACGCCAGACCGCATTCATCTACAGCCACGCAGCAAAAATTTATAGAGCTTGGCTGGGATGTGTTGATGCATCCTCCGTAAAGCATCAGATTTCCACTTGTTTCGGTCATTGCAGAACTCTTTAGGAAGCATAAAGCTAACCTCAAAAGAACACTGTGAACACTACCAGTCAGATTTTTTTAATCAAAAATCTTAAAAATTCCTACAGGAATAGGATCATGGCACTACCCACAAGATGGCAACAAGTCATCGATCAAAACAGCACATACATATTATAAAGAAATAAAAAATTATACCTAAAAAAATATTTTCCTTTGTATGAACAGTACGAAAATACTTTTGCCCCGACCTAATATTTAAGAATAATATACAATATTTTATAGGCTAGACCAACACAGTTGTATGTTCATTTATGGCTAGATTTTTAGATGGTTCCACATTTTATGTGGACGTTGCGACGAGCTGACAGAGAGAAGATAGATGCCCTAGAAATGTGGTGTTGGCTGAGAATGCTCGGTATCTCTTGGAATGAGTGCAGAACAAACGTCTCCATTCTCCAAGAACTCCTTCCTATATTCCATTCTACAAGGTCGCATGCTTTTCTTCTTTGGACACGTGTCTTGGCGCGATAACACCTCCTTCTAGCGCCTGGTATTGCAGGGAAAAGTGGAAGGGACCCGACTGCGTGGCAGATTTCCAATAAGGTGGACGGATCAGATGAAGACCACTCTCAATAGCCCTCTACATGAATGAAGAAGGCAGCCATGATGATGAATTCTGTTTAGTTGAACAACTCACCACTATATATAACCACACTACATATATATAACCACGACTGCTCTGTAAAGAGCATTACGACATAGAAGAAGAACATTTTACATGAAGAGCTAAATAATGAAATTAAAATATGGTCACGGATAAGATAAGAATCTTGCATCGGTATAAACATATGTATGGTTTACAGAATTTTATTTTAAGTCTATATCTTCCACAAATCCGCTTTGAACTCTTGTTCAAAGCGGATTCGGAGTTCAAAAGTATTCTTATACCTGCGGAGTTTCTTTCGCCGTTTCTTCTCCGTTCCGTGGAGCTTCAATACGAAATGGCAGTAAAAGCTTGAATGTAGGCGAAGTGATCAGGCTTGCGAAGTGAAATTTAATTTATTTTGTAGAAAAATAAAGAATGTCCCGTGTCTAATAGAGTGACTTTTCTATGCTTTTTAATATAAAAAGTCATTTCGGTTGTGTTCCGTAGAGTCTACTATACCTGAAGATGCCTCGTGTTGGGGCGAAACACGTGTCGTTTACAAGGTGGAAAAGTGGTAGTGTGTGTTTTGTGTTGTGTATAGTGGTTGGTGGGTGGAGAGTTGAAGTCCGATTTTCAGTAAGTTTGTGGTTTAAGTTCCAAATAAACCCACTACATCCAGGAGGAAAACACACAATATTAATTTTCTGTTATTGTTTTGCTTGTTGCGGATCTTAGCTAAGTAAAACTTTTGACTGTCCACATAATCCATATATGTGGGTTATATTAAAAAGCATAGAAAAGTGAATAATGTATTATAAAAAGATTCCCAATTTTGTAATAAAGATTTTAGATGAATAATAAGTAACATAACTTATTTGTAACCTTGGTACTGTTACAAGATAACGGGAGTAGGAAAACCTTTAAGTTCTTCAAACCAAAATATTATTAAGGCGTATGGGACACTTGTAAACACGCCAGCGGGTAGTACGCTTTTGTGGGTTCACATCGCATGCAGGAAATTCTTGAATGAATCTCGTGAGCCCGTGAGATCGCTTACTATCATTGTATGTTCCCACGTACAAAGATATTCAGTGAAGGCCCTGTAGTTGATGTACCAAACATTTTTTTTTCACTTTCGTATACATTTTTTATGTTTTAAAATAAATTTGCGTAGATTTAATTCATATAATGATTTTTTAGCCTGGCCTATATATCATGTATTAAAGAGTTTTCTATGTAAGATACGAGTATATATTTAAATGCTTTAAGTATTTTTACAAGGCCTATTTGTTACCATTGTCGACTCATACGATATCCGCGATAAGATGAAATAAGGTGGCTCTATTCTACACAAAGTTTATCTATGGAAACTGGAAAAATTAATGTCAATACAAGAAATCTGTAGTTTTGTTATTAAATAATTAATACATTTTACTATTAGGTTTCAATTATTAATAACTTCATTAAAGAGTAAAACTATATAATAACACGAACTTTATATATTTTTTTCACAGCTAAATAGATAGTTAAATAAATATACTTATGCATTATTGTACATTGAAAACAAAGTTATGCAATTATTGATTGTAATACTGTTTATATACGATAGGAGGTATTATAGCTAATAGCGATATCTTCCAGACAACCATTGGATGGATAGAGTGTTTCAAGATAATTTGATAATTACAGCTCATATACATATATACATATGTACCACTGCTGGGAACGGGCCTCCCTACTTGTGGACGAACGGATATTAACCCACTACGCTTGCCCAGTGAGGATTGGCGGGGTAACCAGACTCGGAATCGGGGGATCGAACGCGCGACCATTGACTCCGTTGGCGGGGGAGCCCGTCACTGAGCCATGTGGTCGTCATAACAATATAACCAACATTTAAAGTAATTCGACTAAGTTATCCTCGAAAATAAAAATCTAAACTTTCTATATAAAGAAGGTAACTCTAAAAGCTTTGTGAATTTTTAATGCTTCTAAGAAATTTGCTGTAAAAAGTACTAATTAAATTACAAAGAGCTCACGGACGTAAACAGATGGCAAAGCTCCTTAATAGCGTGAGTGATTTATTACAGGTGAATAATCTCGTTTCACGTTACGCTGAAATCCGGTCGCTCACGAGGGAAAATATGTTATTTAATTTGCACGCGAAGATGAGTTATGGAGACACATACAACGTTATTCCAATGCGACAGTGTACCTCTTTAAGTACATACATATCCTTTGTTAGGCGGAGTTCTCAGAAAACAGAAGCGATGGGTTCAAAGAATGTGTGAAGTCAAGTGGCTCTCTGATAAAAATATATGTCAAGTGACATGTGAATATCGGTGTAGACGATGTTAAAGGAAGCTCGTGTGATTTATATTTTTATTTTTAAAAGAACACTGCAGACGAATACTTTATCAAGAATAGCATATTATTTGTCTGTAGCATGAATGGGCCGGCTCGCCCGGGGAAGTGCCACACTCCCGCAGAAAACTGGCGTCTGAGTGGTAGCTTAGCTAACGCGCTTCTTACGGTGAGCGGTCTGAGTTCCGGAGGCCTAACACCCTCCCCCTCCCACTCCCCTCCCCCCTCCTAATCCCATAATGCCACTTTCCTAAAAGGTCGGCAACACTTCCGCACTGCCTATGGCGCTGCGGATGTCTATGGGCGGCGCTGATTGCTTTCCATCAGGTAACACGCCAGCTCGTTTGCCCCCCATCCCATTAAAAAAAAAAGAGGACCAATAGAAGATAATGTTACTAGAATCTCTGTTAACCATTTCAACTAGGCTAATAAGGTACTAACAAATGGTTGTCATGTATAGTTCAATGGAAGATACGAGCTCATGATATCAGAACGTAAGTCCGTAATCATTATCAAGTGAGGTTTTGTTCATGATAAGAATAACAGTATCATTTACTTGATAATCAGCTGCATCGACGCTTCGAAGTATAAATTCTCACAACGCATGCTGGGGTATTTGGTGAACAGCTCACCGAAAAATGTCTCACACCTAAATAATTTCGAGTCTTAGTCTCCAAGGAGCATTGCAATACTTCAGCTATATTGTACAAAAGTCCTCCAGCAACATGGAAAAGCTCACAGTTACCGGCAATGTGTAAGGAAAGAGATTCAAGAAACGCAATCAAGAAAGGTGAATGAAGTGTCTAAAATGCTAGACATTGAAGTTTCTGACGTTAAATCAGGCCGAGAACTATCAGAGATGGAAGCAGATTTGTAATGTACACAATGGCGTACTGTAGGATTTGGAGTACAAACGCTCAACTATGAGCAGAGATCCTCTGTGTATAACAAATTTAACATCACAAAAGATTTTATGAAATATCATAAAAAAAGTTATAACGGGGAAAACCCGTCACGCACAGCAAATAAAAGCCTAACATAAACACCACTTTTATTGGTTAACGGTAAAATACACAAATCGCCAAAAATCTATGCATTGCCCGAGCAATAAAATATAAGGACAGAAAGCCAATAAAGAAAATGCTATATTAGGTTCTGAAAATAAGGGCTGCGCCACAAATGTAGTACGTTCCGGCTGACTTTTATAGGTCATAAAATGGGATAATGTGCCGGAGTAAGCGTATTTCGGAATTGTACAAATTTAGACCAGAGGCGCCGCGCGGGCCGGAATTCGGTACGAACCGATGTGTGGCAATGGGTACTCAACGCTAGTGCTTGCGGGACACTTATAGATTGCTATCCAACGTGACATTTATTTTTCTGTTTACAAAACCTTATTTTTATTTTCAATTTAGATACAACTAGCCTTTTCCCGCGGCTTCGCTCGCGTGGAATTTTGTCTGCCACATTAAGTTTCGTGACAGATCATTTTAAATAAATATATATTTTTTTTTATTTAATTTATGATTCACAATTCAATCAAATATGCTGTTGCGAACTTTTATTTAGAACTATTCAAGACAAACAATCCGACGGTACATCATCTTTGTGTAACTCCAATGGTTTAGGCAGCATACGCCAAGATAGCTCCAGAGGCCAGATTTTTTCCGACTTAATTGACATGTATCGTGATATTACAACCAAAAAAATTACATAAAATCATTACAAATTGTAGCCTATACGTTATACCGATGTATAACCTATATTACTGTAAAGTTTCATCCAAATCCGTTCAGTACTTTTTTTGTGAAAGAGTAAAAAACATACATACTCACAAACTTTCGCATTTATAATATAAGTAGGATAGGATAGGACTAGTAGGATTAGTAGGACTAGTAGGATAGGATAGGTCTAGTAAGATAGGATACGATAACATCCCTGACATTATCATTGTGAAACAAAATTTTAATTTTACTTTAATAAATTTTAATGTTGTTTATGCAGCCGATTTTTAAATATACATAACGACAACGAATGACGATTGGTTCCAAGGACTAATTTTTTTTTTTAAAGAAGGAGACTCACAATTTGCTGACTGGAGACAATATTGACAACGATAACTCAGCGTCGATGGTTGCTTCTCAATGTCAGTGCACCGATTAGATGATGGAAAATGATCCCTTGGGCGAGGTAGACATTGGCTTGGACCGCTATAAAATGTCAGAAACGTTACCTGTGTCGAATATAATAGAGCCATTAAGTATGGCTAAGGCTTTATTATATTTTACGCAAGCTCTATATTTATTTCTTAGTCAAACAACGAGATTTAATATGACCAAAGAAAAAAATCGGTGTGGCATCAAAGTTGTATAGAATAATAACAAATTATATCAACATAAAAACTAAACGTAGGCTAATAAATGGTATTTAAATGATTAATCGATATCGATTTAGATACAACTAGCCTTTTCGATATCGATAATATGACTATGGTTTAGTGAATAGAGACAGTTATATCTAAGATATTGGTTATAAATGAAAGTATTATGTCATCGATTTTAATCCTAGATTGACCCAAGAATCTTCAATAAGTTGTCGAGATCATCTCTGGTCGAAATACACAGAAAAAAAATAGTAAAATATAGTAAAAGTAATTAAAAATTGGGTCGACTCATTCAGTAAGAGCAAAATCAACATGTTTTAAATATATCAGTGTATATATATACACCAGTGTATACATATATCAGTGTGTGTATATATATATACACACTGATATATTGTATAGACGAATATCTGTCATGATATTTTAGTACAATTAAAATGCAAATGTAAAAAAATATTATTATAATCAATTAATTAAAATATATTACAAATCAATACTATTAAAATATATTACATTATATCCAGTGTACGATTTGTCGATGATGTTGGTTTATGATTTTTTCGCTTATTTATATTAGTGACGTTGTGTTTTTATTTCATTTTCATGATCTTGTTATTTATTGTCAGTTGTATTTTTTAATTATGATGTCGTATTATGATATATAGATCAATTGAGGCGTATAAGTGCAGTGATATAAAGTAAATGTGCTTATCACAACTTTTTAAGAAAATTGTTTTATTTTTTTTTATACATGTAACGTGACAAGCTGACTAGTACATTTCAAGATACTTGGTATTATTGTATTTTACTTGACACTGGCATAATAGTTATATAGTATATAACTAATTGCAATAAAAAAATATATAATTTTTTATCAAAAACATGCAGTATAAAAGAATATTGAAATAAATTATACCATTTAAATTAGTAGCAGTAGGTACACGGTAGAAAGCGTGAGATGTTAAATTCATTCACACTTCAATTGAAGATTTAACAAATAGGTGCTGATGTGTGAAATTCATTTGACATCACAATTATTGACGAATTGAAAGACAAATTTATGACGGTGTCAGAATCGTAAAGTTACGCGATAGCCATCAAAAAAAGGATTGATTGTAGCAATTAAATATCCAGAAGTACTTCGATAATTTGAAGGTAAGGCAGTTTTGGGTCCATTAAAATCTTTATACTTTCTGAAATGACTAGCGTTTGATTCACTACTGATTTTAAGTAATTGTTTTCCTTTAATCTAAATTGATAAAAATATTTTTAACCAATTTTATGTTTTCAACTTTCTTGTAAAATATATTTTTTTTTTTAAAATTCCGAGTAGATAGTCGAATCTCATCTCATATTAAGTATGATGTGTATAATACATATTTTTTTCACTGTCCATCTGTTTATATATTCCATTTATTTGTCCATTGGCTCAGTGGCGCGGCCCTGCGCCCACGAAGTCAATGGTCGCGGGTTCGATTCCCGCATCGGAATAAATATTTATATGGATTTATGAATATTTATTCCGAGTCTGGTAACCCCTCCAATCCATATTTCCTTTCCCTTCCTCTCCGCCAATCCACGGTCTGCCGTGCCAATGGATGCGTGGCTAGGGGCGAGCCTAGTCGAAAAGCGTGCCGATCGTCCCGGGATCGGGCTCCCCCGGGTACTATGGTGCCTTACTTCAGCATGCAGGGCTCTGCTGGGGTTGACCTCCATCCTCCCTTGCGGCTCGTGGGATTCACTAAGACGAATTTAATATACCTAATTCGTTGAAAAATGACGGCGACGTGGTTCGCCACCCGTCACGTCCTGATTCTCACGAGGGCGAAAAGCGACTAATGAAGAGCCGTTTCGCCGCGATGAATGGTAGCCGATGGAGCTCTGTGGTCTCTGCCAACCCCTGTGGGGATAGGCGTGAATATATATAATAAAAAAATTATTTGTTTTGTCCATCTGTTTATATATTTTGTATTCGTTCAAAAGTGGGTAGAACCGTGCTCAACAGTGGAACATATATGGGCTGTGAAAAAAAAAATGTATAATAGAAGAGAATAGGGAAGTAATGGGATGGCATAGAGAAAATAAAAGAGAGGAATAACGTCCAAATCGGATAACATAACATAATGATGCTACTCAGTAGCGCCGATATGCTGTGAGAGTATGAAATTACCACAGTTGATTCGGTTCGTGTAGTTCAGTCTATTACTATAGCATACATAATATATATATATAATACACGCCTATAATCGCGCTCGTTTTCCGACTGTGTAGGCAGAAACAGAAATAGGTAGAGACCACATACTGGAGGTATGTGGTCTGCTACGATCTTCATACAAGCTTGTCAGTTAAAGGTACTTTTGACCTTTGATTAAATATTTTTCTTATATCTTTATTTACTGCGACCATTTATAAAAAGAATTGGGTTGAGCCTCAATTACTCATTAGTAATTAGAAAAGCATGTTTTATTGTTTCTCCGTACGTAGTAAGTATTGCTGTGACCCGTATTTAGATCCAACGAAATGGTATTAGAGTTGGCAAGCAAATAGCATCGTTTGTTCCTCTTTGTTTATTGATAGCTATTCGACTTTCTAGTTCAGTCGCCAGCAAGTATAAGCTTAGCGCAAAAATTATGCAAACTGCTTCTAACTCGGTTGCTTAGGTTTATTTTAACTTGGATACAGTAAATATAAATGCGCGCAAGTTACACTAAATGTACATTATTATAAATATTTATATATTTATATGTTAGTCATCTTTATGCAAAGAAGACATATGAACGACCGATTGGCTTAGTGGCGGAGTCAATGATCGCGGGTTCCATCCCCGCATCGGAATAAATATATGTATGGATTTATAAATATTTATTCCGAGTCGGTAATCCCCCCAATCTGCATTTTCTTTCCTGCCCTTTCCTTTCTTCTCTATCCTTTTATTAATTCCCTTCCTCTCCGCCGTGCCAATGGATGCATGGTTAGGGCCGATTAGTCATTCCCACCCTCTTGCCTTCTGGTATTTTTCTCCTACGGTCGCCTGCTATGACGGTCACCAAAGGAAAATTTTTGTCTTATTATATTTTTGATTTTCTTTGTTGTATAAGTTATATAGGTCATTTGGATGGCTGGCTGTCCACCGCCATCCGATTTAGACGCAGTTTTTATCTGACTTAGATGCAAATTTGGAATGATTAACCACCTGCGGTGTTTTCTAAGGAATGGAGGAACGATATAGAGGCATTTAAGCGGATGTTTGTGTTCCCAAAATGCCGACAATTCATTTGAAATGCTTTCGGCGTTGTGGATGTGTATTATTTACCACCAGGTGACCTGCATGCTCATTTGCCTGTTATGCTATAAAAAATTCTTTCATCATTTATTTACATAGTTATAGTTATTGTTACATTGGATATATGTATATATATATATATATATATATATATATATATATATATATATATATATATATATATATATATATATATATATATATATATATATTTTTTTTTTTTTTTAAATGTGTAATACGTTTAGTATTTCATTAAATTTCAAATAGAGATGTCCTTTTCTATGTGGGAAACCAAATAGAAATTTTTGATGTGAAAAATCTTTTCGCGGAGCATGAGAATTCGAACGAACACTTTGTCAAGAATGGCATAATATTTGTCTGGAGCATGAATGGACCGGCTCGCTCGAGAAAGTACCACACTCCCGCAGAAAACCGGCGTCTGAGTGGTAGCTTAGCTACCGCGCTTCGTACGGTGAGCGGCTTGGTTCCGGAGGCCCAGCACTCTCCCCCTCCTCCTCACACTCACATAATGACATTGTCCTTAAAGGTCGGCATCGCTTCTGTACTACCTATGCTTTGCTGGTACTGCGCATGTCTATGGGCGGCGTTGATTGCTTTCCATCAGGTGACACGCCTGCTCGTTTGCCTTCCTATCCCATAAAATAAAAATATGAGAGTGAAATCGTATACCAAGCATCGCCTCGATTCAGGCTACACTTGCCTACTCGATTCTATACAGGGTGAATCACACGTGGCCGCGAGCATACGGTAGGGATCGAGCCGTCGTCAATTTTTCACATCCACCAAGCGTACTATGACGCTTATATTTTTTTAATATTTAATATAAATAAAATTCGTTAAATACAAATCAAGAGTCATTTATTAAACTCTTAATAGACCAGACCATAAATTGGACATGTATTTAATTACTTATATAACGCAGAGCGTCGTAAAGACACAGCAAGAATTTCAATTTAAATAGAATTTATTATCATTTACCGTTTTTGATGACTTAATATACTCTATGGACAGTCAAAAGTTTTACTTAGCTAAGATCCGCGACAAGCAAAACAATAACAGAAAATTAATAATATGTGTTTTTTCTGCTGGATTAAGTGGATTTATATGGAACTTTGGAAAATCGGCCATTAATTCTCCACCCACCAACCACTATACGCAACACCAAACACACATTACCACTTTTCCATCTTGTAAACGAGAAGACACAACTTGACTTTTCGGTTGTCTTCCGTAGAGTCTACTATACCTGAAGATGCCTCGTGTTGGGGCGAAACACGTGTCGTTTGGAAAAGTGGCAAAGTTCCAAATAAATCCACTTAATTCAGTAGAAAAAACACACATTATTAATTTTCTGTTATTGTTTTGCTTGTCGCGGATCTTAGCTTAGTAAAACTTTTGACTGTCCACATAGTAATGGATTTCCGCAAAGTAACGCCTGACTCCATTAATAATCTTAATACACTCTGCCGTGTTTATATTACGTGCTTCTCGTTAAAAGTGTAGCGATGTAATTCGAAATGTTACATAAAGCTCGTGAAATAGAGTTGCGCTGGCGTAACATAAAATTACTTCGAAGTCATTAACTATCCCCATGTTATATCGACAAAATGGGCTTGTGTTGTTTGACTAGTTACGGTTTATTGTTGTTTCAACTACGACTTTCGAATGAGAGATAAAATGGTTATAACTAAAACGTAGAAAAAGCTTCGCTGCTGGGGCGTTTTTATGTGTCGTTGATTATTCATGTGGGTTGATCTATTTTTCGATAATGAGCACAGTATTTGAGAGTCTTTTTTTTATAATTCATATTAAGATTTTATGTGATGACGACTGATGACCT
Organism: Baronia brevicornis; assembly: GCA_031353405.1. Taxonomy (NCBI): domain Eukaryota; kingdom Metazoa; phylum Arthropoda; class Insecta; order Lepidoptera; family Papilionidae; genus Baronia; species Baronia brevicornis. The sequence continues at coordinate 751,631 of JASFAT010003035.1, read as the reverse complement.
AAGTAGCTCAGTGGCGAATTAATCTTGAATTGGCGACCACATATTTTATAAGCAGGATTTTTAAAGTGGTAGAGCCACGCTAGAGACAAATACTTTGTCAATAATTGCATATTATTTGTTTGTAGCATGAATGAGCCGGCTCGCCCAGGGAAGTACCACACTCCCGCAAAAAACCGGCGTCTGAGTGGTAGCTTCGCTACCGCGCTTCTTCCGGTGAGCGGTCTGAGTTTCGGAGGCCCTACACCCTCCCCCTCCCACTCCAGTTCCCCCTCCCACACCCATAATGTCATTTTCCTTAAAGGTCGGCAACGCTTCCGCTCTGCCTATGGCGCTGCGGATGTCTATGGGCGGCGCTGATTGCTTTCCATCGGTTGACACGCCTGCTCGTTTGCCCTCCATCCCATAAAAAAAAGGAGCTAGTGGTCGTCAATTCCACACGTCAGTTCCACATTTACCGCAGGTGGTAAATATGGTACAATTTACCACCTGCGACGTTCCCACATGAATATAACATAGGGGTAAGAAAACAGCGTATGTGTTCGTTAAAGGCTGGCAACATATCTGCGAAGACTCCGAACCTAACCTCCGCGATCAGAAGACCCGCATGCTCGTTTGCCTGATCTGTTTTAAAAAAAGCCGATGCGGACCCAGTGGTCGCCAATTCGATTGCCGTATTGGAACAAATATGAAAGCTTGCATATATTTATTCCGGATACCCGCTATTCTGCCTTGGACAAGCTTGATGGTCTCATTCCTCCAGAAATAGATAAGTCTGTATCCACCAGTGAGAAAAAAGTATAGGGGTAACATAGCATTAATTTTTTTACCCTCTTAGTTATTATAAGGCTGGCGACGCATTTGAAATGGTGTTACGGATGTCTATGAATGGCGTTGATTGCTTTCCAAGCAACACGCTTGCACGTTTGCCTTCCTATACTATAAAAAAATATTATCTTTAAACGTTCAGTCTTTTAGTGTGTGAAAAATGCTTATCATAGCGATGGCCCGTGTTAGTAGCGATCAAACCGTTCGATCACGTTTCAAAACAACTACCCCGACAGACCGATACATGGCGTATTATCTGAGACAATGGCCAACTGATTGGTTTAGTTATACGTAACCGACTTCCGATCCCTGCGCGTTGGAGGCGAACGTGACCGTACTACGCTATCAATTTGACACTTTTTTGTAACTTACATCTGCAAAAATATCCTAACACACACGAAATCGATATTTTTATTATTGTAAGCTTTATTACTTTCAACATAAGGATGGGTTTTCTTCAAATTAACTGAATATAAAATTTGTATTACTTTGCTAGGATGGAAATTCTGGCCGAGTAAGGAAATTGCCAAATGGACACTTTCCAGCGAGTTTCACTGCTTACTGTTTTTTCTTTGAGGAGTATAATAAACGATATTGCTCATAACTTGCATTTTCTTAGCGCAAACTCATTTTTGGCCACATGTGCTTTATACTGCTTACATTAGAGAATACAAGAACTTATCCGAAAATCTAGATATACCATTCTATTCGGGAGGGTATATGGTATAAGATCTCGTGGTCAGACGCTGACGCAATGGGTAAACCAAATAACCGACACATAATAAATTTTCTTAGCTGAAGTTCTATTACTGTTGTAATTGTCTCCAGAACTCAAACCTCGTGAGTCTTTGCGAAAAAGAATTAAAGATTTCATGATCAGTGATTCCTACGAAAAAATATTTCAACTATTAAGGTTTAACATTTTTTTTTGAGACTAATTCACTGAATATTTTTTTTATATATTCACGCCTATCCCCCGCAGGGGTTGACAGAGACCACAAAGCTCCATCCGCTACCATTCATGGCAGCGAAACGGCTCCATTGGTCGCTTCTCGCCCTCGTGAGAATCAGGACGTGACGAGTGGCGGAAAAACCACGTCGCCGTGATTTTTCAACAAATTAGGTATATTTAATTCGTCTTAGTGAATCCTACGAGTCGCGAGGGAGGATGGAGGTCAACCCCAGCAGAGTCCCGCATACTGAGGTAAGGCACCATAGTACCAGGGCGAGACCGATGCCGGGACGGTCGGCACGCTTGCGACTAAGTTCGCCTTTAGCCATGCATCTTTTGGCACGGCATGCCGTGGATTGGCGAAGGGGAAGGGAAAGGATAGAGAAGAAAGGAAACGGCAGGAACGGAAATGTGGATTGAGGGGGGGGGGGTTACCAGACTTAGAATAAATATTTATAAATCCATATATATATTTATTCCGATGCGGGAATCGAACCCGCGTACATTGACTTCGTGAGCGGAGGGCCCCGCCACTGAGCCAATCGGTTGTCTTCACTGAATAAAAGTGACTTTTTAAAGTTTGTTATAATTTATGTACTGCATAATAACAATTTTTTTTATAGTAAATAATCATACAAATAAATCTACATACATACAAGAAACAAGGCGTGAGACTTTTATAAAGAATTTACTTAATTGGTGTATACAACTAGGTTTTTATAAAACGTGTTACAACTTAATCGACTTGGGATTGGCGGTTAATGAGCGGAAAGGTTGTTAATATAAAACAACGTGGGTAGTCCGGATCTGACATCGGTTTGGGCTGTTCTGTATCAACTCGAATGCTGACCATTTAAAAGGCAATTAAATTAATTAGATGAGCCTTCAGTAATTTATTATGGCCCATTTTAACTACGATTCATAGAAACAGGAGTCGATTAACGAGTCATTTTGAAATTAAATAGTAATAAAATCGATTTTATATATCGATAGTGTTTTTATTCTTTCAGTTTTCACTTTTGTGCATGTGCGTCTAAGAATATAATAGAGCGAAAGTGTAATTTTGCTACTCAGCTATCAACTTGGACTATATACTGTGCATCTTGCTGAATATTTAAAGCTGCTTTGACCACCGATATATCATCATTATCATCAACTAGTGAATCCACTGCTGAAATTAGGAATATCGCAAGCAAATATCCAGTTATGCACATCCGATTTCTGCTGCTTTTATTGTGCGGATTGGTGTTTCATCTAACCATGGGAATATGTGTGACACATATTTGCTAAGACGCAGTATCCACTCCCAGTATTCGTTATATCATTATATCAAACATAACTATCCAGGCAAGTGCTAGAGAGAAGGCCGCATCGAATATAATATAGTGCGGGATACTTCTCGGTCAAATGAAGTTACGATCTGCACAAGGTGGCTGATTACAAGGACAATGTGATGCCTATATTTAAAAACGCTGAACTATCTAAAGCAAGGAAATAAAATGAATATAAAAACGAAACTTTCTACTTGTGTTCTTCTAATGCTAACATATGGCTGCCAGACATGGGCTCTTACGCACAAATACATCAAAAAGCTAGAAGTCTGCCAAAGGTCAATGGAAAGAAGCATACTGAATATAAAGAGATCGGATAGAATAAGGAAGGAACAAAACCAAACTTATAAATATTACTGATAACATAAGGAAATATAAATTGTTGCACAGGACATACACTTCGAGGAGAAAGGAAATGGAGTAGGACTATTGCCGATTGGAACCCGAAGAACCTGAAAAGGAAATGCGGAAGACAATACAAAAGATGAGACGACGAAATAAGAGAAAAAGCATTTGAAGAAAAAAATTGTGGATTAGGAGAACCAGGGATATGAGTCAATGGAAAATGTTGGAAGAGGCCTTTGTCATTAGACTAACAGATAACAAGGATGATGATGTATAACATTATTTTAGTATATTATGTATTTATCTGAATAAAGGCTTATATTATTATTTTTACCGATATTGACGACCGATTGGCTCAGTGGTGGGGCCCTCCGCCCGCGGAGTCAATGGTCGCGGGTTCGATTCCCGCATCGGAATAAATATTTATATGGATTTTTAAATGTTTATTCCGAGTCTGGTAACCCCCCCAATCCGCATTTCCTTTCCTGCCCCTTCCTTTCTTCTCTATCTTTTCCTTTTCTCTCCGCCAATCCACGGTCTGCCGTGCCAATGGATGCGTGGCTAGGGGCGAGCCTAGTCGTAAGCGTGCCGATCGTCCCGGGGTCGGGCTCCCCCGGGGACTATGGTGCCTTACCTCAGCATGCAGGGCTCTGCTGGGGCTGACCTCCATCCTCCCTTGCGGCTCGTGGGATTTACTAAAGACGAATTTAATATACCTAATTTGTCGAAAATGACGGCGACGTGGTTCGCCACCCGTCACGTCTTGATTCTCACGAAGGGCGAAAAGCGACCAATGACGAGCCGTTTCGCTGCGATGAATGGCAGCGGATGGAGCTCTGTGGTCTCTGCCAACCCCTGCGGGGGATAGGCGTGAATATATAATATTATTTTTATAACTATACATAGTTTTAATTTTATTTTGATGTTATAAATAAGTTTTAAGTACAAGCCTAAAGAAAAATAAATGTTATATAAGAGAAAGAGAAAAATAATAGTTTAAAACCTATTTAAATATTAAGTATTAACCAAATGAAATAAATCCTGTCAACAAAAACTGAGCACGGAGCCGATGTTTCGAGATAAAGAAAGAATTCACGCGGAGGTATGCAACTAATGAGTGATGTTTGTTACAAGGTGGAATCGATATCGACTTTTATACAGAACTTAATCGAATAATTGATTATAAGAGTGAAACAATAAAGTGATTAGTTCAACAAAAAGTAAGACAATGAGTTATTATCCGATGGATATTTTCCTATTGTTGGACATTAGATATTACGGGAACGCTTATCTGACAGCTAGGTTCGATGACCGCGCTTTAATTGTATCATTTGTTTATGCGATCATCGGTCTATGATATCAATCTCCTAACGATGAGAGTCAGATTCTTTAAACAGATATATATCGGGCTTTAAATTGTATTGATTATTTGTTTGTGCCGACGTTTGATATAATAGATAGTCGATTTAAAACTGAAGATCATAGTTACACAGTTGTAAAAAAGAACAATAAAGCTATATTATTTTATTCCTTCTCGAGTGACATGCAGCTGAGAATTTTCAAAATTCAAAATAAACCTCTATGACTAAAACAAAAAATCTTATATTACATAACTCGGCGGACCATGGACATGGATAACATGGATCGGCTTTTCAAATTGCCATTGAAGAAACGCCATTACTAAATAAATTATTTTTTACAAATATAATTAAGTTCTTACAACTAAATAGTATGGTATTTCTGGTTCTAGAAACTTTGAGTATCTAATTCTAATAAAAAAGTATCAATGCACTCATAATAGTTTAGTGCTAAGGCAAAAGGAAGCGTGGCCGCCCCATGTAAACATTGCGAGGTACGGTGATATCAGAAGCGGGTAGCATCGGAATGACCTGGAGCGAAATAAAGCGCGTAGCTCAAGATAGAACGTGACGACGGAGCACTGTGAACGCCTGCCCCACATGGAAGATATGTGTAGAATAACATAGATCAAGTAAGTCATAATAATGTAGCATTAGACATTGTTCTTTATTGGTGGCGTATTAAGGATCATAGATTAGTTTTTCTTATATATATCATAGATTAAATATGTAGTCACTAAGAATCCCCTATCTAAATATACCCTGCTGCCTATCTACTGTTATTTGCTACCGTTGTCGCCTTATATAATACCTATGAGAATTAATAGGTTAGCTCTGATAGTCGTAACTACAAAAGCAAATAATGAAAATTGACAGGTGGGGCATATACGCCCGACGCTTTACAACTGTATTGTTTTATATCTCCTGTATGCTTCATAACAATTAAAATAAACAAATAGTCATAATAATGTCAGAAAGAGAGTATAGTTATAAATGCATAATAAAACAAAATAATAAATTTATTTTCTAGGATATTAGTTTAACAAACAAGTGGGCTGAACAACTGAAAAATCTTCACAAAATGAACGTGGCGTTTTAATGAAATTACCAAAGATTAAAATAAATATTCATCTATTCAAGTAGGTACATAAATGGATAGAAAAACACACAAGTCTGGCCGAGCGTGACACAAGCGAAGTAAACGGAAGAATATATCAGCATTTAGTCCCACACTCAATAATTTGTAGGACGCTAAGCGGATTACCTCACGAACGGTTGGTTGGAAGGCAATAAATTGAGGAATCTTTATAATTTTTAAATGCCCGCCGATTCCTTATCGTCATAAATTGAATATCGTTAAAAGTCCAACGTTTTCCAAGCGTGTGCTTAAGTAGGCATTATTCCATAAGATAGAGTCGTTAAGGTAACCTCTGGGAGTTTTGTTTTATTTAAGTACGAGCCGATAGTTGCGTCGTATAACTTTACTGTTTACCGTCTAATCCCCAACGTAGTAAAGCGTACACGGGGAGATTTTATAAGTTGATAATTTAAGATTCCCTCATGAGTCGAGATTCTCAACTTAAAACATATCTAAACCCCTAAGATCATAAAGCAAGGAGTAAATATTCTGACTCATATAACATTTTCAATTAGTCATCGTTCATTGACATTTGACAATCCATATACTTATTAATGGAGTCAGGCGCGATCTTAGCTAAGTAAAAGTTTTACTTAGCTAAGATCCGCCACAAGCAACACAATAACAGAAAATTAATAATGTGTGTTTTTCTGCTGGATGAAGTGGATTTATTTGGAACTTAAACCAAAAACTTACCGAAAATCCGCCATCGATTCTCCACCCACTAACCACTATACACAACACCAAACACACACTACCACTTTTCCATCTTGTAAACGACACGTGTTTCGCCCCAACACGAGGCATCTTCAGGTATAGTACGGAAGACAACCGAAAAGTCTTTTCGGTCGCGGATCTTAGCTAAGTAAAACTTTTGACTGTCCACATAATCCATATACTGTTTATTTTCTAAGAGATAAGTAAGTGAGACATAAGATGGTAAGTAATTCATTGTCATCATTAGCTTGTGGCAGTTGATTACGGGACATTGGTCTTCCACAAGGTGCGCCATTCAGTTCCCCCGATCGCCTGGCGTATATTGTCGATTGATTTAGCTGGGAAGCATCCCACACTACTTTCGCTAAGATGCGGTCTTCACTCCAACACATCTTTGGCAATGGTGAACAGCTAATTGCCTCTCAGGTTTTTTATGGTATAAGAAGGCAAACGAGCAAGCGTGTCGCCAAATGAAAAATAATCAACCCATAAACCTGTGCAACCTATAATGTGGGGTATATGGATAGTGTATCCCTCTCTATATAACCCATACTATACATCAATATGGCGAGGTGTTGAAGGATTATCTATATATAATTATCTGTACACTTCTTCACAAACAATTAATTTTATTATGTGAACAGTTAGAACTTGTACTTAGCTAAGATGCGCGACAAGCAAAAAAAAAACAGAAAAATAATAATGTGTGTTTTTCTATTGGATGAAGTGGATTTACGGGGAATTTAAACTAAATCTTACCGAAAAACGGCCGTCAGCAATTCTCCACCTCCCAAATACTGTCAACAACAACAAACACACACTACCATCACTTAACGGTTGTCTTCCATGGTGTCTACGTTACCTGATGATGCCTCGTGTTGAGGCGAAACACGTCGTGTGCAAGGTGGAAAAGTGGTAGTGTGTGTTCAAGGTGGAAAAGTATGTCTGTCCATCTTTATAATAAATTTCCGCAAAGTAACGCCTGACTCCATCAGTTATGTATCTTTTTACGGTTAACTTATATTTATATTGATATACTTATGTCTGTTTTTGCTTTTAATATAAAAAGCGAAAATTATTTTTTACTACCTATCTCTCTATAATGTGTCACCAACCCACACCAAATTATCTTTTTTTGACACCGTGTCATTATTAGGGATAAGACCGCCCTATGTATATAAACAATATTACAATCAATATATATCAGTATAACTTTGTTTTTGGTGTACAACAAGGAATATATTTGTATATCTATATATCAATATGAACTGGTCGGAATATCAAAAAGATCCTTGGCGTGTTATACGCCTGTTAATGCTGTGGCAATAAACTCACGTGCCCTCTCTAATAGTTGTAAAATGTAATGCTTACAGCCGTACGCGTCCCGCGGTGCCCAGCTTCGCGCCGCAGCCACGATCCCAACTTTATGGCTTAATCTCCTCCACGCCGTATCAAATAAACCATTTGAAAACAAAGTAAATACATTCTTGTTAAGAAACATCCCACGTAAAAAGAAAACCTTTTTTAGTGGTAGAGCCACGCTGCAGACGAATACTTTGTCAAGAATGACATATTATTTGTCTGTAATATGAACGGGCAGGCTCGCACGGGGAAGTACCATACTCCCGCAGAAAACCGGCGTCTGAGTGGTAGTTCAGTTACCGCGCTTCGTATGGTGAGCGGAGTTGAGTATGTTGAGTTCCGGAGGCTCAACACCCGCCCTTCCCCGTCCTCCTCCCCTCCCACTTCCACTCCCACTACTATAATGTCACTTTCCTTAAAGGTCGACCACGCTTCCATACTGCCTATGGCGCTGTGGATGTCTATGAGTGGCGTTAATTGCTTTCCATCAGGTGACATGCCTGCTCGTTTGCTTTCCTATCCCATAAAAAAAAACCTTCGCTTTATTTAACATTTTTTGATGCTTATTTTGGATCCCTACTAATAAAACAGCAGTAGTTGGTAGGATTTGGCTTACGATCTGTACATCGTGAGCTCGTATCTTCCATTGGACTATTGATGTGAACTATATCCTAGCACAAGTTTACATCCTTGTGCTAATTAGAGACTTCTTTCCCCGCACCACTACTCTGAGGAATCAGCTACCTACAGCGGTGTTTCGAACTGAGTTCGGTATCGTGTGTTTTCGTCTTGATTTAAATTAAACTATAATATATATTTTATTTTATTTATTTTGCTCATTTTAAATTAGATATTAAATCCAATGGGATAAAAATTAATAGTATAACACAAATAAATACGTATGTTTAAGTTAATCTCATACAAGAAATCAAATATACAATAAAATTTGCAAAACGTATTATTAAGAAATAAATTTATATAAATTGAAGAAATAAATCTATAGAACAGATCATAAATTTTAATTTACAATTACTCGTTATCGATTCAAACGCCTACGACAGCTAGGTTATATTTCTAATGAACTACTAGCTAGCCGACGGTTATATTTCTAATGAGTTTATTATAATACGATGATTAACTTAATCTATTTATAATTTTTAATGGAGTTTAAAAAAAAATATTCAAAATTAAATAAATACACCAAAATCATCTTCATAAAACCTAACCTATGTATCTTTAGCGCTATTTTTCCAAAAATACACCATTGGAATCTTAGAAAACAAGCCTAACATTTCTTAAAGGCTGGCAACGTTTCTGCAATGCCTATGGTACTATGGCGTCAGATGACACACCTGCTCATTTGCCTTGCTATCCGATAAAAATTTGGTGATTATTATCTCTTTTCATTGGTTTTGATGCGTCCCATTCATTAAATTCGCTAAAAAAAAATAAACTAGAAAAAAAAAATTGGTAAAAAAACGTAGAGTGGAAGGTGAAAAAAAATGACGTCAACGTGGTTCTCCACCCGTCACGTCCTGATTCCCACGAGGGCGAGAAGCGATGAACGGAGAGCCGTTTCGCTACGATGAATGTGAGAGGAAGGATAGATGTAAAGATGAATGAGTGTGGAGAAAGCAAGAAAGGTGTGCCGGGATCTTAGCAGATGAAGAATATGTATGTATGTATGTATGTATGTATGTATGTATGTATGTATGTATGTATGTATGTATGTATGTATGTATGTATGTATGTATGTATGTATGTATGTATGTATGTATGTATGTATGTATGTATGTATGTATGTATGTATGTATGTATGTATGTGTGTATGTATGTATGTATGTATGTATGTGTAGAAGGTAAAAATATGAAACGAATCCGTGTAGTTAAATTAGATCCTTATGCGCCCCTAGTATTTATTTTAGTGTGTTAATAAAACCGTTTAATGTAAAAAAAAAAATTTCACCTTTTTATTTATATATTATGATACAGGCAAACGAGCAACCTAGTGATTTGATACTTAGTAATTCCCATCGTAAATGGATGCCTGTAAATGCAAGCACACGCATCCATGCAACGCAATGCATGGCGTATTGCATAGATGTAATACTATATGTGTTGTTTGCGAGAACTACTTGCCTTGATAATTAATTCATTTATGCTTTATTATTTGTAATTATAATGCGACATAGAGGACAGAAAGTAAAGGGATTTCGGGTTCTCTTGATTCGCGTAATAGTGCCCCGTTATCAATCAGTTAATAATACAGCTATAAGAGTCCACTTCTATACATTGATACCCCCTCAGCGAAGGTTGTTGCCATAAACCCCACTCATGGGATATATTGGTGATCGTTGATTTAATTAATCAAATACACGCCCATCAATTGGTATTTACTTTACGTAAATGTTATTTACAATATACGGTAGCGTATATTGTGTTGTGTAGTATTACTAATTACTTTTGGGTTTTATTAACAAAGTTGTTCCAGAAATTAATTATATACACAGCAAACTCTCTCGCAGAATTCACAACTACTAACAACATTCAAACAACTAAGTTATTAAAATACTTTTTGAGGTTAAGAATTTTGCTGAAGTTTTTGCAGACGAGCAAGTGAAACGACGACTTAAGTGCCGAAGTTACCGCTTTCAGAGTCAATGGTCACGGGTTCAAAGCTCGTATTGATATAAATATACATATACATATATGGCCACATATTTATTTCGAGTATGAATGGTTATTCTTCAATTTACTTTGGATAAGCGTGGTGGGTTGATGATTACTTTCTCAAACATCGAGAAAATCTTACCAAATATACATATGTATACATATGAACTATGAAAAATGAGCAGGCATTCAGTTAGCGCCGCTCTTGAAGATACAGATCTTCAAGATTTATAGTGTAACAGTACACTAAGAAAATTCTATGAAATTGGTGTTTCAAAAAAGTTTAAACTCATTTCTTAAAGGCTGTAATAGAATATTGGTTTAGAAATTTCGCTAAGTTAATAATCTACGTAGCCTTAAAATTTTAAGGCGTATGTTTGGTCCTGTGTTGGAAAATGAGTGATGGCATACACTTTTTAACCACGAGCTATATGAGCTGTACAATAGCCGAACGTCATCAAAACCATTAAGATTTCGTTGGTTCGTTTCGTAGAAGCCTTCGTTGGGCTGGACACGTGGTACGGATGGACAGAGTACCCAAACGCTTACTCGACGACAAACCAGACGTAAAAGCCGCGGAAGGCCTAAGCTCAGATGGCTAAATGGATTCGAGGACGACTTAAAGGCAATCGATGTGAGGGGCTGGCGGGAAAAAGCTAAACGAAGATCCGACTGGAAAAATTTATTGAACCAGGCTAAGGCCCACCTGCGGCTGTAATGCCTTGGTGATGATGAATAGCTCCATAGAGTTGTCGTGCAAAGAAAAATGTTCCTTGAGAAACGTATAACTGCGGCCAATTCATCTGTTAACGATAATTTTTTTTTATTTGTTCTAAAACATTCTTAGAAATAAAAGTTATAGTGTAAGTTCGTCTTAAAACTAAAATAATACCTTAAACATTTCTTAAAATGCATCAAATACGAGTGACGACCCAAAAAGTCCGCTATGACAGTGAAGTCGACAACTTACAAGTACAACTTTAGCTCCTACGCACTTTATTTCTCGTGTTCAATCTTATATCTTATTCTATAGTAATATGGGCTAGTTTTTAACTTATTTTAATATCAACTTACATTATGTTCTGGTTTCGTTGAAGATGTCACTCATTCAAAGTTTAACGATCGACCTAATAGCGTTTTTAACTGTTCCCGAAATCCTTGGAACGTGACTGGAGCGTCAACATTTTTAAAAATGAATCTGTCCGCTTACTTATTAATACCCTTGTCGCTTCCCTTTTGAACTTCACGGACGATATCTTCGAATGCTTCTTCGATTTGTCAGTGTGTTTTGATAATAATTTTAATTTATCATGTTCGTTGTTTTGCCGTCTTAATATGACGATTAGCTATTATAAAGATTTCATTTGTTTTTTTTTTTTTATTTTATGGGATAGGAAGACACACCGGAATTCAACAGCTCAACGTACGAAGTGCAGTAGCTAAACTCAAACTTCGGTGTGGAGCTACCACTCAGACCTCGATTTTCTGTGGGAGTGTTGTACTTCCCCGGGCGAGCCGGCCCATTCATGCTACAGACAAATATTATGCCATTCTTGACAAAGTATTTGTCGCTGCAAATGTTTTTTTTGTGCGTTTTATTATTTTTTTAGTTATATAATTTTATTTTGACAAATATATATAGTTTGAAAATTATTTATTGTAATAAATAAAATCTTTTTCTCCTACCTAGACTAATGAAACAGTAACTATGTTACAAATATAATAGAGAAAACTTAATATCGAAATTAAGATTTGATTGAACTCCTAAAAACTTAAAATATGTTCATCTGTGTGTGTCTGTTTGTGTCTGTGTACGTGTGCTGTATTTTTCAGTATGTTGTGCAGTTTTGTTTTTAATTGTTGGTTTTATAATCTAGGACGGAAATTACAATAACTATTTACTATTTATTTTATTTTATTCCAAAAAACAAATACCAAATTCACCACCCATGCAAAAACCAACGTGGTGAAATACATTTTTATTTTATTGATTTTGAAAATTAAATTAATTTCAATTTAATTTAGAAAAGTGTATAGTAAACATGTGTATGAAAATAAAAGTAAGTCTCCGTTAGATTATAGCTCTCCAAACATGTAAAAATTTAGTTCTCAGATAAAGCAGGACGTGTATTTGCAAGCACATAAATATAAGTCTATAAAGAACACCGTCTCAGTTTTAAACTTAAAAAGCTGTTAACATTTTATTTTAAAATGAGTCACTGAGGAAAAATAAAAAAGTTTGCCGCCATAGAGTTCACGCCCCACTTGAGACTGAAAATGCCAGGTTGCCGGGCGGTAACTTTTTAATAAGTGAAGCATTTTCTGTTATTGCTTTCGCCATAATCCGAGGCGACGTTTGACATTCTGCAATCGGGACTAATAAGTCGATTATTAAAATTCCTGAATGCTCCCAGTCGCTTTTATTAATATTAACTTTATTAAATATTAATTGTTCAACCTTTTAAAAAAAAATTAGGAATATTTCTCATTGAAAATAATTATTTCTGGATTACGTTCATTAGTGTCACGCAATTTAATAAAAGAATTGTCAAACAAGTAATTGGAAAAGGATTTGTAATAATATATGTTTTGTGTGCGTACATAATGTTTTGTGTTTAATAATTTTGTTCCTTATTGTCAAAAAATTTCAAATCCAAATTTCAGCGTTGATTGCTTTTCATCGGGTTGCACGCCTGCTTGTTTACTTTCCTATTACATAAACATACATACATACATATCAATACGCCTGTTTCCCGTAGAGGTAGGCAGATACCACAAATCTCCATCTGCTACGATCTCAGAATACTTTTCTTGCTTGCTCCATACTCATCACTCTTCTCATGCAAGCTCGCCGGTTAAGAGCACTCTTAAATTGGCCTTTTCTAAAAACTTCGGCAATTTGATCAAAGCATGTTTTCTTTGATCTTCTCCATAACAAAACCCTTAAATCAATATAACTCTGTTTGTGTTTTTTCTTCATTAACAATATAGTTGTTTTTTAATGCTAAACGTCCTTCCTGTGTATTTGAATTTATTGTATCTAACATCATTCGATAGAGATATATTATATTATTATTATATTCTATATTCATTCATAATAATCTATGAATTATAATAATATCAGTTCAGTCTTTAATATCAGTTTGTGTTGCTGCCGCACGAAATGGAAACATCTTTCAATTTTAAGATAGACCAATGTTGCACTTTGGTCTGGTGCACATTGGTTTGGTTTGCACCGCAAAGGTACTATTATGGTTCTGTTGTTGAGAATGATTATATAACAATGTTGATGACATATTATTTAAGAATGTTTATTGTATATAATATTAAAATTATTTATTAAACAGAGAAAATATGTTTATAATGTTCAAAGACAAAATGCTATAATATTATAATAAAAATATAAGAATCAAAGTGCTTATACGTATAAATACAAACAACAATTTAATTATCAAGAAGAATTGCACGATACTCGAGAATTCACCAACAGTGTCCCATTTGTCGTGATCAAAGCACGCAATGCTGTACAAATAAAGTTTCTCATTATGCCCGCAGTTGTTTCGCGTCTTTCTTAAAATGAATCTCCCCTAGGAATTACACTAGTCCTTTGTAAAAATGGTTTTAGTTTTATTTGCCATTTCAACTCTTTTAGAAAATAAATTTTTATATTTACTGAGGGACTTAATTCGTTATATAAAAAAATTAATTAATCTTAAAACATAAATACAAATTGGTCATAACTTTTTTTAACATTTTAATTGTTATACAGCTATAGCACAGTTGGTAAGAATTGAGCTCAAGATCTAAAATTATGGTTTTTTATCTATTTATCTTGTTCTAGAGGACTATTAACGTGATTTTCTAGCACAAGTATTAATAAAATAAATGAAAAATAGCCTGTATTTTTACGTATATACATAAAAAGTTTTTAAAACTAGGTTTATGTTTAACAAACCAATATAATATAAGGGTAGACTATCTTTTGACATAGGATTCCACTATTTCCTCCAATTGCATTATTAGCTTAGTTGGAACGGTTAACAGGAATTCTAGTAATATTAATATATTGTTTGTCTCCTTTAAAATACATAGTTCTAGCTAGATTATAATGCATGATAAATTATATTAGTAACTTAGAATAGCATAACTAATCTTAGACAGTTTAAATAGGTATATGTTCCATAAATATGCCGCGAATACAGAAACCGTGAATACGGAATGGTAATTTATATGGGATTATAGGGGATACGTTCCTAGGTGACAAAATAAAAAGGAAAAAACAAATATATGAAAAAATCAATTTCATTGACGTTTTTGAACATTTTGATTTATTATCTTAAGGCTTAGGCAATGGTTTGAAGAATTTTGTAATTTTCTTTTACTTGGCAGGTTTTAAAAGCTCCTTCAATTCAGACTGATACGCAGCAGTCGCATTAGAAATTTGCCTTTTCAAAATAAAACTTCGTTTCATAGACGGATCAATGTTCATAAAGAAATCGCAAAGCTCTATATACACTAACATTTTTCACATTTCACATTTGACGGCATTTACAAAGGATATTGGATTGGAAACCAATTAGAATCCTTTTATTATTATGTATGTACTTATTATATCCGCGATCCGATCCGATTTTTAGCCGCGAATATAGGAATTGGGTCGCATTTTTTTAATCTGCGAATGAAAGAAGCGCGAATAAGGAGCTTTTACTGTATAATATAAAAGAAATGTATACATCAGTAGTACATATTAAAGATATACTAAAGTAATCTATATTATAAAAATCTGTTAAAACAATAAAAAGCAACTAAAGAACGTAAAACTATCAGTTTACGATGAACGGAATGCTGCGTCTGGGTGCTAGAAACTTTATTTCAGAAGGTAATCCGTTCGATTCAATACTTGGACGTGAACTTTACTAGCGGGCGGGCAAATGAAGTAAATTGAATTTGATTTCCGACTTCGACTCCCGTTTTGTGATTCCACAGTCACGAATCTTTCTATCAGAGCTTTCAAGTGAACTCTCATACGTGAACATTGAGAATAGGGGGAATTTCCTTTTTGCGATTTTTAGTAATAATATATAAATAATTACATACATATCGTCACGCCTGTTTCCCGTAGGGGTAAGCAGAGACCACAGATCTCCATTTTGCTACGATTCCGGCACACCTTCCTTGCTTCCTTCACACTCATCCATCTTTTCATCCGTCCTTCCGCTCATATTCATCGTAGCGAAACGGTTCTCCGTTAATTGCTTTTTGCCCTCGTGGTAATCAGTGATGACGTGACTGGTGGATAAATACTTCTTTTTGAATAATTTTCGTTGTAGTTGTAGTAGTAGTGGGTTTCTAATTTGTAAGAAAACTACATTGCAATCATTGGATACAAAAATTACTTTTAAAATAGCAAACCGAATTTGCACATGTTCATAAAAAATGGAGCATAGATTGTGTCACTTCCCTATCCTAGATTTATAATTTCTTCTTCATCTTTCTCTAAATAAAATGGGATACAGATTATTGCAACAAAAAATATAGCAACGGTTCTAACTACACATTCACACAATACAGGTCTTCAAACATTATCCTGCGTAAGAAGATTTTGAAAAAAGACAAGGAAATTCGTTTAAAAGTAAGAATTTTTGTTTGAAATTTTAATTCAAAAAGCAAGTGTACTGAGCCACTCAACTATCGAAAAGTCTTAGAAACAAAGGTTAGCAATTTATAATTATAGCAAGAACTATTTAAAACTATTTACAAGTCGTCGCAGTGAAACGCACCCTTAACTTACACGGTTTTCGTCTCGTGTTAGCGGTGTACCGACACAAAGTTGCCAGATGAACATTAAACACGGACTGAATGAGTGCATTGATGCATTTGAGACGATAAAACGGATCGTGAGCAATGGATCTGCGGCACGGACGATCCGAATCGCAATGTTTGTCGTGCAAACGAGACCGTACCTTAATTAAAACTCGCTTCGATTAACGAACGAAATCGCATTATCGACACGTAACTAGGTTAATGCATCGTATTCGTTTTTGTTTACGTTTTGCATGATTGTGTTTGAACGTATCGTATGATTTTCGAATTGAAACTGAATTTTTTTCGGCATAGGTCCCATCGATTAGTTGACGGTAGTTAATGATATCATTTCTCTTGTAATAAACAAAAATAATGCTTTTTTTCAATTTTGAATATTTTAGATGTTTTTGTAATAATAAATATATAGTACCTAAGGTTAGGTGTACTTCAGGGATATCTACCTACTGAGACCTCCTACCTTTATAGACGAATATGTTGTGAATATTGTATTATCATTATTAATGATAGGTACTTTATTGAAATCATATATCATATCATAGGCGGGATTCAACTTTATGACTTTTTAAACGCATATTTATTTATATGTAGTGCTTAAAACCGTGTGAATATATTGAAAGCACAATCTTTTTAAGAATACTAAGAATATTCTCAAAAAGATTGTGCTTTCAATATATATATATATATATATATATATATATATATATATATATATATATATATATATATATATATATATATATATATATATATATATATATATATATATATATATATATATATATGTATGTGTGTGTGTGTGTGTGTGTGTGTGTGTGAAGCTTTCACCTACCCCCGATTTTGTTTAAATTTACTAGTCTCAAAATTGTGCTGAATAAATCAACAATTTGTATGAAGTACTTGCAATTAAGGCTTCGAAGTCACGTCGCCCAAGCAATTAAAACGTCTCTCCTTGCCCTTTAATTTAGCCATCACAGGTCCTTAAGCTAAATAAATTGCTGGCCCCAGTAATTAACAAGCGGACCTTCATACTGACAGCTCAATGTTATGGCTTCCGTCCAACGGTATCGATAATTTCTTTAAGTTATTTTAGTGAAGGCTGCGGAACTGAGATATTTTATTTTTACAGGTGATAAGAAGATAAAATCGAAAGTAAGTTTAGGTATTTTTGACCTTTCAAGTTTGACTATCTTTGTCAATACAGTCGTGCTAAACATTCGTATCTCTTAGAATTGAGGAGGGGATAGCAGATTGGGAATCACAGCGGATCGGAGTTCGATAAGAAAAGGTTTTATGTTTTTATTTTTAATTCAATAAAAAGCTGTGAATAGTTGCTGTGAAGACTTCATACTTCACTTGAAGTTGTCTAACAATTCTTTCAGAATACCTACTTGTAATGGGTGTCCAGTAACCGAATTAGGATTTAAATTTTCACTACTATATAATAGTAATAGTTAAGATACCTTTAGTAGGCAATATAATCAAGTCAATAGACTAATTATTACGAATAAATGCACGACGATAGATAGCAAACACAATATTAAGCCAATTAAGCTATTCCTATTTTTTTAATATAATAATTTTGTATTAACAAATAGATATATAATAATATGTAAAATGATATATTATAAAAAAAAAAACATGACATCTTTCATCATTTAAAATTTATGCGTTGTTCGTTATGCAAGTTGTGTATGTGGATTTAAAATACTTGGAATGTTCAGTCTCATTAATTTTATATTTGTGTTTAAAATGAAGCTGAAAGCTGTGAAAGTATGAAGCTGGCAGTTATAAAAATCTATGATTTCTTTTTATTTATGTGTTATTCTTTCTTGTAGTCTAGTTCAGTTGTCAAAATCAATTATACACAATTAGATAATATTAATTATACACAATTAGATAAAAGAAAATTATAGCTAATCGATATAAAGGAAACTTTTATTTTCAAGCCAAAAAATGTAAAGGAAAGATAATTTTTTTTTATATATTCACGCCTATCCCCCGCAGGGGTTGGCAGAGACCACAAAGCTCCATCCGCTGCCATTCATCGCAGCGAAACTGCTCGTCATTGGTCGCTTTTCGCCCTCGTGAGAATCAGGACGTGACGGGTGGCGAACCACGTCGCCGTCATTTTCGACAAATTAGGTATATTAAATTCGTCTTAGTGAATCCCACGAGCCGCAAGGGAGGATGGAGGTCAGCCCCAGCAGAGCCCTGCATGCTGAGGTAAGGCATCATAGTACCCGGGGGAGCCCGATCCCGGGACGATCGGCACGCTTGCGACTAGGCTCGCCCCTAGCCACGCATCCATTGGCACGGCAGACCGTGGATTGGCGGAGAGGAAAGGAAGGACAGAGAAGAAAGGAAGGGGCAGGAAAGGAAATGCGGATTGGGGAGGTTACCAGACTCGGAATAAACATTTAAAAATCCATATAAATATTTATTCCGATGCGGGAATCGAACCCGCGACTATTGACTCCGCGGGCGGAGGGCCCCGCCACTGAGCCAATCGGTCGTCAAAAGGTAAGCGTAAAAATATGTAGGATTACGCAATATCTTAGTTATAAACTATATGTTTTATAAGAAACTATTGTTTCTTATATTAGTTGTTTAGCCATTTCGACAATATTTTAATAGCAGTTGCAAAATGATATCCTATATAAATGAAAATAACTTCGAAAACTTCATCAATACTATATTATTCTGTTGTGTTGTAGGGGGCAAACACTTTCATTAATTAGATGCTGCTCACTCAGTAGACTGTGAAATCTTGTTGGAGGTATTTTGTTGGCAATCAAAAAGCACTGTAATGTATAATAGGAAGAGACAAGGACATTACCCGAATAGTTAAGCACATTTTTTTGTTTTATTAGTTTTAATAACAGGATGTTATAATACTTAATCAAAACATTTATAAAAAAAAATATTCCCATGGTGTACGATATATGCTCTTCGAGCAGATTTTCGGAAATCATTTCAACTTTATATATATTGTAGGACCTCCCCCTGTTAGATGAAGCGACGATCTGTGCAAGGCGGCTGGCAGAGACTGGAATGTCGTATAGCTGAAGATCGGATTAGGTGGCGCGCCATGGGTGAGGCCTATGTCCAGCAGTGGACTGCTGTGGGCTGTTATTAATTGATTCATATGATGTGTGCGTGTCCAATCGCTGAATTAGGTTGTAGGTCGAACAATCAATAAATATATAGTTACTGATTATTTTCTGCCTATATTTTTTTTATTGGATAAGAGGGCAAACGAGCAGGAGTGTCACGTGATGGAAAGCAATCCAAATCCGGAGTGCTATAGGCAGTGCAGAAGCATTGTCTGCCTTTAAGGAAAGGTTATTATAGATAGGGGGGAGGGGCTTGGGCCTCCGGAACTTAACCGCTCACCGGACGAAGCGCGGTAGCGAAGCTACCACTCAGACGCCGGTTTTCTGCGGGAGAGTAGTACTTCTCCGGGCAAGCTGGCCCATGTGGGTGGGCTTGCATGAGGCGAGTAATGAGTGTGGAGGAAGTAGGGAAATATATATATATATATATATATATATATATATATATATATATATATATATATATATATATATATATATATATATATATATATAAAGTATAATATAAGAAAGTCTGTGTGAATTTCAATTTGCAAATTGCTTGTCTAGTAATGTAAGCTCATTATACACAACTGCGGAATGGTTACCCGTTGTATTCAGTTCCGTGGCGGTTTTAGCATAGCAAAGATACGTAGTAAATGTATTTACAAAACTTGTGAAATAAACACACTGCGCATATATGCATTTTTAAAAAGAAAATAAAGAAGTCGTTTAAGATAGTGTATTTTTTTAAAGACTAGTTTTGATATTACTTGAATTCTTGTAAAACATTCAGATTAAGATTATTGTGCTTGTATTAGGAAAATATATTTAACATCACAAAACGGCTCACATGACTGTCGCACTATCTCAATATGACAAGCCAGGTCAAAAGCACTTTTTGACCTGGCTTTTCTTGAGAACTTCAACAATTTGGTCAAGGTATCTTCTCCATGGTCTTCCCTTACCGATCCATCCATCCAAATCCACAACATATAACAATTTTTTTCACTTTTTCATATGATTGGAAGATAATTCGCAGGTAAGGAAAGAGTCTTCGGGATAAGATATACACAAATAGCAACTGCGAAACAATAAAAACCAATTTTAAGTTCAAAAAAAAAATTAGCTTAAACTGAAATTTGAACTCAAAACCCTTGGCAGTAAGGTACTCTAATCAAAGAGCCAAAGAAACGGTTGTCGATCATAATAAGAAGAAATACCCACAAATTTCCTTCACTTACCGATTGGCAAATAACACTGAACGCGGAAATATTTTCAAATATTGTAATTCAAACTATGTGTGTGTGGGATAGAGCCTCGGGGATCAACCTCACTGCTCGCAGCAACTCAATGGGGCGACCGCCCCCCGGTCCTAGGTGCCGCTGTTCCCAGCGGCTTTTGAGCGTCCTTTCACGATTTCGCGAAAGGCTCCCGCGAGGGGGGAGGGCCAATTTTAGCCATATCGTCGAGATATGGCTAAACCTGTCCCTTCCCCCTCGCGGGAGCCAGACGACGACAGGAGGTTTCCTCGTGGAAGCGGTTGACCCTCAGCGTGAAAGGGAGCAAAATTTTTGAGTTGTGACAGTGGTCTATTGTCAGAACATAAAGTCATGGATGCTGTCTACTCTGGGATCCCTCGCTATTACATCATTACGCACATATTGTAACTCGAATACGATCCATTTGGATTCTGGTCTCATGCAATATTGAATTACATTTGAGGCGTTGGAAGTACTAATTTACACTTCAGAACGTCACGAACTGTTAATTGTATCGGTCATTTATCTAACGTCAAATTTACTTCAGGCGATTAAACTCGTTGCCCTAATTAATCAGCCATTTATTTAATTAAGTCAAATTATATATACCGGACTACCTAATTAACTCACTGACGAAGCTACTATTTTCGGCGTCAACTATCACAAGTTTGATTCCCGCATCGCGATATATACTTTTCTGTATGTATTTTTCTTTTACAGCCCATATATGTCCCACTTTTCAGCATGGGCCTCACCATTTCTGGAGTAACAGACATTAACCCACCTCGCTTGCCCAATGCGGATTGGTGGGGGTAATCAGACTCGGAACAAATATTTGTAGTCTTTACGTATATTTGTACCGATACGGGGATTGAACTTGTGACCTTTATTTCCGTAGGTGATAGCCTCGCTCATGAGCCAATTGATTGGTTTGAGCTAAGTATGTATCCTATCTATATGAGCTAGATATACGGTGTGTTTAATGTCCTATCCTCCATAAAGAAAGAGGCTCGTTCCCCGCGGTTGGAAGTTTTTATATAAACCATAAATCTGTACATAACTGCGACATAGTTACATTGTTAATATCACAACGATTACAGGTCATAAGAAAAAATATCACGTAATTATGTCATGTCATCAAGTAATTTCACTACAAAGTAACTATGGCATTACACACTCATCTTTCTTAATAAAACAATAAACATTAAAGATATTGTCATTGTATATTGAAACACGTAACCTACGATATAACTTGATCACAAGAAATAAGTCAAGTCTTGAACTTTTCCCGCCGACTTGCATCAGTGACGGTGTATTTTTATTTCATATCCATAATGTTATATTATTATCAGTTATATTGTTTAACTGAGGTGGCGTATTATGCAATATAGTTTGAGTAAGGTGTATAAGTGACGTGATACGAAATAAATGCGTGTATCGTAACTTATTAAGTGGACTCAAAAAGTCCATAGATTTTGGTAAAATAGCCACCACTTTATCAAGACGTAACCTGATAAGCTGACTTGTTACATTTCAAGAGATTGGATATTATTGTATTTTACTTGAAACTGGCATATTAGTTTTCACTAATTACCACCAAAGAAAAGAAAAGAAAAAGTCAAGTCTTGAATAATCAACTTGAAAAATCACATTATTATAACACAATGTGACAAAATATCTTTATGTATAGGATATCCAGTGGAAAAATTAGGTTTTTAAATATAATAATAAAAATAAATACATAAAACTTTTATGAGAAGTGCGGTTTTCATGATAAAATTTTGACCGCAACGTCGGGTACATTTTTGAAATCTAGCCATAGTATTGAGCCACTCGCTGAAATAGTGACATTGGGAAGCCATTAAACTCAGATATTTTTTTTAGCGCTGAAATGGTCATTGGGTTTGTTTCATAGACTTTACTTTTGAGGTACCCACACAAAAAAAAGTCCATAGAAATCTGCAACACAAGAGATCTGCAATGCAAGCCTATGACACTCGTTAGATTAAAATTATTTTCTTTTTGTTTTGTGTATTGATTTGGATATTATAATATAATATTATTAAGGATTTAATTTTTGTTATTATAAAAGAAGAGGTGTCATAAATAAAATTTTTCTATTTCTCTACATATCTAAAAGGTCAGCAATGCTGGCCTTTCAGATATTTGGTGGTTAGTTTTTTAAAGTTTTCAATGTCGTATTCGTTCGAAAATGCGTCTAAAATAATTTCACAAGAAACGTACCCCGCAGGATCGCCACTCATCCAGATGGTGGGAATAAAATTTTTATGGCGAGTTGTGCGGTAGTCGAATTTGGCGGCAGGAACTATTCCGAACAACAACAACAATTACAACAATTCCTCTGACCACTTCTCATGGTAATCTTTTTAATGGACTAGTTTTTTTTTATGGGATAGGAGGGCAAACGAGCAAGCATGTCGCCTGGTGGATAACAATCAACGCCGTTTGTAGACATCCGCGGCACCACAGGGATCGTGGAAGCGTTGCTGACCTATAAGGTATGTGTAAGTTTTTTGAAGGTGTCAATGTTGTATCTATACGGAAAATACCGCTGAAGGTGGCTTTCCTCTGGGTGGGGGTGCGTGAAAAGAAGTTTCGGTAGAAGCGTACCCTACAGTATTGCCACTCATCCAGATGATGGGGATGAAACTTAGCGGCGACTTGTGCGGTTTTCGATTTCAGCGGCAGCAATTAATCCAAACAATTCCTCAGAGCACTCCCCGTGGTAAAAGCGGTAGAAGCTATTGACTTATATTTGACTTCAAGGATTTCATTGCCGTAACATCAAAAGGAATTGTAGTCAAACATCTAACTAATTTAGATAAAAAAAAAACAGCTCGCATAGTCAATCAGTTTTTTAGTTCAATTTGAAGTGACAATTTTATATGGAGTCAATCTAACCACAAAATCGATAGGTGGGTGTCATGTAGGCATCGAGGCAACGCCTTCGGCGCGTCGATCTCAGTATCCATTACCACATACTTAATGAAACGTGATACGCGTCAACAAATTACAGTTAACTAGTCCGGTAGACGTGTATATATGTTATAATTCTTTTTTTTTAATTGAAGTAGCGGCTTAAGAATTTTTTTCTGTAATAAATGTTGACGACTGACTTACCTCCATCCTCCCTTGCGGCTTGTGGGATTTACTAGGACGAATTTAATATACCTAATTTGTTGAAAAATAACGGCGACGTGGTTCGCCACCCGTCACGTCCTGATTCTCACGAGGGCGAGGAGCGACCAATGGAGAGCCGTTTCGCTGCGATTAATTGTAGCGGATGAAGCTCTGTGGTCTCTGCCAACCCCTGCGGGTATAGACATGAATATATAAAAAAAATAATAATTATTGAACAAGACCCCTAAAAGTTTATGACAAGTTGGTCCTCTCTTTTCTGTCTTATGGTCGCGAAACTTGGAAATTAATGGTCCCTCTGCTTCATTAGTTCAATTTTTTTTATTGTACATAATTCTGACGACCCAATTGGCTTAGTGGCGAATCTAACACTTTCGGAGTCAATAGTCGCGGATTTCATTCTAGTATCGGGATAAAACTTAATTATAAATTAAGTGATCACAAAGATACTACTCGCGTAAGTACTTACGTTTACTATCGCAATCGATTTTCGTAATGGTGGGATATTTCTCGGAACAAACTGACCTATTATTTATACTTTTCACTCACGGTACTGTAGTACTGTTTGGACTTTTTTAAAATATTCCACTCTTCGGTACACTAAGCTCAGATAGCTAGATGGAGTCCAAGATGACTTAAAGGCAACCCAAACTAAAATCCGAATGGAAAATTTTACTGAACCAGGCAAAGGCCCACCTGCGGCTGTAATGCCATGATGATAGTGATGACTCTTCGGCACAGTACAGTTCCACTCTTAGGTATGAACCTTCTTATTTCTTGACATTAACACACTATTCCATATATATATATATATATATATATATATATATATATATATATATATATATATATATATAAAAATTTGGAAAAAAATTACCAAGAACCAAAAACAATTTCCGTACCGCTTGTTTTGAAGTTTTGAAGAAACGAAAGCTCATTCCCCTCAACTACAATGGCTCCGTTAATTGTTATAATATATTGGAGAAGCTGAATAGATAATGATGTGTAACGTAACGCTAGGTTAGCTTTTTAATGCTCACTGAGCTTATTTGCATTTTATTCTAGCGTCAAGAGACTTAAATTTACAGTGTACGACCTCATAATATAAAGTTTCGAATTCATTTGATTTTGTATGCGATAGGACGATAAACGTGCAGGTATTTCTAGTGATACAGCTACGCTGCACACGAATACTTTGTGAAGAATGGCATAATATTTGTCTGTAGCATGAATGGGCGGGCTCGCCTAAGAAGTACCACACTTACGCAGAACTCCGGCGCCTGAGTGGTAGCTTAGCTACCCCACTTCGTCCAGTGAGTTGTTGAGTTCCGGAGGCCCATGACTAGGACCAGTCGGGTATTCTTATATCGTAGGCCAAAACAAAATTGGGATCTTTGATCCAGAGGAGTAAGTTATTAATTCTACTAGGTTTCATGTTGGATACATAGGTCTTATGTTAGATAAGTATAATCAAAGAATCTATGCTACTAGAAAAAAAACTACCTACATTGATCTTATGTTAGGTAGGAAGAACTGTAAAAACGATATCAGATTGTAAATACAATAAAACTATATTATGTAAAGACTATTACGTTATATTTTAACTGATAAAATAACATCAGACTGTTCTATAATTTAACAGGAAAAACAGATACTCGAAGGCTCAGTGATAAAGACTGCTTCTCGATCTTAGAGTCCTGATTAAATCATGAAAGATTTGTCATGAACAGCAACAAGAAGTCAGGATCCAGAATACACAAGACAGGTATGACGTCGAAACCTTGGTCTAGATCGTTCTTAGAGAAACCAGAAAAAGCCACCACAAAAACGATGTCTTCTCGGCGTCAGATTTCAAGCTAGTCTTGGTTTCGATTTAATTGAGTTTCAATACAATTTTTATAACATTTACGATTGAAACAGAGTGCAACCGTACATTGTGCAATGCCGTTACATTTCTCCATTTGCCCCTAATCGGATTATATGACAAGCACCGGACGGTGGATTTATTGATTTCGTTTATCGTTGAGTAAGTACGCGCGGTTGTCTGGTTCAGTCGACGTCTGACGAC
The DNA here is from genome assembly GCA_031353405.1 of Baronia brevicornis. Classification (NCBI taxonomy): domain Eukaryota; kingdom Metazoa; phylum Arthropoda; class Insecta; order Lepidoptera; family Papilionidae; genus Baronia; species Baronia brevicornis. The sequence continues at coordinate 725,526 of JASFAT010003035.1, read as the reverse complement.
GCCGGCGGATTTGTGGAGTATAAACTTAATGACATTCGTAAGCTGATTTTAGGATGACTCTGTTATTTGTAGCAGTTAGGCTTTCGCCGATAGCGGCGTCTCCTTTTTAAATTTCAATAACGAATGCCGATTCGGAGCTAATATGTTTTTAAAAGTGAATCAAATTTAACTTTGTGAAGAAAGCCTGCTTATATATCGTTCATATATAAATGATATAAATACATACATACATATATATAAACAAGTTTGTTTCCCGTATGGGTAAGCAGAGACCACAGATTTTCATATAGTTTGATCTCGGCATACTTTTTTTGCTTCATTCACACTCATCACTCTCTTTATATCAGCTCGCTGGTTAAGGATATTTTTGACCTGGCCTTTCTTGAGAGCTTTTTCAACTTGAGAAAAATTCAGTCAAGGTATGTTCTCCTTGGTCTTCCCCTACCGACCTTTCCATCCAAATATGCAAAGTAAACTTCTTTTATCAGTCGTCTTTTACCCAAATCTCTATACACCCAAACCATCTAAGCATCCCTTTCTCAACTTTTGTCACGATATCTTTTACGCCACATTATCTTATAAATTCATTACCTATTAACTATCAACCAACTTTTTAACAGTATTTTTTATTCTCACCAGCTGTCGTAACCGGAGTTGTCGAAATGTCGAAATTTTTTTCAATGGGGGATTAATTTAAAATAATTTAATGTATCTATGATCAACAATCTCTCCATAGCATCTGGAAGAGGTGGAAACTTCATTTGTTCCTTGATTTAGTTCTTAATAGCTCTTAGAAAAATGTGTGAAATGTCAGTTTTGTTATTACTATATATTGTTTCATTTAATTGCCAAAATTCGTAAGTCCATACGAATTAATTTTACTGAAAAAACGAATAATTGATTTTTTTTCGTAGTTTGAGATATTTTTATAAAACCATTCTATTTACTCTGGACATAAAATAGATACAAAGAACATTAAAAATAAATACAAAGTATTCCATAAACAACACGTATGCGGGGAAACGGTTATTGTTGGAGTAGATGAGTGCTGGAGTCGAGACAGCGACTCTGCAAACGTAGTGTGGGACCTGCTAGATGGAGCGACGATGCTGGCAATGACTGGGATGCGCAAAGCGGCTGGCAGAGATTGGCGTGTAGCCGAAGATCGGGCTAGGTGGCGAGCCATGAATGAGGCCTATGTCCAGCAGTGGACTGCCACGGAATGATATTGAATTCCATCAGACAATCTATAATATTATCTCTTAGATAGCATCAAAAGTGATAAGTCAAAAAAATATATTTTTTTTGTAACGATCCGATAATTAGACCAATGATATTCGTAACCTTCGAACTAGCTACAAAACGGTTTGTTAGCCAACATAAATAGGTGATTACTTTCGGTCAGAACTAGGATCAAAGGTGAAATTCTTGAACTTAACAAATAGTCTGATTATACAAGGGATAAAGCCGTCGAAAATGGCTTTAGGTTTCTGTATAAATTCTACCGAAAATATAGGTGTAATTTTTCAAATAGGGCATTATTCTATTCCAGAATACATATTTTCAATACGGCAGCGTTAAAAACCATATCTTCGCGTTGGACAAGCGTGGTGGGTTAATGTCTGTTCCTTCAGAAATGAGGGAGGTTGCCCAGTAGTGTGATTAGGAAAATAGCACACTCAATGCGTTAGGTGAAATGGTAGATTTTTTGCGATTTTTTGCCTTTGTAATAATAAAACATCAGATCCCAAACCCCCCCTTGCCCCTTTAAAACTCCACTTCACTTGGAGCTCGTGTACTTGGTTACGGCCTTCGTACCTTCGCTGACGGCGTGTTTTGCCAATTCGCCGGGCAGCAGGAGCCTCACTGACGTCTGCGCCTCCCTCGAAGTGATGGTGGAGCGCTTGTTGTAGTGGGCCAACCTGGATGCCTCGGCAGCGATGCGCTCGAAGACGTCGTTAACGAAAGAGTTCATTATAGACATCGCCTTGCTTGAAATTCCAGTATCCGGGTGTACCTGCTTGAGCACCTTGTAAATGTAGATGGCGTAACTCTCCTTCCTCTTGTGCTTCTTCTGTTTCTTGTCAGATTTAGAGATATTCTTTTGAGCCTTGCCGGATTTCTTGGCTGCCTTTCCACTAGTCTTCGGTGGCATGATCGCATTTCATTATAGCGTAAGGCCCGGGACCTCAAATCCTTTACCATTCCTTTACTTCCTTCTTTCCTTCCCTTCATTCACATCTTTTTAACCTTAGTTTTGCAGCGCATCTGCGGTATTCTTAATATTACCGATGTATATGTACAGTGTTACTTACTTTTCATCAAGTGACCCACTTAATGCTTTTTCATATAAAATATAGGTTTATATTATGCTATTTTAGTATATGAGAGAAAGAAAATATGTTTTAACATTTATTTGTTTATTGATTTTATTATGTATTATAGTTAACAGCTTTCTTAGTAAACTTTTTTTAAACTAAGAGGGCAAGGGAGCAAGCGTGCCGCCCGATGGAGAGCAATCAACGCCGCCCATAGACAACCGCGACACCGCAGGAGTCACGGAAGCGTTGACGGCCTTTTAGGTATGTCAAACTAAAGGTAAGGCTAATTTTAATACACTTTGACCAAAAGAGGAAAAAATCATCAAGACATTACAGCCGCCTGGTCCAGTAAATTTTTCCAGTCGGATCTTCGTTTAGCTTTTTCCCCCCAGCCCCTCACACCGATTGTCCTTAAGTCGTCCTCGATTCCATCTAGCCATCTGAGCTTAGGCCTTTAAAGAAGAAAAAAAGACAAATTATAACACAGACGTTAAAGTATAAGAACTTCGTAACAAAAGTAACTCTGTAGAATAAAAAAGTCTATTAGTAAAGTAAATCTATAATTCTATTAGTTATTGTGTGAGTACATGTCCGTATGTGTGTGTGTTTCTCTTTGTGTGTATTATTTTTCCTAGCAATGTAATAGCACCTTTTCTCGTGTTTTAAATGTACTTTAAAATAGCTTTTCTTAGTGCTTCTTTCGATAATGTGAAAATGTCAAGTTCCTAATATTTCTATTATACAGCTTGGCTATATGAAAAAGAGCTAAATTTTGACCATAATTCGTGTTTTTGCTATTATGGCATTTTCAATTTTCAACCTAAAATAAAAAAAAAAAACAAAGAAAGTAAAACAGACATTGAATTTCAACATTAAATTCTATGTCTGTTTTACTCTCAGAGAAATTGCTCGAAGACATCGCATTTTATATAAAATATATGTGCGCGTTAAATCAGGCTCAAATAAGTAGTTAGTGCCTTGTCGCGTAAAACTCATATCTTATTTGTACTTACACGGCGATCCTGAACCAAGCCACACTTTGTCAAAGCTAATCCTTCGACGAGCTCTCAATTTATTCATAACAACGTAGTTCTATCGTTTAACGTTATATTCAGATGGCGTAGCCTTGATCAAGATGATTCAGCTTCGGCCGTCTTCAGTGTAATGAACTCTAGTTGTTAGTAATAGCAGTTTATATAATATGAGCAGTAAACTTGAATAAGTTATAGTTAAAACAAAACAGGATACTGCTTTTTTAAGGATAGGGAGGCAAACGAGGAAGCAATCAATGCTGCTCATATGCAATCACAATCGCAGGACAATGACAGGAGAAGGAGGATTGGATATTGAGGAAAAGCAATCATAGATTTTCGCAACACCATGATAGACATTGACAGGAGAAAGATGATTGGACATTGAGGGAAAGCAATCATAGACATTCGCAACACCATGATAGACATTGACAGGAGAAAGATGATTGGACATTGAGGAAAAGCAATCATAGATATTCACAACACCATGCTGGATATTGACAGGAGGAGGATGATTGGACATAAAGGGAAAGCAGTCATAGACATTCGCAACACCATGCTGGACATTGACAAGAGAAGGATGATTGGACATTGAGGGAAAGCAATCATAGACATTCGCAACACCATGCTGGACATTGACAGGAGGAGGATGATTGGAAATTAAGGGAAAGCAATCATAGATATTCGCAACACCATGCTGGACATTCATAGGAGGAGGATGATTGGACATTGAGTGAAAGCAATCATATACATTCGCAACACCATGATAGACATTGACAGGAGAAAGGTGATTGGACATTGAGGAAAAGCAATCATAGACATTCGCGACACCATGCTGGACATTGACAGGAGGAGGATGATTGGACATTAAGGGAAAGCAATCATAGATATTTGCAACACCATGCTGGACATTCATAGGAGGAGGATGATTGGACATTGAGTGAAAGCAATCATATACATTTGCAACACTATGCTGGCCATTGGCGAAAAAAAGAAAGTGGTGTTGTCGTAATCAACATGCTTGGAAGTTGGATGAACAGAGTAGTGGGGGGGAAAAACTGTTGTGTTAACAGTGTGAGAACCTAAGTTGACATCTACAAGTAGACGATCTTTTGGATATCTCTTTGAGTCCCGAACGAGACAGTGAACTTGTTCGGCTGCTCAGTTGATGATAAAACAGTCCTTTTTAGGGAGTTATCTGCCTAGAAAATGTGGCCTGATATTGCATAGCTTATGGGGCATATAGGTACATATCTTATATAGATAATAAGGCGCGATTAGTTCACCAAGGAGAGCTGATCAGGACATGGTACGTCCATACACTTTTAGATACTTGCAAATTAACTGATGAACCTACTGCGCGTTATATAACCACACATTGAGGCAAAGTTTGACTTTGCAAGCCACATGAGAGTCATTGTTATAACAACAACTTGGATGACGATCATAATATTCTTTAAAACTGAGGTACTTCACCCAGTCAAGCCGATCCATGGCTCCAATAATGTTAATCTTTGATCATTTATACAAACAAAAAAATTCTGTCTGTTACAGCAATGTTATATGAAACTATCACTAGTAAAATTTGATTGAAAAACGCTTTTATGATGACGAATACATAATTTAAATATTTGCGAAACGGTTAGAAACGTGTAGCGATTGAATTAATTGATTATTAATAAATCCTAATAAAAATAATAGTCAACCAAAAACGTGAACTATTGCAGACAGTCAAAGGTAGAAAAGGTGCTTACCTGGGTCATATCATGAGACATGACAGGTACAAATTGCTGCAACTGATCATGATGGGAAAAATCGCGGGCAAAAGACAAGTCAGTCGAAAAAGAAAGTCTTGGCTACGTAATATCTGGCTACGTAATAGGAGTGGACCGGGATAGCGAGTGCTCCAGAACTGCTGCACCTCGTGAAGTTGGAGAAAAGTTGTGCTGAATTGGCTGCCAACCTTCGCAAGACGGAGAGGCACTCTTAGACGAAATCAAAATAATATAAATACAGATTTTATCCCAATAGATTATTTGCAATAGCAAATTTGTACTTTTTTTAACAAAAAGTTAAAATTCTTTGGTATTATTGAATTTTGAAACACCCAACTAGGTGTAATTCCATGGTTGCATATTGGAGCGGTCAATTTAGCCTTACGTCGACGTAACCGAATGGCAAAGAGCAAATGCCGACACACGTTCCGTCGAATAATATAAAATATCATCGCATAAATAGCAGTTCCCGAAGATTGCAGAGACAATATGCGCACGTTTAGGACCGAGCCGATGAATAGAATTACCTTATTGGAAAGTTATATGGTACGAAACAATTTTTTATTGAAAAAAAAAATATATATATATAATATTTTAAATATCTCTTAAGTATTTTTTGAGTCCGATTCAGTAATATTTCATTTGAAAAACTCCAGTATATTTTTACTTTATTATTTATATACTATATTTTACTTTGAGATAGGAGAAATGGCGCGAGAGACTCTCTGATTTCTTTTTACATTATTTTTATAATGTATTTAATATATAAGACATTTTGATAGGCCCGTGCTCAGCAGTGGCACATATATGGCCTGATATATGTGCCACTGCTAAGCGCGGATGCGGATTGGCGGGGCTACCAGACTCCAGACCAATTGGCTCAGTGGCAGGGCCCTCCGCCCGCGGACTCAATGGTCGCCGGTTCGATCCCCGCATCGTAATAAATATATGTATGGATTACAAATATTTTTTCCGAGTCTGGTAACCCCTCAAATCCGCATACAAGACATTATTACATATTTAATCCGAAGTCATTTGAATATTTTGATAATGTGTAATTGCATAAAAAGCTTCAGTGTAGAACCTTTTTTAATGAAACGTTTGAATTTAAAAAAGTTCAATTGAAAAAACATGATTCATACACATTGCATCCGTTTAACGTATCATCCAGTTAATTGAGTGTTGCGTCTCGAGTCATTCGAGATAATCCTTAACGGTATCAAGATCGAAGAATCTGCATCTCGCATACAACGTTGCACTCGTGACAAGCCACATGGGTCTTTAACTCCAACTCACCTCTAATTGACAGCGTGAACTCAGCGCGATTTATTTTTCGAGAAATATTTCGTTCGAAATACTTTGAATTCGAGTAGTAGCGGATAGCGTCGAGTGATAACAACCTACGTGTGTATGAAAATTTTAAGCATGTTTATAGTTTTGAATTTTTTTTTATGGCCAAGCAATAGAACTATCGCATACTACTTCCACCTAAGTAAGAATAACCACAGCAACAACTTCCTTGTCATGTATCAAATAAATTGCTTTTTTTTTGGATTTGTAATGAAATAACCTAGTCAGATTTGTTGAAAATAATATACAATGGAGTAGATGAGTGCTGAAATGGAGACCGCATCTTGGCAAAGATAGTGTGGGATGTCCTCCGGCTAGATAGAGCGACGTTCTGCGCAGAGCGGCTGGTAGAAACTAGATACTTTAAAAGGAAGATAGGACTAGGTGGCGCTTCTTGGGGGAGGCCTATGTGCGGCGGTGGATTGCCGCAGGCTATTATTTGTTGAAAAACATTTCTTGGACACCCCTTATAAGTATAAAAGTCCGTAAGCCCTACGTTGATATAGAAACCCATTGAATGAGGTTGCGTTTTCAGAGCTTGAACTAATTCGCGCAGACTTGCACACACTCGCAAACGCTGCCAACGTATAATTACAGTATTCTGTGCTTCTTTCGCCGCCGCCTTATCGCTCAATTTATCTTGTGTATCTACCTCGGCAGTACTGTTTGTATGCTAATGGTGAAAGTACAGTGCCACACATATTAAATACAATAGATTTTTTTTTATAATAATAATAATATTTAAAAAAGTGATATCATTATAATATTTAGTTATATTTTCTCATTCAAAAGTAAGTTAAAGAACTTTGTTGGTATTGATAAATTTTTAAAATATAAATTTATTCTCAAACAATATATCGCTTCTAATCTTAATTATTAGTACTGGTAACGTGTCTGCCGCACTGCTTACGCCTACACCTGGGATCTCTAGGGGGCTTCTTGAAATAAAATTCTTCAAAATGTTATTAATTTATTCTTGCGTTTCTTTGTACATTTATATAATACCTTATTTAAGTTTATTCACACTTTTCACTTCACATTTTGTATCTCAATATATATAATTTCAATTACTTATGCTGGACGGGTGACATGTCCAAAAGACGTCAGTCGAAAATACTTTTGTTTTAGTAGAAAACAATTTTTTTTTATTTTTATTTCTAATTTTAAATAACGAATTTAAATTTATTATGCATTTATCAATGACGACCGATTGGCTTAGTGGCAGGGCCCTCCGCCACGGAGTCAATGGTCGCGGCTTCGATTCACGCATCAGAATAAATATTTATATGGATTTATAAATGTTTATTCCGAGTCTGGTAACCTCCCCAATCCGCATTTCCTTTCCTGCCCCTTTCTTTCTTCTCTATCCTTTCCCTTTCTCTCCGCCAATCCACGGTCTGCCGTGCCAATGGATGCGTGGCTAGGGGCGAGCCTAGTCGCAAGCGTGCCGATCGTCCCGGGATCGGGCTCCCCCGGGTACTATGGTGCCTTACCTCAGCCTGCAGGGCTCTGCTGGGGCTGACCTCCATCCTCCCTTGCGGCTCGTGGGATTCACTAAGACGAATTTAATATACCTAGTTTGTCGAAAATGACGGCGACGTGGTTGAGCTCTGTGGTCTCTGCCAACCCCTGCGGGGGATAGGCGTGAATATATGTATATATACATACATATATATATGTATATATATATACATATATATACATATATATATATATATATATATATATATATATATATATATATATATATATATATATATATATATATATATATATATATATATATATATCAATGTATCACTACAGTAAATATTTAATTTTTGTATAGGAAATACGTTAGTATTTAAATTGTTACTAGTAATTTATTTAAAATGTCTTTAATACTAAGATATTTTTTTCTAATTGAACAGCAATGAGGACTTGCACTTGCTATTTCTTTTTGTAGCAAAATGTATTATTAAATTCAACTGAAACTGGATGCGTGAAGCCAAAGATCGAGCTAGATGGGGGTAAAAGGGGGAGGCCTTTGTCCAGCAGTGGTCTGCCAAAGGTTGTTGAAGATGATAATCCTATTCTTTAAACAATATATATTTCGTCAGTTACGTATAATTGTACCCGATTGTACTTAGTTTTTTAATTGCTCCTTTTCAAAGTGGACACTTAATGTGAATGTGTACTGTGACTATTATGGGCAGACATAATAATTAAAAACTTAATAACAAGTATTTAGGCGTTCTGCTACTTACATTGATGACTGTTTCCGAAAGTTGTTATTATTTAGGACGGAATTTCCTTAATATTTTTTTATTTCATTACTCGGTTTTTCGAAATTAATTTTATATGTAATAATTATGTCATCAAATTGTCGATTAACTTTTTTATTACATAAATACTACGACATGTGAAGTATAGAATCAAAAGTAAATAGAATCTCAAGATTATTTATGAACATTTAGATAATTTGATGAAAAGGCTTTGAAGACATAGATAGATTAATTCCATAAAACAGAAAGTGTTTTGTGTGTATTTTTTTTAAAACTTCCTTATAATATAAATTCAATTATATAGTGTAAAAATACAAATGGAGTTTTAATATAACGGTAAATAATATTATAATTTAATTTTGTCAATTTAAAAAAAATGTGTTATAAATAAAGTTTTTTCTATTCTATTCTATTTTAAAAATATAATGATCTGGGACTCGATCCCCACATCTCTTGTCTAGCAAAAGGAAGTCCATGCTTCATTTGGATTATCAAGATGATACTAGAAGTGATAACTAAATTAAGTAAGGATTGCATTACGATCTAAGTTTGTGAATTCGTTTCTACCTTGCCAATATTAACATGAAATATATTTTCCTGGTGCAAGCACTATAAGCTTAGTTGGAATTGTACATATGAATTGTATAATATAACCAAATTATATATATATATATATATATATATATATATATATATATATATATATATATATATATATATATATATATATATATATATATATCGATATTATTAGTAAAAAAAATCGATATATATATTTTGGTTATTTTAAATACAGCAGATGATTAAATATTTATTAAGTGCGAAAACCCAGTTTCACCCAGCATTAAAATATAAAGGAGGCTTTCACATAGATCACTCTATGTGAAAGCCGTTTTTCGCGTCACTACCAAATCAAGACGGCCTCTCACTCCAATCTATTGCACAATACTGCAAGATTACTACCAAACGTGGTCTATAATTTGACAAATAGAGAATGAGATGCATTAGTGCGCGTTTCCTACGTAATAAGGTACCGTAGAACTGTGGTATATAATTTAGCGGTACAGTCGCGAAGATGCGTCTGCAATGGGACAGAAAAATTGGTTGGTATAAATTTAAGAACCTAAAAGCTAACGCTCGGAGTAAAATATTACACTCACATTTGAATTCAAAATTTTTTTGACTTGAAACTTTATTAATAATTAATAATACATAAACTATTATTATTACATAAATTAGCATATTAACTATTATATAAAAAGTTTACTGAACCAGACAAAGGCTCACCCGCGGCTGTAATGCCTTAATGATGATGATTATTATTATTTTTTCAAATATAGGTGTTAACAATAGTATTACATACATATAGTTCACGCGTGTTTCCTTGTAGGGTTAGGCAGAGACCACAGATCTTCATCCGCTATGATCCCGATACACCTTCTTTGCTTCCTTCACACTCATCCATCTTTTTATCCATCCTTCCTCTCACATTCATCGTTGGAAACGGCTCTCCGTTCGTCGCTTCTCGCCTTCGTGGGAATCAGAACGGGTGGCGAACCACGTCATTTTTAACGAATTAGGTATATTAAGATTCGTCACGTCATAGTAAATCCCACGAGCTGCAAGGGAGGATGGAGATCAACCCCACTAGAGCCCCGCATGTTTCTTTCTCCTCGGCACTTTTCGGTCCCACTCTATTCGCCCCTATTCGCCCCTGTTGGAGCAGAACGGGTTTAGTCGCGGCCGAATTTTATAGACTCCTAAAAACTGCCGTTAACAGCGGTGCAAAGACCGGGAAGCAGTTGCCTCCCCGAGCAGAAGTCCGAGTAGTGGGGTTTATCCCGGAGGCTCGCTCCTACACCCGCTCGCTCTCTCTGAGGGGGTAGATGACCCCCATTCGTTCGTTCCTCGGCACTTTGGCACGCCAGACCATGGATTGGCGGAGGAGCGGAAAGGGATTATTGAAGACTCATTTATTTTATACTCATATATATTAGAGTGTTCCCCTCCACGGAAATCTTTAGTAAAAGGCGAAATATTTATACGTTATGAAGGGAAACCAGACAGACAGACAGAGTTTTAACCAGAGGAAAATAATAGTTTTAACCATGTTTATAGCATTACATGTACCAGGTTATCCACCTGTAATTACAAAGTTTGTTATAAAATAAATATGACCTTATATAAAGTCATTATAAATCTGATAAGGCCCCCTAAATGGCTGTAAAGTGTCGCCAAGAGAAAAGATCACGCGTCAACTTTGTATACTTACACCCTTTCGTCATATCGGCCGGTCATAAACGTTTCATGTCCCAATAAAACGCAATTTGTGGAGCGATGCTGATCTCGAAACTACAAGAACACTTTATAGTACGTCGTAAACATCGCTAAGACGACAGTTTATGATGAACTTTAATATGAGTTTATATATTTTTTTTTTATTAGGCGCACACACCAAGATGTGCTTCGCTATTGTTGATCTGGAATAACACTTGTTAAGACATGAATTTATTTGAACGTATTCCTTTACCAGACTTTATATCAGCGAGAAAGCTATGCTCGGTGCCTCACTAGTGGATAAAATTCGAAATGAAGAAAAACAACAAAACAAGATCAATGCCTATCGATATCTCTTTTTGGGTTAAAACTGAAACGGCACTGGGCTAGTCTCTTTTCGATATTTTTTACGTTCAGAAGAACCTTATTACGAATCGGCACTAAAAGTATATTTTTAAACAGACTGATATACGACTCGAATTTCTTATGCCGAATGAATAATGAAGACATGACCATTCCTTCATTCGTCTAAGTGCTAGAGCGGAGACCGTGTCTTTGAAACTTATATTATTATCATTATCTTATTATTATCATTATCTTATTATTATCATTATCTTATTATTATCATCATTACAAATTTGTGGTAGTTCTGCGCTGGAGAAACGATTCTTCCACGCTAACTGGTCCAATCTTCGGCTGCACTGCGCTGGTTCTTGCTTCACCGGCTTCGTTGCACCGCTTAATGCTCAATTTGGAATCCTTAAAAACGTAGTATTAACGTTTTTAAGGATTTTTTTTTCAACGTGTTTTTTTTTTCAACATTTACGTTTACTCGTTATATTTTTTGTCGTTGATTGATTTTTTTTATGGAATAGAAAGGCAAACGAGCAGGCGTGTGACCTGATGGAAAGCAATCAACGCCGCCCATAGATATCCGCAGTGCCATAATGGGCCTTTAATTGAAATTATGGGAGTGAGAGTGGGAGAGAGGGGGAGGAGGAGTCGAAGGGTGAGGGTATTGGGTCTCCGGAACTCAGGCTGCAACGTACGAAGCGCGGTATCTAAGCTACCACTTAGACGCCGCGTTTCTACGGAACTTCCCCGGGCGAGCCGGAGCATTCATGCTACAGACAAATAATATGCCATTCTTGACAAAGTATTCGTTTGCAGCGTGGCTCTACCACTAAAATCGACATAAAGGCACGAAATACGACATTAAGGCATTTCTAATAACTAATACAACTCTTTACATCAAAAAATATTTTGTGCTTCATTTGTATATTAAGCAGGGCTTAAAAGATTTACAAATTTCAATACTTACAAAGAATTAAGAGTTTGATGAAATGTGTCGTCGAAGACCCGAGCTTTTACAAAATGAAACAAACATCAAGCGTGACATGTAAGACTTCAATAATGTAGATATAAAAAAATGAAACAAGTCCCGTCCAAATCTATCAAGAATTTAACTCACACAAATGTATAAATAAACTGTACATTGCTTATTCTATTTGTAGTTCAGAAATAACTGACAAAACAAAAGAGCAATGTACTATGGAGTATAAAATAATACCCTCTACAAGAATATAATAAAAATTAATGTCAGATTATGTATTAGTGGCTTGACATTTGAAACTCGATACCATGTGATCTCTCTTGATCTAGACAAGGTCGTCTCAAAATTGAGTAAATTAATTAAATTATTCACACTAATCAACGATGTTTGACTTCAAATAAATTAGTAGTCGTTATGTAAAATGTAATACCAATATTTTAGGTAAAAGTTGTCAATAGTTTTGATTTAAATAATAATTTATATTTCCAGTATTTTTTTAAGTATTATGTTTCAGATAATACTGATTCTAATACTTGCTGGAATATCTGTGCACCATATGTGGGTATCGAACCCGCGACCATTGACTCCGTAAGCGGCAGATCCGCCACTGAGGCAGATGGTCATCAAAATGTGTACATATGCACTATGTCCCTTTAATATTATGTAAATTAAGCAGCAATAGCTCAGATGTTAGGGATAGACCTTTCGACCTAAAGTCGTAGGTTCAATTTTTTTTATAAATATTCACGCCTATCCCCCGCAGGGGTTGTCAGAGACCACAGAGCTCCATCCGCTACCATTCATCGCAGCGAAACGGTTCTCCATTGGTCGCTTCTCGCCCTCATAAGAATCAGGACGTAACGAGTGGCGAACCACGTCGCCGTCATATAGGTTCACATAATCGAAGATAGAAGATTCATCCAATCAATGGTAGGTTATTATTGGACGGGTTATTGATGTGAGCTATATTTTTTTAATACAAGCTTTATTAGCTTAGTTGGTTTGGTTAACAAAATGTCTAGATGATGAAATATTGCTAGTTTCTAAAAAAAAGTCAAATTAATAAAAAGTATTATGATGGTATAAGTGAAAATGACAGCCTATCTACCTTCGAAACAAAAGATCGCAGGTTCGATCCTTTCAGTTATCCCAGAGTGTTTCTTACCAATTCGCTTTGGATTGTCTTGGTGTGTCGTCCATTCCTCCAGAAGTAGGAGGAATGGACGACCCATTAACCCACTACTGAGCACAGTATACGGGCTTTGAATTTTTTTTTCATAGCCCACATAATGTGCCCGATAGTGGCAAACTGTTTTTGAAGCACCTGTTAAAAACAATACAATCTTTGCGGTGAATTTTAATAATGAAAATTTTGTTAGTGTATCTTTGATGATTATCGACATATAAAGTGTTATTACAGTACTTCATCCCTATAACCGTAAAATAAACATTAGTAGGTGCTATCAAAACAAAATTATGTTTATACCAGGCTATGGTAGTGAATTCGGTTCCGGCACTAATGGCCAAGCAGCAGGTGGTGTGAGCGAGTGATACATAAGCGAATTAAGGTGTGTGCGTCTATTTTGAAAGGTGTAATAAATGTTTTATCATCAAAGGCTTTTTATCTAGAAAGTGTTCGTGATAGAGAATTTGTTATTTTACTTCATGCTGATTCCGAGCCAGCTTCGTTGCCGTGCAAGTTTTTAATCATGTGTGGCTCTATCTCTAATAAAAAAAATCATTTATTTATATCGTGATCAAATTATAATGACGCTATCTTGGCGTTATAAACATCACTATAATTACAACACAATAAACTGGAACATAGATAGACTCACAAAGGCAACCAAATCACTTTTCAAAACGATCATTTTTAAAAATAGTAATTCTAATGTTATAACATTTGTTACGATTAATTACAATATAAAGGCACTATAAATAGGCTGCCGGGTACTCACAAGAGATCTCGACCTTTCTATCCCAGGTCTCGTTCTGGAATGTGGAGGCCATTTCGTTTTAGGAAACAATCTCTTAGCGCCCATAATTTATAAAGCGCCAATACTTCTTTTTATCACAATATTTCAAACAATTATTATTTAACGTTAATTCTAAGATTAAAAACCATAAAGTTATTTTTAATTATTTATGACTGAACAGTCATAATTTAAATATTAATTAGAACATAAAACATTTTAAGTTACATACATAGAATGGCAGTTCCGTTTTAGGGAATGCTCTCGCAGCGCCAATACTTTCACAGCGACAATACTATTTCTTAATACAATATTGGAAACAATTATTATTTTTTGGTAATTCTAAGCTTAAAAAACATAAAGTAAGTTTTAATGATTTATGAGTGAACATTCTCAATTTAAATCTTAATTAAAACATTTCAAAATACACAGAACTTCATGTAAACAAAGAAACCAATGCATCACATTTTATTTGCCATTAATAAAATGTAATGCAATTGTAAGTTGAATAATTCATTATTGCTTATAATTTATGCGATCAATTTAGAGCAGTCTCTTATAACCAAGTTTGTTGTGAAAAACAACCTACCAACGTACTTCCGTTCTAGCCAAATATTAAAATTATCCACAGTTAATTATTATATTAAACTTAACGCTTAATAATTTATCTTAAAATTAATGATCTTAAATTATTGCACTTATTTTTGATAAATAAGGATTTTGTACAAAAGATTCTTAATTATATTTGCGTTCATAGCTACTTCCCGTCGATATATATATATATATATATATATATATATATATATATATATATATATATATATATATATATATATATATATATATATATATATATATATATATATATATATATATATATATATATATATTTTTTTTTTTTTTTAATTTTTTATATATATATTTTATTTATTTCTAACAATTTTCTTAGTATTAGAATGTGCTACAAAGGTAAATCGTAGAAATATAAATTGTTAAACATCAGCGATTTGTTGAAGTTATCGCTTTTTGCGGATTTGCAATTGATACTGCCATACTGCCACTTTAACTCGATTTTACTCTTTCCATTTTTTATTTTCATTCATTATTTTAATATTAAATATAATTCAATTATTTTTTCTTCGACAAACTGGGTCTAATAATCCTTTTGGAATAAATTTCATTCCATTTCATCCATTTCTTACATTTAAGGATTTAATTGGATTTTTTGTTCTAATTTTAATATTAATTTTATTAACATTAACAAATCCATATCTATAAGGCTCTATTTCTAATAAAAAAATTCATTTATTTATATCTTATATACAGATTTTGTATTTTGCTTAAATTAATTATGATCATAAATTATCTTACAACTTTCTTAGTACTAGGATGTGCTAGACAGATAAATCGTAAAAATATAAATTGCTAAACAACAGCGATTTGTTGAAGTTGTCGCTTTATCGGTTTATCTACTAATTTAACAATCTTCGCAATTTGTAACTATTAAATCTCAATATGTTTTACAATAATTTATTCACTGTCAGTGTTACTCGGAGTACAATATAATTCTATAATAAATATCGCTCAAGCGTATCTTCTGTAAGCGGCAATAAATAAGGATTTAAGAATGAAAATATATTAATAATTTCAGTAGATTTATGTACTTATTAATTATTGTTCATTATAGATACATATATATTCTTTATTTTACACAAAAAACAATACATACATGCATGTATGTATGTATTGTTTTTTGTGTCGATTGTATCGATTATATAATATTAATATACAAAAGGTCTTATCACTAATAGCGATTTCTTGTAGACGATCGTTAGATGAAAACGGTATTTAAGTTTTTGTATTTGGTGTGGATTGGTGACCCTATTGTCATGGATGGGGATAGATATATATATATATATATATATATATATATATATATATATATATATATATATATATATATATATATATATATATATATATATATATATATATATATATATATATATATATATATATATATATGTATGTATGTATATATATGTATATATTGCCGCCTATCCTCCGCAGGGGTTGCTAGAGACCACAGAGCTCCATCCGCTACCATTCATCGCAGATAAACGGCTCTCTAAGCCACGTGCTTAGCAGCGGGACATACATACAAATGTATGTATGTGACAAAATGTGCTAGGTCGAGAACGACACGGTTCTAAGACATTTAATGTGTAAATCCAAAACAATAATTAAAAATGGTTTATAGCATAATCTTAAATATCTCACTAAAAAAAGAGAATCTTAGTAATAAAAAGTGTATTCACCCGTCACGGGTGACTAATTTAATTTCGTTCCGGCGACACCTGTGAACTGAGTTTACTTTGGCTTGTTTGACAGTTAACGGTTTAACAAGAAGTTGAAAGTAACTTTACAACTCTTTACCGATGCAAATAACTGCTTAATATATAGGCAATTGGCTAAGTGGCGGGGCCTTCCACCCGTGGAGTCGAAGGTCGCGGGTTCGATCCCCGCATCGGAATAAATATATGTATGGATTACAAATATTTATTCCGAGTCTAGTAACCCCGCCAATCCGCTTTGAACAAGGGTGGTGGGTTAACGTCCGTTCCCCTATAAATGGAGAGGTCCGTGCTGAGCAGTAGGACATATATAGGCTGTTTTGAAAAAAATGTACGAAAATAATTGACTAATTCTTACCCTTAACTAAAATGATGTTAAATTAATTTATCATAACATTTCAATCAATCAACAGCCTGCTGTAATCCACTCCTGGACATAGACCTCCTCCAAGAAGCTCCACCTAGCCCGATCTTCGGCTTCACGCATCCAGTTTCTGCCAGCCGCCCTGCGCAGATCGTCGCACCATTTAGCCGGGGGGCGTCCTAATCTACATTTACCGTAACATCATAGAATTTCTCTTAATATAAACACTTCGGACTTAGGTACATAGAAATAGATATACCTATAAAATACTGCCTTATATGTATATATGTTTAAGAAAATATTTTGTGGGTTTATGCTATATTAAAAATAAGGAAGGCTCTTAGAATGCCATGTTCGCAATCTCGCGATTGTGAACCATATTATTGATATATTAATAGACATACATATATGTACGTATGTACGTGTGTCTATAATTTTATGCATATATTTTTCTGTATAATATATATATTATAAATTGGACTTTTCTTTTCTTTCTCTTTCTCTTATAAAAACGTACATGGGACTTTTCCCACCAAATTACATTAGTGACGTTGTGTTTTTATTTTATTCTCATAATCTTATGTTATTATCAGTTATATTATTTAATGAGTGATGGCGTATTGTACAATATAGTTCGATTGAGGTATAAGTAAAGTGATATGAAATAAATGCGAATATCGGGACTTTTAAGTCGAATGTAAAAGTCCATAGAAAATTTTGGTATAATGGCCACCATTTTAACAAGACGTAACGTGACACGCGGACTAGTAAATTTCAATTTACTTGATGTTATTATATTATATTTCACACTGGCATTATAATTATAGATAATTGCCATCAAGAAAGGCTATAAATTAAAAACAATACACAAGTTATTATGAAGAAATGTAGCAAACACAAGTTATTTGCTTGATGCCATAACGGCCATAAACAGTTCACGAAATTGGCAGCTCATTTAATCCCATTGCGACAAGTAAGTTACGAAAAATATGTCCCATTGTTCGACTCCAATAGTGACGTTCGCACCCCATAGCTACGTAAGCTCCCCTTTTGACTTTCTCGAAAATTATGATCGGGTAAGGTAGTGAGCTTATTAATCAGAATATTTATGGTGGTTTCATCAAAATCATTTAGATATATTTTTAAATATTTTATTTTTAAATTATTTTTACCTATACCTATTGAAGTGTCTGGTCTCATAATTAGGTTTTCAAAAATAAATAATAAAAAAACTATTATACAAAGGATATTAATAAAATTCGATAACTTTTACGAAGAAAAGAGGTGTGGGTTTTCTATTTTTTAAATTATTGGATAAAAAGGCAAACGAGCAGGCGTGTCACGTGATGGAAAGCAATCAACGCCGCCCATAGACTTCCGCAGTGCCGTAGGCAGACGGAATCGTTGCCGATCTTCAAGGAAAGTGTCATTATGGGAGTGGGAATGGGACGGAGAGGGGTAAAGGGAGGGGGAGGGTGTTGGGCCTTCGGAACTCGGCTACTCACCGTATGAAGCGCGGTAAGTAAGCGACCATTCAGACGCCGGTTTTCTGCGGGAGTGTGGTACTTCCCTGGGTGAAGTAAAGGTAGGATGTTCTCTGAATAATGGCAGAAAAATTATCAGTAAACATGCCTATACTGATTATTTGAAGTATAACCTAATTCTGCCATCGAACACCTATGTATCCTGCAAGATATATAAATTAATTTTGTTTTTATTTGTTTGAAAAACAATTGGCATACCCCACCACGCTTATCTGAAGTCGATTAGTAGGACATCCAGACTCGGAATGAATTAATAAAATATATATTAATTAATTATAATAAATTAATTAATTAGATTATAAACCCGTTGGCAATACATATGTATGTATATGTATTTATCCCGGTGCAGGAATCGTATCCGTGATCATTGACTCCAAAAGCGCTAATTTCGCTAAGATCGTAAATGTAGGTGTAGATTAATTTAATATAAAATCGCTATCCGCTTCGTCTAACACATTGTGAGTGGCATAATTTTGAGGTTCACGTCTTGAACTCCCCGGAGACCAATATAAAGCGCTAACAAGCTATTCACCGTTTTTTGATAAACATGTTAAAGGCTTAAAGAAACAACCCCCTAACGACCTGCAATTAATTATAATTGAATCTAATATTGCACTGACAATTTTCATATTTCCTGCTGTTTGTTATGAATGTAAATTAAATTTCGAAAAAATGCAAAATTTATGTTTACCACTTTCTTGGTATCATCGCGATATGAAAATATTTAGAACTAGCAGTTCTAAATATTTTCATATCGCGATAAATATCTTTACGCCTTGCAGATATTAATTCCAAGTTTGGATGTCCCGCTAATCTGCCTTGAACAAGCGTTATGCGTTAATGTCAATTGGTCCAGAATTGGAGTTGCCCATGTCCAGGAATGGGATATAGGGACTGTAAAAAAAGGGGGAAATTGGTGACTTGATTCGTGGATAATAAATTAAATATCTGATAAATTTCTTGTTTGGTTCGTGGAATAGAATATAACATTTGGATATAGTAAAAAATGATGTGATGGTAAATACTATATTATTTTGTCCCACTGCTGAGCACGGGCCTCTCCATTTCTGGAGGAACGGATGTTAACCCACCACGCTTATCCAATGCAGATTGGCGTGGTTATCAGACTTGGAATAAATATTTGTAATCCATACATATATTTATTCCGATGCGAAGATTGAACCCGCGACCATTGACTCCGTGGGTGGAGGGCCCCGCCACTGAGCCAATTGGTCGTCGATAATACGTCATAATACCATCGATACTACGTAATAATATATAAATAAGCATGGGATCACAAATGTGACCGCTGAGCGTGACGATTATAGTAACACAACCCAATTCTGAGAGTATTCAATATTTCTTCTTACTCAAGTAGATTTTGTTGGCTACCTTCTGGAATATACTTCAATAGTCGCTGCGTATGACAGCCACAAGAAGAAATTAGATGCCTTATTCAACGCTGGAAACCACAGAGTATTTCATTAAATTTATTTTAAATAATCTTACTTAACAAGAATTCTATTTATCTTAGCAACATTTTTGATCTTGCTTAAAGCATACATTCAAATAACCCCACCTTTTCAAAAAACCACGCTGCAGACGAATACTTTGTCAAGAATGGCATATTATTTGTCTGTAGCATGAATGGGCCGGCTCGCCCGGGGAATTACCACACTCCCGCAGAACACCGGCGTCTGCGTGACAGCTTAGCTACCGCGCTTCATACGATGAGCGGTCTGAGTTCCGGAGGCCTAACACCTTCCCCCTCCCACTCCCATACTGTCACTTTCCCCCATAATGTCACTTTCCTTAAAGGTCGGCAACGCTTCCGCACTGCCTATGGCGCTGCGGATGTTTATGGGCGGCGCTGATTGCTTTCCATCAGGTGACACGCCTGCTCGTTTGCCCTCCATCCCATAAAAAAAAACTCCCATAGTGACATTTTCCTTAAAGGTCGGCAACGCTTCCGCACTGCTTATTGCTTTCCATCATCATAAAAAACACTGTTTTTAAATCTAATCTCAAAAATTTAATCAAAACAATATAAACAAGATTGCACCCTCTGGAGAAGCGACCATCGACATTAGTCAAATTGAAATGGCTAATACGTCTACAACTTTAGAATTTTAATCCTGATTGACAATTCACCCTCACTTGCAGTGCAAGCCTTATTTCCCCCGAGCCTTCGGGGTTTTTTCTCTCATGTAGTTACTCCCCTTTAAGGCGGCGTTCTGTTGACGTGAAGTCAACAATATCGACTATCTTTGTCTTCGCCGAGGAGGGTAACAAGAGATAAATATAAAACTTTCCCTTAAAATCCTACATTAAGGTGAACTTCGGTAGCTGGTCCGAGCAAATATATCCCCATGTGTACTCTGTATACGGTAAACACAACCCCAAAGTTCTAAGTTCCCCTAATAAGCCATCGCGTATCACCTTGGGGCGTTGTGATGTTGCTGTCATAGAGTATTCATTAACAGAAAAGAAAAAATACGAAATAATATAAAAAAAATATTTAAAATTGCAAAGAGGCTTTATGTAAAAATATGCCAAGCACTCTCTTTTTTTGTAGAAATTATTTTTAAAGTAGAACTCAAGTTCTTTTTTGCTTTAGTTGTGAATTTATTGTTCGAGCGCTGGTTATTTTTCCAGCTACTTTCTTGTATATGAATTTCTTATTTTAATTTTATTAAAAAAAGGAGCTGCTTTTGTATGAATTAAATATATTTTTGTAGATTTAATGTGCTTGTATAAGATATTTATAAGACAAATATAAAAAGAAATGAGTGCTATGTTTTTTTTTATTATTTTTGATTAGCTTAATACGCACTCAATTATCCATAACTTGTGACAATTACAATATTATTTATAGCTTTTTTATCTTCAGTTCTTTTACATTCATATTATAATTTAAATGAACTGAAGATGTAGATTGACCTGAAATCGATATAAAGTCTTAAGGGAGATAATTAAAAGGGCTTTTCTATATTTAAAGTGTATATTTAACGTACGATAGTTTTATTTTTTTAGGAAAATTATCTAGTTGCAGCCTCACTTTCAATTTTTTAATATCACATAAAATCCATAAATAATATAATCTGATAGGATAAAATCTAATTACACAAGGATAATTGTAAAATTAACAAGCAATCAAAGACATTGAAAATAATATAAGAATTTAAAATTAAATAAAACAGAATATTTTTTTTAAGCGTATAACAGAAATTACAACGAAATATAAAATACGTGTGAGCCCGTTAAACCTTATTGGTTATTTATTTTCTTTTCCTTGATGACAATTAGTTATAACTATTATTATTAAAATCCATCACTATATGGACAGTCAAAAGTTTTACTTAGCTAAGGTCCGCGACAAACAAAACAATAACAGAAAATTAATAATGTGTGTTTTTCCGTTGGGTTTAGTGGATTTATTTGGAACTTAAACCAAAAACTTACCGAAAATCGGCCATCAACTTTTGATGTCAAGAATCAAGTTGATGGCCGATTTTCGGTAGGTTTTTGGTTTAAGTTCCAAATAAATCCACTAAACCCAACGGAAAAACACACATTATTAATTTTCTGTTATTGTTTTTCTTGTCGCGGATCTTAGCTAAGTAAAACTTTTGACTGTCCATATATAACTATTATGCCAATGTCAAGTAAAATACAATAATATCCAATCTCTTGTAATGTAACAAGTCAGTCTATCACGTTACGTGTTGATAAAATGGTGGCCATTTTACCAAAACCTTCTATGGACTATTTCAGTCAACTTAAAAAGTCACGATACACGCATTTATTTTATATCACTTCACTTATATACCTTACTCGAACTATATTATATAATACACCACCATAATTAAACAATATAACTGATAAAAATATAAGATTATAAAAAGTTAATAAAAACACAACATCACTGATGAAAGTTGGCGGGAAAAGTCCTGCTGTGCTCTTATTTCAACTTAATAATTGAATATGCTTATAAATCTACAAATAACATAACTCGTAAACCATAATAGCATCAAGCGTAAATTTATAACTAAGACTTCATTTACAAATGGAAAAAAAAACACATAGAAATAGGAAATATTAAAAAGTGTCCTATCTTCTATCACAAGTCTATGTGGATACGGGAAAGGTGAGGTCACGTGATTAATGAACGAGGGAAGTACATAGTGCGTGTGGTATATGTGCGTCTCCCGCGTCATCAACAAGTTGCAAATTAATATTGTGTCGAAACTAACCCCACACTGTAATATATAATACACCTGGTCTCAAAGATAAACATAATACTACATTATTTTACTTCTTCTTCTTCGTGTCGGCGGCATCAGATGTTGTTAGCCCAGAACTTAGCCATCGACACCACATCATCTGTTGCTTTCATAAGGTCATCTGCTGGACAAACTTCTTCTCTTCTCCAAAACACGACACCTACACCGATCTTCAGCTTTACGCATCCAGTCCCTGCCAGCCATCCTAGGCATGTCACAACACTATTTGATCGAGAAACATCC
Source organism: Baronia brevicornis (assembly GCA_031353405.1). Taxonomy (NCBI): domain Eukaryota; kingdom Metazoa; phylum Arthropoda; class Insecta; order Lepidoptera; family Papilionidae; genus Baronia; species Baronia brevicornis. The sequence goes on along the minus strand of JASFAT010003035.1, from coordinate 702,414 downwards.
CACATTACGTATGCCGAAACGCGGTCTCGATTCTCGACTCTCTTCGGTCCATTATAAATCCCGCGGTTGTATCTATCACAAATATCGTAAAAATAAAAACGTTTTTTAGTGGAAATGTTCAAATTAGTTAAAATAATTAAGGAGAAATCCTGCTCAAAAGATTTTACCTCTGTTTGTTGTATTTTTTATGATGCAAGCCAGTGACTTGATGGTAAGCATATAGTGCTGCCATAAACGCTCGCTTTACCGAGGGCGCTGCAGACGCAGATAAATATATGAATAAATTCTAATCTAGAGATAAAATGTTTATGTACCTACATCCCTGCTGTTACTATTATACCCCAAAATGATCATTGATCAAAATGCCGGCCCAAGGAGAAATTAATTTTGTCTGTATCTTGTAGTGTATCTAGTGCACCCGTTGAAGACAATCTTGTGTTGTCTTGTTGACGAAAGAAGAAGGATGGTATTCTCAGCACAAGTTTTGAAAGAAACTGAAGGTAATCCACATAGAAACTCCGAGTATAATCCATAGGTCATTGAGCGATTTTGAGCTTGATATCCGTCAGTATTCAATCAAATATCGCAGCGTAGGAATATTTCTTCCTTCGACATACTCTTTTAAACGTGCTGTTTTTTATCCCAGATATATGTATATATAGTTAAGCCTCACCAGGTTATACAACTGTCAAAACGAATAACGAACTTTTGTACCCCAGATCCTATAATTATTCCGTCGATACAATCTCGAGTTAATTACATTACAATTAAATGTTGATTTTTTTAACACGGAGCTTCTTATCATGTATAATCTGTTCACGTCGTTTACTTTTTCTCATATGTCAAAATATATAACATTATCTGTTTAGATCGATGCGAGGCGTCGGCAAGGCATTATTGTGGAATACAATGTAACAAGTATATGTAATGTAACATGGAAATAGATAACATCTCGAGAAATGTTAAGGCAAAAACAAAGCTAACATGAACAGGCGGTTGTTTTCTGTTCGTTAGATATTAAAATAACTTATTGCAAAATTTCTCAGTTATATCTATTGCTATGTGACTTAGATTGTAACACAGTTTTAGTAAATTTAATAATATTTAGATATATTACATTATAGCTATAGGGACAATTTCTTAAAAGCTGTTTGACTACATTGTCATGAAACCAATTCTGATTGAGTATGTTATATTTTTTTATATTTATATTGATAGCTATTGCCCGCGGCTTCGCTCGCGTGGAATTTGGTCTGCCACATTAAGTTTCATGACAGATCATTTAAATAAATATATTTTTTTTACTTAATAGTAAAATTATATTACGACCAAAATTACATAAAGTTATTACAAATTTTAGCCTATATGTTATTCCGATGTATAACCTATATTACTGTTAAGTTTCATACAAATCTGTCTAGTAGTTTTTTCGTGCAAGAGTAACAAACATACATCCATACTCACAAACTTTCGCATTTATAATATTAGTAGGATAGAATGACAATATGAACGATATAATAGTTAGATTTGGCGACTTATATTTTTAAATAGTATCTACCACTTTCGGACTTAATAGGAATGGGTTCATTTCTTTTTTGGTTCGGTTTTCTAACCCTGTGAAGCTAATCCTCTTTAGAGGTTATTGTATTTATTTTTACACGAGCAGCCTATGGGTTGATAACACGAAGAAACGGTACAGTGTTCTGCGCGTGCAGTACAATAATGCATTCAGGATGCTGATGGTACTGCCTCACGGTAGCAGCGCATCGTATGTTCGGTTCCAACGAGATCTTTTGTATATTTGCCGACAGTTTTGATTGTCAATACCTGAACTGGTACAACTGGAAAATTGTACAAATACTGACAAATCAAGCTTGTCTTAGGTAAGGAGGGATTAAGATCACAAACATTAAATTAGTGTGTGCATGTGTCCTGACAAAATATGACCTGAGAAGATTGAAATAAATGATTTTTTTTTTATTTCATTTATTTCACGCCTAGGGATAAATATTATAAATGCATATGGCATACACATATTTATTTCGCCTTGACTGAGCGTGGTAATGTTCATTTCTCCAGAAATAGGAAGGCTCCGTGCCCAGCCGTGGTATATATATAAAACATAAATACAATACAAACATTTAATAAAAAAAAAAACAATGTCAATTGCTGGGTTTTAAAAGTTTTAGCGTTAAAAATAACTTGACCATTTAAAGGAGTATGTATGCCTTCATCACGACATCCTGCGCCATAAAACATTCGCTTACATAATGAACGGTAATTTATTCAGACGGGAAAGTATCTATCTTCGACTTGTTGAAGTTATTCAACGAATAGAAACGGACCACACAGTCTGTGGTATTGTTGCGTGTAGACCGAAATATAATAATTTATATCAATCATTATCCTCGCGCCAAATACCATATATTCCTGTATGTATGTATTTTTTACAAGTATATAATTACTAAATTTATATTTTTAATTAAGTACAATATTCTAGTAGAGACACCGATTACCGTACTTTTCCGGTAAATGTATGCTATAACGACGAAGACCGTACGATTCCGCAAACCTCGAAAACTGCCCGTCTTTATAAGAAAATAGCACGTCGCGAAAGGGTTAATGTTATCTATTCACTCACTCACTCACTGACATATTATTTGGGAAATTGTAAGAGGTGGAGGGTAAATTTATTCTAGAGGAATGTATGGATATGTCTCGAGGCACACGAATTATATTCAAATCTTGATGATCTGAACCTGCTAAAAAGTTGCTCAATGGCTCGCCCGAATCACCTATTGGGGAGACCGTCGAATAAAAATGGTGACAAATGTAAACACGTGTTGACCGGAAAAAAATTCAAAATGGCGGAAAATAAGATGGCCGCCATACAAAGCTAAAATCGTCATTTATGAGCCGATTTCGCTGAAAATTTGCAGAAGCCCGAAACGCACGCGTAGCTTTAAGGGACCTAAAAGCTAGTTAAATATATTTGAAAAGCTAGTAACATATATAAATTTGGTGCGTTTGTTAAAGATCGTGTAACATCTGTATGACTTACATAATACTTACTTTTACGACTTACATAATAGAGTTCATACTGGTAGTGACAATTTTAGTAGTAGCTATGCTAGGATACATTAAGTAGCGCTCAAGCCATGGTATTTTCAATGTTTATCTCATTAAATCATACGTGTATTTATTACCTTTTTTGAAGTGAAAACTCCTATAGCCGCATTTCACGACTCTACGTAGGAAAAAAAAATCTATGGGTTCGCGTCAGCAAAATGATAATGCTTAATTATTAAAATATTATTATTATTTATTTATTTAAATTATTTATATAAGACTTCAATTTTTTTTTCCTTACATAATTTATATAATATTACAATTAGTGTGAAATTCTAAAATACAGTTCTATGTTTTCACTTCTGACCACAGTCCTAATGACTGCCTCTAATTATGTTTATTTTAATAGGACGGTAAACGAGCAAGCGTGTCACTTGATGGAATAAAATCAACGTCACCTATGTCATCCACAGTACCTACATGCGTTAGTACGTTCTGGAGCACTCGGTATTCCGGTTCATTCCCTGACATTACGTAGCCAAGACTTCTTTCTCGAACAAACAAGTCTTTTTCCCGCGACTGTTCCCATCGTGATCAGTTGCAACAATGCTTTTGCCCGCGACTATTCCCATCGTGATCAGTTGCAACAATGCTTTTGCCCGCGACTGTTCCCATCGTGATCAGTTGCAACAATGCTTTTGCCCGCGACTATTCCCATCGTGATCAGTTGCAACAATGCTTTTGCCCGCGACTGTTCCCATCGTGATCAGTTGCAACAATGCTTTTGCCCGCGACTATTCCCATCGTGATCAGTTGCAACAATGCTTTTGCCCGCGACTATTCCCATCGTGATCAGTTGCAACAATGCTTTTGCCCGCGACTGTTCCCATCGTGATCAGTTGCAACAATGCTTTTGCCCGCGACTATTCCCATCGTGATCAGTTGTAACAATGCTTTTGCCCGCGACTGTTCCTATCATGTTCAGTTGCACCTGTCGTGTCTCTTAATGTACCCCAGGAGAGCATCTCTGTATCTTTCTGACTGCTCACCATCATATGTGTGTTATAAATACACTACCTACTTCATTTTGATTTACATCAAACATCAACAAGTCACTTGTTATTACAAGTGCTACGGCAGCATTCTAAAATGTTTCCCCCGCAGTATGCAGCGGTATTTGCATTTCATTATCGCGCCTCCACTAGTTACTGCTTGCTTTGTTTAGTGTTCCAGATACGGAGGAGTATTCGCTTGCGTTTAACGAAACTTGCTTAGCTTTGGGTGCAATATATTCGCACAGCATTTTAGTACAATGTTGCAATTTAATTCATGATTTTGTAACAGATTTACTGATAATTGAATATAATCTATTTTGAATTATTGACTAAAATATATCACTTTATCATATTCTAGTCAAGCAAAAACGTAAACTTTTGTCGACCGTCAAAGGTAGCAAAGTTGCTTATCTGGGTCATATCATGAGACATTACAGGTACAAATTGCTGCAACTGATCATAATGGTTAAATATCGCGGGCAAAAGACATGTTGGTCGAAAAAGAAAGTCTTGGCTACGTAATATCAGGGAGTAGACCGGGATAGTGAGTGCTCCAGAACTGCTGCAATCTCCGTATCAGAATATATATATATATATATATATATATATATATATATATATATATATATATATATATATATATATATATATATATATATATATATATATATATATATATATATATATATATATATATATATATATATGGTCTACAGATATTTATTCCGAGTCTGGTAACCTCCCTCGCCAATCTGCATTGGAGCATTGGACAAACGTGGTGGATTAATGTTCGTTCCTCCAGAAACGGGGAGGCTTACATCCACAGACAAACTTACTTCGCTAAGACGATTTCTAATGACATAGAAGATAACTTCTTAAGATTTTCAGTGAGAATAAGACTTGTGATTTCAACTAAAACAACTAAAAATAATATTGTGTGATCGCGACGAAGTGTATAGATACTCCGCAAACACATAATATTATTTTTCCAATTTGTTTTCGCGGATATTAGAAAAGTAAGTTTGACTGTCCATCTTTGTAATGGATTTCCACAATGTAACGCCTGACTCCATGAATTATATCATTATTTAAGCCTTTAGACATACAAAAACTAACTCGTGCATTTGCGTGTCTTTGGTCGCGCCATTTTTTTTCTTCTAGATTTCTCTTTAGCTTACTTCGCTCGCTAATGTGTCTATAGTGTCCTTAGCGTTTCAAATGTCATACGCAATGAAAAAATTGGTACGAGACATCGATGAAAATACGATGGGAGAAGTAAATAATCGATACACTGAAGATGTCCATGCAAAAGTTTGTGCGAGCGACCCGTGAGAGTGATGAATGACGGCTTATTTACACCAAGACAGCGTCATTTCTTGTAAAGCACGATCCTCAGGGTTGAGGGAACGAAGAGAAGGATAGGACGAATTATTACACACTAAAAGAGCAAATTGGCCCAGTGATGGGGCTCTCCGCCCGCAGAGTCAATGGTCGCGGGTTCGATTCCCCCATCGGAATAAATATATGTATGGATTACAAATATTTTTTCCGAGTCTGGTAACCCCGCTAATTGGACAAGCGTGATGGGTTAACGTCCGTTCCTCCAAAAATGGAGAGGCCCGTGGTCAGCAGTAGGGCATATATGGGCTGTTGAAAAAAAAGAGCAAATATATAACACGCAACAATATTATGTCATTGCACGCTTTATAAAAAAAAGTACACAAAGCCGTTAAGATGAAATGATTTCAATCGGAATGATGGCGCTATAGAAAATTCTTCCCCGGCTTATAACGGCGATATTGGATTTAGATTTGAACTTATCGGAATCGCTTCGGCGGTGTCAAAGCGCTTCTCTGGCGATATCAAAAAATTATATCAGAACTCCATCGACAACATAAAGCTGGGTGAACGCGAGGTGCGCGTTTACATTGTTTATATTTTGGATAGATTTTTGCCATTTTCTCAAACGACTACAAGAACAAGTATACAATGTATGTTATAAAATATTTTACGTTTAAATATACCTATATAAAACATTTTACTATGCTCCGTGAATTAAGAGATCTTAAAGATCTCTTAAATCTTAAGAGATCTATAAGACCTCTTAAATCTTAAGAAATCTTTCGGATCTCTTTTAGAGAGAACAATGAGTTATCTCTAAGAGCAAGTATATAAAATATTATTTTTGAAATAGTTTTCTAGGACATTGATAAGGTCTTATACTCTTGCAGTGAAGTTGAGTTAAGAGTTCTCATATACCTCAAATGCATTACCTGAGAGTTCTATGAAAATGGTAACGCAGTGGACGTATTAAAATCACTTCTATAAATGTAACAATGCATAACTTACTGGCCTTCTGCTTGCGATTACTTCTGACGATGTGCATCTCTTAAGACACATCACCATTCCACACACAAGAAGAATATCTTGCATGATAGTGTGGAGCGATATTTTACTTTTATCAAGTCAAAAGAACAAATAAAATACTGTTATTATATTAGTGAGTATTTTTATGGGATAGGAGGGCAAACGAGCAAGTCGGATGGAAAGCAATGAACGCCGTCCATAGACATCCACGACACCACAGGCATCACGGAAAAAATGCCGGCCTTTAAGATATGTGTAGGCTTCTTTTTTGAAGGTGTCAATGTCGTATCGATTCAGAAATATCGATGAAGGTAGTTGGTTCCACAGGGTGCGGGGTGGGTGCGGAAATAAGTTTAGGGAGAAACGCACCGTACGGGATCAGAATATATCCAGACTAGAAATATATTTACTGTAATATTTTATTGTCGTGACTTATATTACAATGTACACAGAGCTCGAGCCTCAACAGTGAGGGGCTGATGCAAAATCAACGCTGTGGCACGGCCTAACGTTATTTCACGCTTTGTATGTCACGCATGCATATTTCATTGTAGTCTCCAGTAGGATTTCGTCGTGGGAAATCAACCGTGTTGTTCCGACGAGATGTACGCACGTCGGATATAATATGTTCGATGTAAATTAATACGATGGAAATCTGATATGGTTGATGAATTGAATCACGCTCATATCAACTGAGCAATGTTTATTATAATTTTCGTTTACATACAAAATATAATAAATAAAAAAAGAAAAAATCAAATAATAAAATAAAAGAAATTCCTGAATGAAAGGCTTACCCGCCGCGCGTAACTGCGATTTAAGAATGGAAATTCAAGGAATCTCGTTATGATGAAATTCAATAAACGTTGTGTAATTTTCGTTAAAACTTGCTGATATGCATACATACATATCGTCACGCCTGTCTGAGACAATGATCTACAATGAATGAGACAGGGATCCACAGATCTCCATCTGCTACGATCTCGGCACACTTTCCTTGCATCCTCCACACTCATTACTCTCTTCATGCAAGCCCGCCGGTTAAGGGTACTCTTGACCTAGCCTTTCTTAAAAACTTCAGCAATTTGGTCAACGTATGTTTTCCGTGGTCTTTCCCTACTGACCCTTACACAGTTCATAATTTTTGTTTTACTTTTGTAATATGAAGATTTCTATATAATCAATTTGATTGCGGTAGAGCCATGCCACAATATGAATGGATACTTTGAAAAGTAGAATACATTCATACAATATTGATGTCAATTGATAGAATATTTCTACAGAACCGCTTTTCATGCGCGGATTGAAGGGATCTATAGGCACAACTACCAACTATTTCATTTCTTTCTTATTTCTCGTTTTTTTCCCCTAATTGTCCTCTCCATTATTCATATCTTTACCGTAAGTAAGGCGTCTGCATTATCTTTAGTATTGCTAATGTTATAGGATAGCGGTGGCTGATTATCATCAGGAGACTTAATTACTCGTTGCCTGTCTCTTTAGTCAAGAATGCTCTTGATGTTGCAGATTTCCGTGGTCAAACTCTTCCACAAAAAAAAAGATATGCGAAAAATACTTGTTAAGAAATAGTTACCCTTTGTTGGTGTAACTTTATTTCACATGCAAATATCAGTCACCGCTTTCACACAAAAGAAAGTAAAAAGAAGTGCTCACAAAGACACACGTCAACTATGGAATACAATAGAAAATTTAATAATAGTAGTGCATGCAATACGAGGAGAACATAGAAACGTTGAAAGATATTTTTGTTGTCTGAAATATTTGCCTATTGTGCCAAAACAATAAGCTTTTGTGTTATGAAGATGTGACGTTAGTTTGCTAAAACATGTATTAGTACTTTTGTTACAAATACTTACGAGTGACTGACTACTCTACGTTGACAAATGATGTGTCTAGTTTTAGTGAGCTATTTCAACTCTTACAAGGTATAATAAAATTGATTTAGTGAGCTACGATTATAGAAAATTATTTAGTAAGCTTGATTTACAAGAATGACCTTTATGGACAGTCAAAAGTTTTAATTAGCTAAGATCCGCGACAAGCAAAACAATAACAGAAAACTAATAATGTGTATTTTTCCGTTGGGTAAAGTGGATTTATTTGGAACTTAAACCAAAAATTTACCGAAAATCGGCCATCAATACTCCACCCACCAACCACTATACACAACACCAAACATACTTTATCACTTTTCCATCTTGTAAACGACACGTGTTTCGCCCCAACACGAGGCATCTTCAGGTATAGTAGACTCTACGGAAGACAACCGAAAAGTGACACACATAGTGAGACACATATAGTGATGGATTTCCGCAAAGTAACGCCTGACTCCATTAATAATTTTAAGAATGACTTTAGCAATTTAAGTTATGTTAGGGGAGGGGAAGGCAAACGAGCAGGCGTGTCACCTGATGGAAAGCAATCAACGCCGCCCATAAGCATCCGCAGTGTCATTGCGTGATCTACGAAGTAAACATTGTTATTGTTGTTTATGTATTCTTTATTATACATCAAAAAGTAATGATACATAATGGGAACATAAATACATACATACATATCGTCACGCCTGTTTCCCGTAGGGGTAGGCAGAGACCACAGATCTCCATCTGTTACGCTCTCGGCATACTCTTCTTGCTTCCTTCACACTCATTACTCTCCTCATGAATGCCCACCGGTTAAAGGTACTCTTGGCCTGGCCTTTCTTAAAAACTACTATAAATACAAAGTAGGACTTACCCCAAAGTGGGATCCTTTTGCAAACTTTAATATTAACGTTGAGAAAATTAAACATATTTGGATACGTACTACGTAAATTATTACACCATATACAAAGACATTGTGGTATTCATATTGTAGGTAGCGGAATATTATCGGGAGATACAGGCTGATGATAAGCAAATTCTATTAAAATAATTACAATTTCATAATAAAATAAAATAAAATATTTTTACATACCAGAAAGTTATCTACAATTTTGTATAAATCTTGTACTATATCTGTGTAAAAGAAGTCGTTCTGTATCTTGAGTAAACAAATACATATGTATTCAAACAGACATAATAAAATCGTATGTTATTCGGAATGTGATAAAAGTCGGGTCGCCTTCGCTCAAAGCAGGTAACTTTCCTTTAATATAACTTTATTTGGTTACCGATCCATGGGCATTGGTAGATAAGGAGGTTTATTGGGATAAGCCCCCGTTTTGTATCAACTTCAATATTATTATAGCTTTGAAACTTTTCCAGTTGTCGTCAAAATTGAGATCAATATAAAGTTGTATTTGTTCTAAACGACCGTTCTATTTGTAAGATTTATTGAAGTTTTTTATTTCTTTGTTACAAGAAAATTATATTTATTTGAAAGACTGTAGACTATTAACGATGAACTTTTTAATACCATTTAATAATAAACTCTATTCGAAGAAACAACGGCAAAAGAAACTTAGCAGATATCTCTCTTTTTTCATAAGACACCAATGATACATAAATATTATATACAGTCTCATAAACAGAAAATGCTAGGTAATATTGAATGGAATGTAATATAAAAAAGAGTTATATCTAAGTAGACCAACTTTTTATAGTGGTAGAGCCACACTGCAGACGAATACTTTGTCAAGAATGGCATATTATTTGTCTGTAGCATGAACGGACTGAATCGCCCGGGAAAGTAACGCACTCCAACAGAAAACCGGCGTCTAAGTGGTAACTTAGCTGCCGCGCTCCATCCGGTCCAGTGAGCAGTTGAGTTCCGGAGGGCCAACCCGCTCCCTCTTTCCTCCCCCTCCCTCTTTCTATCCCCTCCCCTCCCTCTCCCCTTTCCATCCCATCCTCTCCTCCTTTCCTTCCCTTCCGCTCCTCCTCCCACAATTATTTTTAACTTATAATTGTTTGTGCTAGGAAATGGTCCACATTAATAGTCCAATGTAGGTTACGAAATCACGATATACAGATCGTAAGCCTGAGTCTTGCCAACTAAGCTATTGTTTGATTTCACTTATATTAATAAATAACTTTAATGATAATGTTTACGGAAACTATTTTTAATTGTAAGACAATAAATAACTGAGGAGTCTGCACGCCCAGACAGCCACTCTCTTGCATCGTACCGCCCATATTTTTATTAATTTATGCTTTGCAAATCCTCATTTGCTTTGCAAATTAATTCCCGAACGCACTTACAATTTGTAAAATGGTTGTGAACACAATCGAATGAACGCAGCTGATGTTTCTCTCATAGGATTTATGCATAACGCTTAATTCCAATGTTTTTGTTTATTTTATTGTAACATTAATTGTGTCTGTCATTGTTAGTACAGAAGATTGATGATACCACACCCACAAGTATAATCTATGTTATAATAACAAATTTAATAAACAAAGAACGCGTGAACGTATATCTCTAAAGCTTGTTAGTGTATACAATTTTTTCAACCCTATTTTCCTATAAAGACGGACAGTTTTAAATGTTTGCGGAATCGTACAGTCATCGTCGTTATAGCATACATTTACCGGAAAAGTACGGTAATAGGCGTCTATAGGAATATTGTACTAAATTAAAAATATAATATATAATTTGAAAATTAATTATATACTTGTAAAAAGAATAGATACATACGGGAATATTCGGTCTTCGGCGCGAAAAGGTTAAAGGAAAACAAGGGATATTTTTATTTGATGATCTATTTAATTTTTTTATGAGAGACAAAACAGCAAGCGTGTCACCTGATGGAAAGTAATCAACATCGCCCAAAGACATCTATAAAACTATAGATATTATAATTATTAGATTTCTTTTATATATATTCACGCCTATCCCCCGCAGAGACCACAGAGCTCTATCCGCTACCATTCATCGCAGCGAAACGGCTCTCTATTGGTCGCTTCTCGCCCTCGTGAGAGTCAGGACGTGACGGGTGGCGAACCACGTCGTCATTTTTAACAAATTAGGTATATTAAATTCGTCTTAGTGAGTCCCATGAGCCGCAAGGGAGGATGGAGGTCAGCCCCAGCAGAGCCCTGCATGCTGAGATAAGGCACCATAGTACCCGGGGGCGCCCGATCCCGGTCGGCACGCTTGCGACTAAGCTCGCCCTTAGCCACGCATCCATTGGCACGGCAGACCGTAGATTGGCGGAGAGGAAGGGAAAGGATGAAGAAGAAAGGAAAAGGCAGGAAAGGAAAGAAAATGCGGATTGGGGGGAGTTATCAGACTTGGAATAAATATTTATAAATCCATACATATTTTTAACAGCTCCAATTAAGCTTATTTTGATAATTTTTCTTTATGTGAAATGACCTTGTTTGCCTTAGGTCTTTTACAAGTGCATAGAACGAATTTGCGAGCAAAAGGCGCGTAGGTTACGGACTGAGGAGAATGACAAAAACAACTCAGCAATCAAAACTGTTTGTCTGTCGTCAAGCGCTATTGATGCGATGGCTGGTGAGTTCTAATTCATTTTTTTATAAGACAGGTAGGCAAACGAGCAAGCATATCATCTGATAGAGTATTTGCAACACATCACATTAGAGCCGATGGAGTCTGCGATTTACTTAGATTCCCAATTATATTGTACTTGTATTGTATTGTACCCAATTATATTGTATCCCAATTACTACGAGCCCAGAATACGATAAAGCTGTTAAAGCATATAGGCTACCAGCATTAACATCTTCGAATTAAATAAAATCAAATAAGCATCACAAATGCGTTGCTGGCATTTGAGATATGAGTAGACTTGTATTTTGAAGGTTCCAATGCCGTATCTGCGCTCGGAAATACCGCTCAAGGCACGAGGTCCTATAGTATGGTGCATGGAATGCAATTTCGGGAAAAATGCACCGTACTAGATCGCCACTCATCCAGATAGTGTGGATTATAAAATATAGGTAAAATATATCCTTGATATATTTAATTAAACGCGTGCTTTGCTAGTTGCAGGAGCTTTTTAAGAATGTATGTATATTTAAATTCCGTTATCACTACAATATCGCACAACTTCCGTGTTTGCCGCTGCGGGGACCGACTTCCGTTGCACGAATGGTCAGAGTAAACAAAATATCGAATCTCGTAGCAACACATTGTGAGAAGGGCTGTATATATCAAGCGTCAATATGGCATCCATATATTGAATTATTGTACGAGCATGTTCAAATGAAATCGCCAAATACGTCCTTTATGTCCATTCTATTTTTTTTTTACAGCCCATATATGTCCCACTGCTGAGTACGGGTCTCTCCATTTCTGGAGGAACGGACGTTATCCCACCACGTTTGTCCAATGAGGATTGGCGGGGTTACCAGACTCGGAATAAATATTTGTAATCCATATACATATTTATTCCAATGAGGGGATCAAACCCACGACCATTCACTTTGCGGGCGGAGGGCCCCGCCACTGAGCCAATTGATCGTTGCAATTTTAACTATTGTATAATACGATCAATCACTTCATAAAACAAATCAGTGACAGGATTGCAACAGTCAGTTTCAAATAAACAGATAAATTGCATGTCCACATAAGCGAAAATTTCACTTCACTCGTTACATCAATAACATTGGCAGTTATTTAGGAATTGGCTGAGATCGGTGTAAATGCGACGCATTTATGATCTCATTATATCTGAATTTAACGGATTTGCCGCGTGTGCTTGTAAATGTCGAATCGTTTATATATCCACTGCGTTACCACTTTCAAAGTACTCCCCGGCAGTGCATTTGTTCTATGACAAGTTTTATTAGCATTTACTGTGATGCGTAAGAGATCTAATCAATCTCCTAAAAAAAAAAAAGATTTTCGAAATTTATTTTATTTATTAGGCACAAAAACAAGTAACAGTCTTAAATAATACGATATTATATAAACTTAATAACGCCTGGACTATAACTCTAAATTTTCGCACAGCTTGGCTACATTTTGACAATAGCTTAAAAAACTTAAACCAAAAACTTACCGAAAATCGGCCATCAATTCTCCACCCACAAACCACTATACACAACGCCAAACACACATTATCACTCTTCCATCTTGTAAACGACATGTGTTTCGCACCAACACGAGGCATCTTCAGGTATAGTAAACTCTACGGAAGACACTCACTTTTCGGTTGTCTTTCTGTGTTTGGTGCTGTGTATAGTGGTTGGTGGTCGATTTTCGGTAAGTTTTTGGTTTAACTTCCAAATAAATCCACTTAACCCAACGGAAAAACACACATTATTAATTTTCTGTTATTGTTTTGCTTGTCGCGGATCTTAGCTAAGTAAAACTTCTGACTGTCCATATAGTGATGGACTTCCGCAAAGTAACACCTGACTCCATTAATAATATATTTTTGTAATCTGCGAATACAATATATCCCGCTGAAAAGATAAATATATTTCAACATTTGCTGTGAGTTATAGATAAATCATTTTATAGGATAATGGCAAACGATCAAGAGTATCGCCCGATGAAAAGCAATCAAAGCCACCCATCCACCACCGATCCACCATCCGACACCATAGGTTTACGGAAGCGTTGCCGGCCTTTAAGGTATAGCCATATATGGCCATTTCTATATATTTAAACGGTTTTGCATGCAATTATGACATAAAAACTAAAAGTATAAATATAACTATGGAACCAGCTATCTAGTGGTGTTTTCGAATCGAAACGACATTAGAACCTTCAGAAAACTAGTCTACACGTTTCTCAAAGGCAGGTAAAACTTTTGTGATGCATATATCCCTACAGATGTTTATCTTTAGGCAGCGTTGATTGCTTTTCATCAGATGACACGCCTATTCGTTAGCCTTTCTATATCACAAACAAATTAGGTACCGGCATAGTATAGAGTCATTTCTTTCCGTGGTTGCCGAGTGAGGTGGCTATGTCACATACTAGAATTAAAAGTAGCAGCGACTGACTAAGAATAAAAACAGATCAGCCATCCCCAATTCGCCTTCCAAATTTGGGGATCACGACAACTCTCATCAATTTGGAGGACAGTCAATGTCTATATGTTGACTGTTCTTGATTGTTGCCATGATTATTATGAATACGGCCTGTATTGATAATAATCATGACAGAAAAAATCAAATAATAAAAATAAGAAATTCCTGGATTTAATCCAGGAATTTAGCGCGGCTTACTCGCCTCGCATAGCTGCGATTACACTATTACTTGTTCATATACACACCGTCACGCCTGTCTCCTACCATCTCGGCATACTTTCCTCGCTTCCTCTACACTCTTTATTCTCCTCTTGCAAGCCCGCAGGTTAAGCGTACTCTTGACCTGGCCGTTCTTAAAAAGTTCAGCAATTTGGTCGAGGTACGTTTTCCATGGTCTACCCTTACCGATCCTTCCATCCACATTCGTAACGTAAATTTCTTTTGCCAGTCGTCTTTCATCCATCCTCTCTATATACCTAAACCATCTAGGCATCCCTTTCTCAACTTTTTGTCACAACACCTTCTTTCACTCCTTATCCCTCTCTTATGTCTTAAACTTGTTTATTTTCATCGGAAAATCATTTCATTTTTTGTGTATACACGCACGTCTTATAGCGTAGGATAGATTTTACTATTCCAGAAACGTTTGCGGGATTATATTCGGTAAATTTTCATAGTTTCACAGTTTTAAAAAATGTCGTAAATGTATTGCTAATTTAAATTCTAATATATTATATTATGTATATATATTTCTTTTATGTCGCTTACTTCAACGTGTTAAGCCTTATATAATATGAACAAATAACCTTTGATTATTAACACAATGTCAAAGTGAATCAGTACTATCAGGGCATTGACAATCGCTAGGGAAACCATCGTAGCGTCTGACATGTGCGCGAAGAGGACTAGTTTAAAAGCGATAGCGGGTAGCGGAAATTAAATTATTTAGTATGTATTTATTTATTAAAGGCCGGCCTGAAGCATGAATGGGCCGGTTTGCCTGGGGAAGTACCACACTCCCGCAGAAAACCGGCGTCTGAGTGGTAGCTTAGCTAACGCGTTTCGTACGGTGAGCGTCTGAGTTCCGAAAGCCCAACACCCTCCCCCTTCCCTCTCCCTCTCCCACTCCCATCATGATACTTTTCTTAAAAGTCGGCAGCGCTTCCACACTGCCTATGGCGATGCGGATGTCTATGGGCGGCGTTGGTTGCTTTCCGTCTGGTGATACGCCTGCTTGTTTGCCTTCCCATCCCATAAAAAAATGGGTTCACAAAGGGTTAGCAACACATCTGAGACTTCTGCGGCGTTGCGAATATCTATGTCATTTACCACCTAGATCCGTTTGTTTATTTGAAAAAAAATTAACAATTGAGTTTATCAAATACAGAGCAGCAATAGAGTAATCCTTTCGATGTTCATAAGTCTAATAAATCCTAAACTGAATAACAGACTTTTTACTTTCAATGCTATTACTATTACTGTATAGTACTTGTGTTAAGATATTCCTAATAAAAAAGTTGTATACTATAATATAAACTTCTAGTAAAAAGTATATATATATGTTATTTAAAAAATTTTATTGGACTTATTAAATTATAGATTATTTTTTTAATCCTTTTTAATGACATTTGATGATTGGCTAAACTTTATCAAAATATTAGCTAAATTTGTAAAAATAAATACCATACAATACCATTTTCCCATAAGATGCATCATGAAAAAGTTTTCATATATTTCGTAGTTGATTCGGGCAGTCAAATGGCGAGAGGCAGACACACATTCGAAAACACACTTCGGGGATGTTGTGCCGCCGAAGTAAGTTAATATAATTTTGTATTTACATTATTTTATTTTTATTATGTATATTTTGTCTGCCTTTGGGAAACATGTAAATGGTTGGCGGAGAATATGCAGTAACAAAGACGTACATCTACATAATTGGGGTATTTTTAAGGATAAGAATGGACTTTTCTTGCAGCAGATAACACGATCGAAAATTGTATATATACATATACATATATATATATATATATATATATATATATATATATATATATATATATATATATATATATATATATATATATATATATATATATATATATATATATATATATATATATATATATATATATATATATATATATATATATATATATATATATATATATATATATATATATATATATATATATATTACACCCGCTTAAGCGTATGACATAAACCGGCATCATAGGAATTAGTAGCGAAGACCTACGTAACTTGAGCGGCAGTACATATGGTCTTTATTTCATTTCATTCAACCGACAGGGGTTGACATTAAATTTATGTCATATTCGACTTCTACGTCCCCGCGATACATCCAAGTTCAATGTTGACATTTGTATTTGATTGTACAGGCGGCTTTATAATTCCGGGCACACTGTATGATATTTGCTTCTAGTGAAAGGTTAAATCGTTTTAGTGGGTTCGCTTTTCATAGCTTTTCATTATAAAAGGTAAAATTAGATATAGCTTGAACTGAAATAGACTATAATATGCACGTAATTATCAGAATTATACCGTAAGATCGATAAACGTAAAGAAGGTTATAATAGGCACAGTACATAAAATTTATAGCTTTTTGAAAGACCATTTACACTTGTAACTATTTATCTTTATTAAACTGTGGGCATTCGAGCCGAATCGTAGATGACCTGGTCGTCCGAGACATAATGCCTTTCCTTACAAAATACATAAATCCGTTTGAACGTGGCACTATTAAGTTTTATATTTAGACTATTATAATTAATTTTGTGAATTATAAAAAAAAACTTTTTTATTCTACGAAAACAAGTGATACAGCTCAAGATTTGTAATTTCGGAATATGCTTTTAAATATCCATTTCTCTATAAATAAAGAGGGTTTCCAGCTGTCGAATATAATTATGTATTGGGTTGTCCGGAAAGTTCGTGCCGATTTTCGGTAGATAGCGCGAGAGTCCTGACTGAATATATCACATTTAAAAAATATTTATTCTGAGTCTGGTAACCCCCCCCCCCAATCCGCATTTCCGTTTCTGCCCTTTCCCTTCTTCTCTATCCTTTCTCTTTCTTTCCGCCATTCCACGGTCTGCAGTGCTAATGTATGCATGGCTAAGGGCGAGCTTAGTCGAAAGCGTGCCAACCGTCCCGGGATCGGGCTCCCCCGGGTACTATGGTGCCACATCTCAGCATACAGGGCTCTGCTGGGGCTGACCAACATCCTCCCTTGCGGCTCGTGGGATGCACTAAGACAAATATAATATACCTAATTTGTTGAAAATGACGGCGACGTGGTTCGCCACTCGTCACGTCCTGATTCTCACGAGGGCAAGAAGAGCTGTTTCGCTGCGATGAATGGTAACGGATGTAGCTCTGTGATCTCAGCCAACCCCTGCGGGGGATAGGCGTGACTATAAAAAAAAATAATAATATATAAAGAACACCCTGTACATTTCTTTGCGGTGCGGTGTAACAAACTCCGGTCACCCGTTCCCCGGCGCGTAGGTTAATCATTTTATTCAACGGTATACAGTTACCCGGAATTATTATTGACACGCCAACTGTCGGGGGCACGTAGCCAAATTGAATGTGTGATTGGAAAATCAATACGAGATGTTACCTAACGTCGATGGTATTACAATAACATAATAGTTGAAGTATCCATATCTGGTGGAGGAATGAAGTAATAGAAGATTAAAAAAATTATGATAGATGAAAGACGAGTGATAAAAGAAATTTACTTTGCGGATGTAGATGGAAGAAGAGGATTGGCAGAGGAATGCTAAGGATATCCTCCGTGGTCGTGGAAAATGTGGCGTGAAAGATGTCGTGACAAACGTTGAGAAAGGGATGCTTAGATTTTTTTTATATATTCACGCCTATCCCCCGCAGGGGTTGGCAGAGACCACAGAGCTCCATCCGCTGCCATTCATCGCAGCGAAACAGCTCGTCATTGGTCGCTTTTCGCCCTCGTGAGAATCAGGACGTGACGGGTGGCGAACCACGTCGCTGTCATTTTCGACAAATTAGATATATTAAATTCGTCTTTTGTGAATCCCACGAGCCGCAAGGGAGGATGGAGGTCAGCCCCAGCAGAGCCCTGCATGCTGAGGTAAGGCACCATAGTCCCCGGAGGAGCCCGACCCCGGGACGATCGGCACGTTTACGACTAGGCTCGCCCCTAGCCACGCATCCATTGGCACGGCAGACCGTGGATTGGCGGAGAGGAAGGGAAAGGATAGAGAAGAAAGGAAGGGGCAGGAAAGGAAATGCGGATTGGGGGGGTTACCAGACTCGGAATAAACATTTAAAAATCCATATAAAGATTTATTCCGATGCGGGAATCGAACCCGCGACCATTGACTCCGCGGGCGGAGGGCCCCGCCACTGAGCCAATCGGTCGTCTGTTGCTTAGATTGTTTAGACATATAGAGAGTCGGATGAAAGATGACTGATAAACGAAATTTACTTTGCGGATGTAGATGGAAGGGTCGGTAGGGGAAGACCAAGGAAATTATTTCTGACCGAATTGCTCTCAAGTTGAAAAAGTTCTCAAGGAAGGCCACGTCAAAATTACCCTTAACTGACGAGCTTGTATGAAGAGATTGATAAGTGTGCATGAAGTAAAGAAAGTGTGCGGCGATCGAAGCAGAGGGAGGTCAGTGATATGTAAAATTTAGGATTATTATTGGAGTCAGGCCGAAAAGTTTTCGGTTGTCTTCCGTAGAGTCTGCTATACCTGAAGATGCCTCGTGTTGGGGCGAGGCACGTGTCGTTTACAAGATGGAAAAGTGATAGTGTGTGTTTGGCGTTGTGTATAGGGGTTGGTGGGTGGAGAGTTGATGGCCGATTTTCGGTGGGTTTTTGGTTTAAGTTCCAAATAAATCCACTAAACTCAACGGAAAGACACACATTATTAATTTGCTGTTATTATTTTGCTTGTCGCGGATCTTAGCTAAGTAAAACTTTTGACTGTCCATATGTAAAATTTAGGTTAAATTTTCATGGCGTACGATTAGACACGTGAACGGTGAGACTCTCCGGCAAGATATAGAGACGATCTGCGCAGAGCAATTACCAAAAATTAGATGCGAATAGCTGAAGAAGTAGACTGCCACAGGTCGATGATGATGATGATGAAATGACATAATTTATATACTGATATATGAAACTCATCATCTTAAACCGAGATTTAAGATAAAAAATGAATTTTTATCATTAACTCTACAGTTTCAATGTTGTATTCAACATGCATAGTTAGGTTGACCCAGATATTCGATTCTGGGATTATTATTCAGATTTTTCCGATTATCGAAGTGTCCAATCTACTGTCCAAAGGAATGAAATCAATTTTAAAGTTAGCACGAATTGCAGATCGACATCTCTAGTCCCGTTCTTCATTAACTTGATTTTATCGAGTGGTTTTAATTACAACCGAAACTCCTCGTCTGACTTTTGAAATGACGATAAAGATTTTTCTCGACTTTGAGAGATCAGACTGTCTTTATCTCGATTGCTTCCCCGGAAATATTAATCTTGCTTCACTCTTGTAATATTACAGCTGCAAAGTATTGTGGTTTAAGATGAGTGATATGATAGTTTATGATACATATATAGTTTTGTAAATTTTAATATAAAATCAGTAAGTGTTTGGTGCACACAATCGTTCAATATAACACACATTTCCTGTGGAATGAGCTACTCTCAGCAGTATTACCGGACTAATACTTCATTGAAACCTTCACACAATTTTTTATTATTATGAGGTAAGGAAGACAAACTAACAAGGTTGTCATCTAATAGAAAGCAATCAATGCGTAAATAGATAGCTGCAACACGAGATTTTTTCCAAGATCGTTGTCGGGATTTGAGAAAGACGTTTAGGCTTGTTTGTGCTTACCTAACTAATTAAAAGGGATTAATTTCTTTCTTTTTCTTTCTTTCTTTCTTTCGGTAGTTGTGTGTTCTTTTATCTGATTATTTATTTATTTATTATCTTATTCTTTACACCCATATTAATAAAATAGATTATAAAATACTATATGTATATATTTTATAATCTGTTTTAAAATGTGTATGTATGTGTGTGTGCTTCTGTGTGTGTATTTTTTATGGGACAGATAGGCAAACGAGCAAGCGTGCTACCATGTAATACACTAAAGGTAGAAGCTTCTTTTTTATAGCTCCAATTTCGTATCAATTCGGAAACACCGCTGAAGGTAACCGCTTTAACTGAGTAGTGTTGCGTGGGAAAAGTTTTGGAAAAGCGCACCGTACTTGATCCCCCTATATCCAGATGGTGAAGACGAAACTTTCCTTTGCGGTGAGTTATACATACATATATGCAAAATGTGATTCTGTGATATATCTTTATTATGTCAATAAAATTGTTCGTATTTTTTTTACGTATTTTTTATATGATACTAGCTGACTGAGCAAACTTCGTACCGCCTCAGAATCAATAAATAAAAAAGCTGAACGATAATTGCTTAATGTTTCAACATTAGTAAAAAATGCGGTCAAAACTTAACAGGAACAAAAAGAAATTCACTTTTGAATTTAATTTGATTTCTGAAACGACTATCAAATTTAATTGATTTCTGAACGATGGGACGAATATCAAATATTTGACAGGTAGGAATAGCTTCTAAGGGAAAACGAAATTGTTGCTTTTACTATTCCTAATATTTTTATCATATTTACTCACCTTTTAAACCTTCCCTGAAATTCCAACAATAATTCAAAACCAAAATTAGCCAAATCGATCCAGCCGTTCTCGAGTTTTAGCAAGACTAACGAACAGCAATTGATTTTTATATATATAGATAGGTAGATGGGTAACTTCTGCTCAGATATTCAAATTTGTATTGCTGCTGCTATTTCTATTTATATAATATTGTCAAGATACGGTCGCCAGCCGCATAATTTTAAAACAAACCATGTTCTATTACGATATCCCATTGCCTTCAAAATCTATTTCCCTTATCTGATTAACACTAACAATCGAAATCATTTGAGCGGCCGTGCATTTTATTGTTTCAAAGTCAGCTTAGGCGATACTGGTGCCCGCAGTTAGATTTTATCTTAAGCTAAATGTTTCATGAATAAAATTGGTCGCGCTTGTAGGAATCGGACCTCGGATCGCACAAACGATGGACCGATCGTTCGATACAGTCTCCGATAATATCGCCAGGCGATATTGTGTAATTACAGAGTACGTTTACGCTCGTTCAATCGGCAGAACATTGCACATGCATAATTCAAGCGTCTAAAAAAATAATTACAGCACCGAGCATAAAATACGTCAGGCTTAATTTTGCCTTTTTTATGGCTTAGTTAGACAAACGAGCAAGCATGTCATCTAATGGAAAGCAATCAACGTCACCCATAGACATCCGCAGCGCCATAGGCAGTGCAGAAGCGTTACCGAACTTTTAGGAAAGTGACATTATGGGAGGGGGAGCGGGAGGGGGGGCCTCCGGAACTCAGCCACTCACCGGACGAAGCGCGGTAGCGAAGCTACCACTCAGACGCCGGTTTTCTGCGGGAGTGTGGTACTTCCACGGGCGAGCCGGTCCATTCATAATACAGACAAATAATATGCCATTCTTGACAAATTATTCGTCTGCAGCGTGGCTCAGGCGCAGTGCAGGATATGACACGCCTGCTCGTTTGCCTTTCTATCCCATAAAAAAAAGAACGAGTAAGAAGAAAGAGGAAAGGATTTGGTCCTCCAGATCCCTGCAATCACCGTACAAACGCGCTGCAACCGTGCAAACATAGAAAAGAAATATCGCAACACACCGATATTTTCTGAAGATATTGCCGCTTATAAAGTTATTAACCTAACGACAAAATGTCCCTATTTATTAGTTAATTACTAAATTGGTATTATTATTTCATTGATTGACTTTAATTGGTCCCGCTAGTGTGTCCAAGTCCTAACTTGAAAGTGTCGCGTAAGGGTTGGAACCGACGAATGGGAAATGACGTGCTTCGCATACGAAACGTACCTATTAACTCGCGTCTCTTTTGAGATGCAAATGGGATTTTTTTTTCTTCATAAAATCTCTTCATTGAATATTTCGAGCCGCATTTGCGGGTGAATATTTTCCTTTCCTTTATTTGAATGCTAAAAGGAATATCAGAAATTGGACGTAGGTACTTTATATTTCAAATGTGTCTATTAAGAGTATAATGAAAAAATTATCATCATCATCATCAACAACAAAAACAACAGCCCACGGCAGCCCACTGCTGGGTCCTCCCCAAGAAGCATCACCAAGCATGATCTTCGGTTGCACCCACCCAGTTTCTGTCAGTCGCCCCGCGCAGATTGTCGCACCATTTAGCCACGTCTTCGCAAACATAATCTTACATTATGTTTGCCAAGACGCGGTCTCATTTAAGCACTTGTCCACTCCATCGGTTGTCGGATCTCCTATCTTGACAAACATCATAACTTAATACCAGTTATATTTTTTAACATTGTTACAATTCGCAAAGTTTCTTATCTTATTTATCAATTCGAAACATATTTAATTATTCCAATTAAGTTCCGAATAAAGCAACAGTGATTGTACTGAGAAAATATGGTATACTTCCTGTCGAATATGTGAACAGTCAAAAGTTTTACTTAGCTAAGATCCGCGACAAGCAAACAATAACAGAAAATTAATAATGTGTGTTTCCTGGACGAAGTGGATTTACGACACGGAAGTACCGAAGACAACCGAAAAGTACTTTACGGTTGTCTTCCGTAGAGTCCACTATACCTGAAGATGCCTCGTGTTGGAGCGAAACACGAGTCGTTTGCAAGGTGGAAAAGTGGTAATGTGTGTTTGGTGTTGTGTATAGTGGTCGGTTGGTGGAGGGAACGTGCTGGCCGTTTTTTGGTAAGTTTTTGGTTTAGGTTCCAATTAAATCCACTTCGTCCAACACTCATTATTAATTTTCTTTTATTGTTTGCTTGTCGCGGATCTTAGCTAAGTAAAACATTTGACTATCCACATAGTGATGGATTTCCGCAAAGTAACGCCTGACTCCATAAATCATCCTGTCGAATAATATACACTGTGTATCGTTTTTTGTTAATTATGTTTGTCCAATTATGTATGTAATCGTGTATGCTTACACGAATAATATAAACGAATAATTCGTATAACAATTTTAATCCTATAAATAGTACAAAACAAAATGTAATATATCTCAAGTTCTATACGTTTAATTAAAAAAAAAGTGTGCAGCTCACTCGCAACAGAAGTGGAACCTTCAAAAACCAAAGAGGAAACCACTATAATAGAAACACTGCATAATGCATTCTATCCCATTCTCTCGTAGGCTAAATGCTATAGATGTATATATGTATTTCTCTTTTTATTGTCGCTTTTTCTTTTCGTCGGGTTTCGAATCATTATGGCGCTAAAAAAGTTTTTACTTCACATATTAGGTATAACAAATTTGCAGATGTACTATGTAATGTGTTATAATTAAATTTGAAAACATTATTCATCATGAACTCAAATTTCAATGTGTCAATAGTCAATAGTGGTAGAGCCACGCTGCAGATGAATACTTTGTCAAGAATGGCATAATATTTGTCTGTAGAATGAATGGGCCGACTCACCCGGGGAAGTACCATACTCTCGTATAAAACCGGCGTCTGAGTGGTAGCTTACCTACCGCGCTTCGTACGGTGACCGGCCGAATTCCGTAGGCCCAACACCCTCCCCCACCCCCTCCCTCTACCCCTACCCCCATTCCCACTCCCTTAATGACACTTTCCTTAAAGCTCAGCAACGCCGGAAGCGTTGATGACACCACTGCTCGTTTGCCTTACTATGCCATAAAAAAAAATCAGGCCGCACAATGTGCACAAATGTGTGTTTTTGACATTGTTCAGCATGAATTTAAACTAAGCGTGGACATTGTCGCGTTATTATGAGCAAATTTAGTATTCGCCGGCATTCAGAAAATGTTCACGTACATCGGTGTAGGGTGAAGCCACCATTGTGCGATCGCACGCCCCCTGACCGTGTTGTCACATAATGTCAGTATCGGAGGGCTCAAAGTGTCACCCCCGTCAGATGAGAGCACTTGGCAACACGTTATCCAGATATGTTGTAAATTTACTACGCTACTTTGAATGTCGACTAATTCTATTGTTACCGATGTGGCATATGGGTGACGCGACAAGGGCGTTTTAGCATAGATTGAGGACATTTAAGGGCCTTATTGTTCCCGATACACATGTTCTAAGTGGTCTATAAAAATAAATTGTTTAACCGCATTGCACTTGTGTGGGTTATAAAAATATTGAGAGAAAAAATATTTTTTTTATAGGATAAGAAGGCGAACGAGCGTGTCACCTAATAGAAAGCAATCAATATATATATATATATATATATATATATATATATATATATATATATATATATATATATATATATATATATATATATATATATTGTATTGTTTTTTTACGCTCATCATTACTTACTTCACTGGTACAACGACTGCTTTGGCCTATACGAGAACTCACCACTAGTCACAATGTTGGGCTGCCTCTCACCAATTGCCTGCCTAAAGCTCGCTCAGGTCAGCGATCACCATGCTTCGACCGGACTGTATTGCTATGTAGGCTTTTCTTGGCCGCACGCTCTACCATGTTCTCCATGCGTCCTTGACTCTCCGTTTATATTGGAATCGGTCACAAACACAATTTTGGCATTCAAGACTTTCCAGCTTCAAAAATCAGCTATTAAAATTTATTATAATGCTCAAAAAGTCAGGACCATTAGACAAATACCACTTAATTCTAAGTGCTTTGTCAGTCCTATATGAGCAGAAAAATTAAAATAAAAATTAACTTCTTTCAATATTAATGTATTTTATAAGCCTTGTATTTCATTTTTACATTTATTGTACACCGTGAAGCATTGTTCTCGTGGAGATTGAAGTTATATTGCTGTCAATTTGTCTTACAGTACCTTGCAGTCCATTTGCCAACATAATGTTTCTGATAGGCATGCTCATAGGAAAACAATATTAATCATTCGGCAATTCATCTTTTATCGCTTTAAGTCCTTGTATGCGTCCATTACAACGTCATAAATCAAATATCGTAAGGCTATTATTGAACGAAGTGCGGAGTATATATTTGTTATTCTCTCAATTATTTTTGAATACATTTTTTTTAAACTAATGCCATCCGTCGACATCCGGAACATAATCAATACACAATAAACATCGGCAAAATGCTTTAAGAAAGAGTGTGATAAGTTCCTGCTTAGATAGAAAGTCAAACACGCTTATCAAAACCAGTGCAAAAAATCTCAGATTCGGTTCTCATATTCATTTATTTATTTCACCTTTTGCACAAAGTACTCAACAGGCAGGCTTAATGCCATTGGGCATTCTCTCCCAGTTAATGCGCGGGTAAAACTAAGCAAATTGGTTTGGAGGTGATGCAGCTTATAATAAAATAAACTAACTCGGTATATTCTCTTAGGAATATTCTTTTGGCAGCAAGTACTCACATCCCTATGAACAGGACTTAAGAACTTGACAGCCTTTTAGTTTAAAAAAGAAATTGTTTGAAGCTTTTTTAATGTCAAGAGGAATGTCGTTCCACAGCTTATAGCCTTTATAATCTATATTCTCCATGGAAGTTATAAAATAATTATTCCATTCAGTTTTAGATACTATTATTATTTTGAACAAATATTTATAACATTGTAACGACATCAATAACTTGCAAAGCTATATAAACAGAGCTAGGCTGCCGATGAATTTCTCTTTTTTTTGTATAAAACATTAAATTAAGGCCAGTTATATATAAGTTGTCAATAGTTGGCGATGGACTGTAATTTGTCAGCGTTGTTGGTGGCAAAGAGCAGCAGGTACTTATCATCTATTTCGCATGATAAATTTGAGCAAAAACTCTACTTAGTAAAGTTGTAAACGAAGATTAGGCTAGGTGGCACATTCTGAGGCTGAGCAGGACGATTTCATTTTGTGCTGAAGTTTTATTCTCTTCTGACTTTACGCGGAAACGTGAGATGACCCTAAAATGGCTTTATTTTAATAATTAAAGCTAGAACAATTGTCAAAGGTACATACATACATATCGTCACGCCTATTTCCCGTAGTCTAACTAACCAGAGACCTTCCTTGCTTCCTCCATACTCACATTCATCGCAGTGAAACGGCTCTCCGTTAGTCGCTTCTCGCCCCCGTGGGAATCAGGACGTGACGGGCCAAGTCACCGTCATTTTTTAACCAATTAGGTTTATATTAAAATTTCATTATTTATTTATTTAATACGCTTACTGTATTTTTATTTAGTTTGGTATTAATAGGTTATTTATTAATATATAATACGCTGACTTTATTTTTATGAACGTGTCTTAAGCCCACTTATAACACGATAAAAGAAAATCAATAGTCCTCTCATACCGTGCCAAGCTGCAATAAACGCAATGAAAAGTGGTACAACGTTGAGCCATTACTTTTGTGCCTCGCCAACATCGCATATAAACAAAATGAACCTTATTGCTGAAGGCTTTAGCATTTGTTTCGCGAGCAACACGAACACAACAGGAAAATTATATACTAGTGCGAAATTAATGATGTCAGTTTAGAAAATCATTTGTTGCGCTTTGGTAGATAATGCGTAGCGAGTTAGCAGAAAGTCTACGTGCTTATAAATCACAAAGATCGTTACTGTATGTCATTATATTTTTATTAGTATGAATAGTATTTAAAATTAGGACAATTATTTGGTTTTTATGGGATGGGAAGCCAAAAAGGTAAGCGTGTCACTTAATGAAAAGCAATCAATGCCGCTTGTAGGATCTGACATTACACCAGAGGTATTTATAAAAGCATTGCTGGCCTTTCAGAAATATATGATTTTTGTGGGTCGCAATGTTGTATCGGGTTAAAAAATGCTAGTAAATGTAGCTGGATCCACAGAGTAGTAAAAATCTGGAATTTAGAAATCTAGAAGTTAACTTTTGTCTAATTTTTGGAACTCTATTATGTTATATAGAACTTAAGTATATAAGTTACTTTTTTATAATGAATAAATTCTAATTGTGTACCAAATTATCGTTGCAACATATTTCCTTAACTTTGCCTTTTAATGAAATATTATTGTGTGAAACTTGTAGAAAAAACTCCATTAATTTGATTAAAATTTCATATTTTAATAGCAGTGCAAAACTTTTAATGAGACGTCTTTCTAGACTTTATGTTTTTCTTGCTAGACTTTATTTTAAATTATAACATTAATTTGTCTTAAGATTACAGAAGTCGAATGAACTGTATGACCTTGAAGACTTTTTACTCATTTGTTTTTCGCGAGCAATAAAGTGAATCTATTTGGAAGAAAATTAGTATTGCCATAATTTTTTTACTGTACAAAAACTAAATTATAATTTAATTTGTTTAAAGTAAGGGTTTATTATTAATTTTAAAATAATTAGTATTGCCATTTTGGTTGTATTATTATATATTCGTGTATGAATATTATATTTATGTTATTGACGTGAACTGTTATGTGCTAGCATCACCTCAAACCTTCGTGATTTCTGGTTGTTAGGTGGGCCTGAGTTATTTTGTGTTTTCTTCTTTAATAATAAAAAAATAAAAATGATATTGATAAAATAATCAGCTACCGTGTATGCATTTTTATTTATCACTGGACTAATAACTTTATTCATTTTTACTAATAAAAGAACTAAATGTTTATTTAGTTCTTTTATTATTATTATATCTTTTATTATCTTTTATTATTATATTCATTTTTACTAATAAAATTTTTAAATGTTATATGACCATTGTTGGTTTCTTTTTATTATTATTATATTTATTGTATACTAAATAATTCTTTTTTAATATTGTACGGTATACACAAACTTAAATTTAGTTTTTCTGTAGGTATACCGTCGTGATGAGGTGTGGGTGTACGTATAGTGAGTGCGTGTGCTCAAATTGTGTGTGTATTGTGGGTATCTTAACTATACCGATCACCTCATTAAATATTTATTCATTAATTTAAACTTTTTTGCACAAATGCCATTGTGTGTTCTCTACAAGTCAACCTGAGTACCTAACTGAGTAGAGTGAGAGAGGTATTGCAGCTTGTAATGAACAATGATCTGAAGACTACTTATATAAATTTATATACATACTCTACATAATAATATAATTACACAAATAATATATACGAGAAAAAAAATATTCGCCTCAAACTTCCTAAAATACACATATGTATATATGAACAAAAATAAAAAATAAATTAATTTTCAGTATCTTTTTTAGTAAGAAGTAAAACGAGAATGTAAAATGTAAACAAAATAGCACTCGTGATACCAGAGCGTCTAGGCCATCACTGGTTGTTCCTTGCCACTGCTCAGCTGCGTTTCGTGGTAGCTTAAATACACCGCAAATAAGTGTTGGAACAACTTGTCATCACCTCTTCGTGACTTACTATAAATGTGTTTAAAAAAAAATACAAAATATAATACTAATTTTAAGTATGCAAACAGGTATATTTGTTATTATTAATGGAGTCAGGCGTTACTTTGCGGAAATCCATCACTATATGGACAGTCAAAAGTTTTACTTAGCTAAGATCCACGACAAGCAAAACAATAACAGAAAACTAACAATGTGTGTTTGTCCTTTTGGGTTAAGTGGATTTATTTGGAACTTAAACCAAAAACTTAGCGAAAATCGGCCATCAATTCAAGACAACCGAAAAGTGATAATGTGTGTTTGGTGTTGTGTATAGTGGTTGGTGGGTGGAGAATTGATGGCCGATTTTCGGTAAATTTTTGGTTTAAGTTCCAAATAAATCCACTTTACCCAACGGAAAAATAGTTATTAGTTTTCTGTTATTGTTTTGCTTGTCGCGGATCTTAGCTAATTAAAACTTTTGACTGTCCATATAGGTATATTTGTTCTTTTAAATGCGTTGAATTTATTACGTGATTTAGATGTTTTTTATTTTATTGTATTTATGTATATGTGTATATGAGTATGAGTAGTAGTATATATATGGATGTACGAGTATATGTGTGTCCATAGCAATGTCGTCACTGTAGTCTGCGATCTGACCACGTTTGTTTATGCTGAAAACCAAGTGCTCCAATAGAACACCTCGAATATGCTGACCAAAAAACCATTTTATGACACTTATGAGATTAAAATATTTTTTTTGTTTGTTTATTTATATATTATTAAGGTTTTAACTATGTTAATGTAAAAAAAGGTGTCATAAATAAAGTTTTTTCTATTTCTGTTTCTAAAATATAACTAGCATAGAACTATTGGCATTTTGAAAATTCACGAGATTTAAATAATAATATGTATCTGGTTGTAAATCACAATGGCCTCTCAATTCAACGTAGCTGGTGCTAAGTAACGGAGATAAGGTAAAACAATACCTGGACCGCTGTCATGGAACGATACGAGAGAGACCTCGATTATACCTTGTCCAGTATCAGAAACCATAAATTGTAGTAGCTTTAAATATGGCTGGAGGGATTTTTTGTCGCATTTTGAATGTAAAACAGGATACTAAGAGTAAAATATGTATCTATAAAATGAAATATTTACGATCAAATAATCTTATTCTATTAGAAAATCCACGCAGCAAGCATTTTTTTTAAATATCATAAATTGTTTTAAAACACTTTAATTTCATCATCATCATCAATTTATTAAGTCATCATAATCATCAAGGCATTACAGCCGCGGATGAGCCTTAGCCTGGTTCAGTAAATTTTTCCAGTTGGATCTTCTTTTAGCTTTTTCCCTCCAGCCCCTCACACCGATTGCCTTTAAGTTGTCCTCGACTCCATCTAGCCGTATAAGGGCTTAGTCCTTCCGCGGCTTCTACGGCCATCTGGTTTGCCGTCGAGTAGGCGTTTGGGTACTCTAACCTCGTCCATCCGTACCACGTACCCAGCGAACGCGTCCAACGCGTCCAATCTTAATAATTTTGATGACGTTCGGCTCATTGCACAGCTCATAAAGCTCGTGGTTGTAAAGTGTACGCCATCACTCATTTTCCAAGACAGGACCAAAGATACGCCTAAAAATTTTTCTCTCAAAGAGGGAGAATAAGGCTCTTGATAAGGAGAAAAACTAAACCTCCAAAAATGACCTTCTTATTAAGGATTTGGATACTTTGGTTAGTATTAAAAGTCCCTAAGAATTGTGAGCTAACCACCTCATAGCAAATTAATTTTCATACTAACCACTAAACAACACCCTACTATAAAATATACGGATGAATTTGCCAACTGACAGGGGTATAACCTCAAGAAGTATTAGCTAGAGAAATTTTTACTCGAAAACTGCCAGCCTGTATTTCTAGTGTATATCATTAATTCTTAAGTTTCATAGCTAATATACAAAATAGCAAAAATAATTGTAACATTAAAAATAGGATATCGGCAGATTTTCTTTCGTCGTTTTTTACCGTAGGTATATTTTATAAATTTTCAACATGCTGTAATAACGTGGACATGCCCTTTCAAAAATCAGTATCAGAAATTTCGGTATTTCCGGGAATTTAATAAATATTATAAAACATTTCTTACTTGCGAATAAAACATTCTATTCTAGGATTTAGATGATATTTCATTTCATATTTAAAGGTATTAATAGTAAAACCTTATAACATTTATTTTTATTTAAAGTCTATACTAAAATGAAGTTTCTTATTAATGTGAATTAAATTGACTGTTATAGTTAAAATTAAATTTATACTATTCCCGGATTTATTTGGAGTTTCGAAAGCATGTCCATATTAAGATATACGTTTGGGATCATTGACCCTAAATCAATATACCTACTCCAATCAGTGATCATTACGAAATTTTGCTAAAACCTTGACAGCTGGCGGACTGACATACGATAAATGAAATGTAATAAATTTCGAAAAAATAAGTAATTTTAATTTTTATACATCACCCCCATTTCGTAACCAAGAGACAGATACGTATTGTTAATGATATATGACTGATGGTATTATGCCTTTTCTATATGTTCATGGATAGATAATGCATGTTCTCTGAACAAAGCGCATATACCTAATTTCCATATTAGTAGGGCGACAAAGAACAAAGAGAATCATATATCTCCCTTTCTTTTATTTTGTTATTTAACTCACCTGATATGCGAGAGTCCTACATAAATAACTCTTCCTTTTTTCGTGTCTGTTATCGGAAGGTTGCTGTGTATCTGCCTATCTCAGTTGTATAAATCAATATGTATTCATACAAAGGATTTATCTTTTATACAGTAACATGAGGTTTTATTTATTATTTTCAGTTTAAGTTCACATATATGTATGTAGTAATTTTGAAAAAATTTCATGTTTATGATAAAAAACCAAAACTGATACACTGGATGGTGGTTTTATGGACTTTATCAGTCAACTTAAAAAGTTACGATACACGCATTTACTTCATATGACTTCACTTATACACCTTAATCGAACTATATATGTAATACGCCACCACAATTAAACAATATAACTGATAATAATATAAGATTATTAAAATGAAATAAAAACACAACGTCACTAATGTTAGTTGGCGGAAAATGTTTGAATAAATTTTAAATATTACCGCCATTTAAAGGCCTTTTCATATATTTTGTCTAAAGATAAAATATGATAGAGTCATTTAAATGTAGCTCTCGTTGATTTTTGTGTCAACACAACTTGACTGATCGCTTCCTTTGTTCAACAATCAAGCATGATACCGTCCGTTTAAACAAAAATAGTACTTATAGACTTGGTATAAAAAGCTACATATATTGTTTTCATAGTTTATTATTCATGTCAGTGTTTTGATATCTTGAATGGATGTCACTAATGTAAATGAGATTTCTTTCTTGAAACAACTTTAACGCCATGACACGTGCGTGTTTAAGAATTATATAAAAATATCTTTGTTTTATATGAATAATATAAATGATAGTTGTAGAGCCACGCTGCAGACGAATACTTTGTCAAAAATGGCATAATATTTATCTGTAGCATGAATGGGCCGGCTCGCCCGGGGAAGTACCACACTCCCGCAGAAAACCAGCATCTGAGTGGTAGCTTACCTACCGCGCTTCGGACGGTGAGCGACTGAGTTCCCGAGGCCCAACGGTCCCACTCTCCCTCTACCTCTCCCCCTCCCATTCCCACTTCCATAATGACACTTTCCTTAAAGGTCGGCAACGCTTTCGCACTGCCAATGGCGTTGCGGAAGTCTATGGGCGGCTTTGATTGCTTTCCATCAAGTGACATGCATACTCGTTTACCTACCTATCCCAGACCTATCCCAAAAAAACGGACCAACACATTTCCGCTTTAGTTTGTAAAATCGAAAAGCCGTCACTGACATTAGTTTGACAGATTTCTTCGTTTCGAATCATACTATACACATTATACATCTATTTACCATAGTGATCATGGCCAAATCCTCCTTTTGAAAATCACAAGAGATAGGAATAGTAATGCAGCAGAAACAGAGAAAAAGTAAGAAATATTATCTAAAAGGAAATTGAAATATAATTTATGTTTAATATTAGTTATTCAAAAACTTATAAGTATGTATCGAAATGTGAATTCATCATACATATTAATTCACAATACATTAACCAAAAAGTAATTAATCAAAATTACAAATATATTTAAACCCAAGTCATAATATACCCCACATATGGACCCCACATGTCACAAAAGGGATCCTTAAAATCGCGGAATTGATTTTGATATTCAGAGTAAGTAATTAAAATGCAAATGAAGGTATTGTGCCGGTCGGCGGAAAAAAGATACCCATGCGTATTGCCTCATTACAAAGAAATGCGTTTAACACACCCCGCGACGTCTGTTCTTTGAAGTTGAGAAATATTTATTTTATTCAACTATAATGGCAGGTTTGGCAAAGGATTGCTGTGTTATTTATGCCTTTTTTACAATAACAAAAAGTATTATCTTATTTATTATATACATATCAATACTCAAAATATATAATATATAGTATTATATTATATATTTTGAGTATTGATATGTTTATATATGTATGGTTTTATATAGTATGTATTGTTATGTATATTATTATTGTCTTATGTTGTTGTATCGATCTCGATTTATGAATGAATGGACACTAACCCCACATCGCTTGTTCAAAGCGTGATACACTGTAGGTCATACATAAGTTTATCCTGATTCAAAACCGTGACCGTTGTCTTCGAAAGCAATAACTTTACCACTGAAGCAGGCGTGTCATCTGATGGAAAGCAATCAACGATTGACCTTAGTACAGGTCAATCAATATATTATTGTATAGGCGACAAATGCGTACCATGAGATAATAATGTGATACATTATTTGTATAAGAATTAATACTAAAAATTTTATGAGAATTTCATGATCCAAATCAAATTTAAAAGAAAGAGTAGTTTTGGAGAGTTGATATTTAAATTATATTATCTATAACGATTATATTTATATTATGATTATATATAACGAATAATAGAACAGAACTCTTGTGAATTGCTAACAACCGATCCCAGAGCAACATATATTTTCTTATCAGTTACGCCCCTCCTTTGAAACGGTCTCACAATATGTCATAATTATTTAATTAATGCAGACC
The DNA here is from genome assembly GCA_031353405.1 of Baronia brevicornis. Taxonomy (NCBI): domain Eukaryota; kingdom Metazoa; phylum Arthropoda; class Insecta; order Lepidoptera; family Papilionidae; genus Baronia; species Baronia brevicornis. Next base: position 668,277 of record JASFAT010003035.1, on the reverse strand, counting down.
CACCCCGGGTTATCTGCGGACTACATTATTCAGGCCTACACGGATTGAATATTTGAACGACACAACCGCTCTGAAAGGGACCTGAATAAAGTCCTGTGCGGCTTTCATATTTGGCAAAACTATATGTAACTATGTGAAAATAACATGCCATAGTCCCTGTACTATGGCGAATAAAATAAAAAAAAAATATTTAAATCTGTCGATCCGTTCTTGAGTTTTAGCGAGACTAACAAAATAACTCTCCATTTTTATACATATTGTACTAGTATAGTACAATATGTATATTATATTTATATAGGAGATTAAAACAGAAAAAAACTTTAAATATTTCAATTAAAATAAACAAACAATTATTTTTGTAAATATTTGTTTTTTACAATAAACAAATATTTAAAAAAATATTGGTTTATTATAAAACATGCAAATATTTATTTCGTTTGCACACGTATAAAGTAATCAACAGATATTTGTTTACAAATCATGCAATTTGTCGGACGAGGTGACAATTGCGGTAATTTGAATAAAAGAGAACGCAATTAAAAAGCAAATCGTACTTACATTGAGGCAATTAATTGGAACGCGTGTAGGCACACAATCGAATAATTAAGATCGGCGTAGGCTGACGTGATTCACTGTAACACGGAGTTGGGAATGTGGTACGCCTATCGATGCCATGAATTTTTAATTTCGCCGTAGACCAAGTTTCTTTATCCCTTTATTTATTCTTGACTCGATACGTAACTCGATTTAAATGAGTATGTTTTTTTTTATGTGAAACATCTTCCGCGGGGTAGGTGAGTGAAAACGTAGAGCGAGGCGTCGTCTCGATTCAGACAACGTTCCCCTCCACTCGATTCTCTACAGGGTCAATTACACGTGGCCATGAGCATACGGTAGAGACCAAGCCTCTTTGTTTTGTGGAATCGTGTAATGGCCTTTGCAACTTCAATTTCATGTGTTCTGTTTCTTCCAGCCGTCTTGCCAGCTTGCAGATTGTCGCTTCATTTAGCTTTCAATTTCACACTTTTGCTAAGATGTCAATGAAAAAGATGTAGAATGATAGGAGATAGCTAAACCAAGCACAGTAGGAATCTTTTTTACATAGACTCTCGTTTGTTCGGTAATAAAATCGCTAATATTAAACACCTGTTGTGAATATTTCAATGCGAGAATAAGAAATGAAGATATAAGAGAGCGATGTGGAGTAAAAGAAGTTGTCGTGACAAAAGTTGAGAAAGGGATGCTTAGATGGTTTGGGTACATAGAGAGGATGGATGAAAGATGACCGGTAAAAGAAATTTACGTTGCAAATGTGTATGGAAGGGTTAGTAGGAGAACACCAAAGAAAACATACCTTGACCAAATTGCCGAAATTTTAAGGAAAGGGCAGGTCAAGAGTCCCCTAACCGATGAGCTTGCATGAGGCGAGTGATGAGTGTGGAGCAAGCAAGATGGAGATCTGTGGTTTCTGCCATTACGGGAAACGGGCATGATCGTTTCTATGTATATATGTACATAATAATTAATGACTAGTTATTACGATATGTATGTATGTATGTCGATGCGAGAATCTATGCCGCGACTCTTGACTCTGTAAGCATCGTATCGTTTTTGTACCAATCAAGGCGTCTAACAGAAGGAAAACTGCTGCTTAATAATTCTCATAGTAGATGAGTCTATTCATGCTGAAGGTTATATGTATTATATATTTATATTAAAATCCCAATCATATAACAAACCACATTAAAGTATTAGTAGACGTCTCAAGGTTTATATCGGGGTTTACCTTGGCTTGGGCCATTATTTGTGTAACTATTCTCCAAAATCAAAGACATAGATTAGACTGAGAAATTACATATTAAACATGAAGTATGTATGAATACAATTCCATTGTTTCGGGCATTTCGAGATGATAGGAGAAGCTATTGCAGCATATACAATGCTAATAGTTTAATTTGTATTCACGTCGCATCAACGTCTACATACATACATACATATTGGTCACGCCTGTCTCCCGTAGATGGCAGATGGAGATCTGTGGTCTCTGCCTACTCCTGTAGGCAGAGACCACAGATCTCCATCTGCCACGATCTCGGCATACTTGCCTTGCTTCCTCCACACTCATTTTTCTCCTCATGCAAGCCCGCCGGTTAAGGGTTCTCTTGACCTGGCCTTTCTTAAAAAGTTCAGCAATTTGGTAAAGGTACGTTCTTACGTAACGTTCGTACGTTCGTACGTACGTCTTCCTCTTCCGGCCCTTCCATCCACATTCGCAAGGTAAATTTCTTTTGCCAGTTGTCTTTCATCCATCCTCTCTATATGCCCAAACCATCGTCTAGTTGTTTCAAGTAATGTGACAAATAGAATAAAAGAGCATCACTAAAATGATTGCGGATTCAAAAGATCCTTAAAATAACTGCTGAGAAACTGAATATATCGTGACTAGATGTTTTTGTATCGGAGGGCAATACACACTTTAGGTCATTAAGACAGCGAAGAAAGTAAATATGTAGTGTAGTATATTTGAAGTATGGGAATTATTCGTGTAAGTGAATCGAAAGATCTTATATTTAAAAAAGGCCAATATCAATCCCAAGTCTACAAATGTAAGAGCAAGTGTAATGACACGACACGAAAATAGGCAAAGGGCACCATTCAAATTCGATCACGGCCGGCCTTTGGAAACAAAACGTAACGAAATGTCAAGAACATAAAGAATCCCACTTTGGTCAGTACAAACGCGTCGGCTGAAAGGAGCTCGTGACTTTTTTAACAAAATACCCAATGATCAGGCTTTCTTCGTATAGACGCAGAAATTTCTTTTACTTTGATGTATATAGTGCTTAGCGTTGGTATTGTTTACGTGAAGATCACTCGGTAAAAGTTCTGGAAAAAAAATTATTCCGTTTTTGAGGGCATTTAACTATACGATTTATTTTTCTCTTTTATTCACTACATCAGACAAAATTACCTTCATAGAGATTTCTTATTCTTCAAATTATTCTCATATTTCAATTTCAGAGAAATAAATCTGTGGCTAATATACTATATTATTAGCATATATACTACACTATATTATAGACCTGATTCCCACGAGGGCGAGAAGCGTCTTACAGAGATCCGTTTTGCTAAAATGAATGTGAAAGTAAGGATGGATGCAAAGTGAGTGAATGGATGAATGTGGAGGAAGCAAGGAAGGTGTGCCGGGATCGTAGTGGATGGAGATCTGTGGTCTCTGCCTACTCCTACGGGAGACAGGCGTGTATCTATATTGAACAAAATAATTTTTTAAATACGTTTTTATTCAACGTATAAACAATTTATTTAATTTTACAGTCTTCAGACGGGTGACTGTTAATTTGAGGAAATGAATATTTTTTACAGCCGATATATCCCTCATTGCTGGGCATTAACCTACCAAGCTTGTCTAAGGTAAATTAGCGGAACACTCAGTATAGGAACAAAAGCGTCTAGACCGAATTTTCCAGATACGATTTATCTAGATACGGGATTCGAACTTCACTACTGAGTCAATATTAGTAATTAATGTAGAAAGTACCGGAAAAGTGTCTCAATTTATGAATCAGTCTATCCATTACGCAAAGTTTGGTACAATATATTTAAAAAAATACCGTTCATAAATAAACAAGCCTACACTTTTGTAAAGGCCGACAATGCTTCTGCAATGACTGTAAACTGCGGATGTCTAGGAGCGGCATTCATTGCTTTCCATAAGGTGACACGCCTGCTCGTTTGCCTTCCTATATCATAAAAATATTTTTTTTATATATATATTCACACCGATGGGCGTAACTGCCAACCTGCCACTTTTGGGGTTGGCAGAGACCACAGAGCTCTATTCGCTACCATTCATCGCAGCGAAACGGCTCTCCATTAGTCGCTTTTCGCCCTCGTGAGAATCAGGACGTGACGGGTGGCGAACCACGTCACCGTCATTGTTCAACAAATTTTGGTATATTAAATTCGTCTTAGTGAATCCCACGAGCCGCAAGGAAGGATGGAGATCAGCCCCAGCAGTGCCCTGCATGCTGATGTAAGGCACCATAGTACCCGGGGGAGCCCGATCCCGGGACGGTAGGCACGCTTGCGACTAAGCTCGCTCCTAGCCACGCATCCATGGTACCACGCACGCATGGTACGGCAGACCGTGGATTGGCGGAGAGGAAGGGAAAGGATAGAGGAGAAAGGAAGGGGCAGGAAAGGAAATGCGGGTGCGGATCCCCCTAGGGTTACCAAACTCAGAATAAATATTTATAAATCCATATATAGACTTATTCCGATGCGGGAATCGAACCCGCGACCATTGACTCCGCGGGCGGAGGGCTACGCCACTAACCCAATCGGTCGCACCATAAAAAAAGTGAAATAAATGTGTGTGATGGGTGTAATTGGACGGTGTATTTAATTGCAAAAATAAAGAAGCAAGCTGCATATATACATTAATGCTGTCACTGCACAAGTTATATAAGAAATATATCTATCAATTTAGTCCATCATCGAACTTCTAGATGGCATTCAATTAAAAAACTCATTTAAAGAATCTCTGACTCAATGAGACTAAGAGATTACACGAAGCAGAAATATGAAAAATAATAAGTACCATATTTCAATTTGTAATTTCTTATTTCAGACAACAAGGCTTTTTATTAAATCTCCTTGTCGTCGAGACTTGTCAATTCTTCAATACTGAGTTGAGACGATTATATTAATGACAATCATAGAAGTAAGTTCTTTCGCAGGTAAATTTTTTTATTGTATATATGGATCAGAAAAAAAATACTGCGGCGATTGAACTCTGAGTCACACAGCTCTACAACTAAAATAAAATTTGTAAAGCGTTGAAGCTGACTGTTTTTGAGTGATCAGATACAATTTTTACAGAAATCCTAAAGGTTTTTTTGTTTTTGATGACAAGTTTTTAGTTTGCGAATTACTACGTTTTTGCTTTTTTACGTCTATTTGTATCTTATATGTTTAAATATAATATAACATAAAATATGATAAAATACTTGGGGACTCAGTTTCTTACAGGAAATAAATGTCTTTCTCGTTTAGTGTTTAAACAAAGGAATCCCATTGTATACAACCACGGAATTTGAAAATTTAATTCTAATAATATAATATTTTAAATATAATATAATAAAATAAAACGTTTTACTATCACACCTCAGAACTAGGATTCCCTGTATCGCTGATACTATTATGCATTAATAAAAGACAAAGACAGACACCTCGGAATCAATATCTGAAAGTCAGAATAAATACACGTCATACGCATAATTTGGGAATCGAAAGCACGCCCCTTGCCTCGGAAAGGGAACACACTGCAACTGTCTATTGGAGTAGTTCTAATATTATATTTATTGAAAAATATTAAATTATAAAATATACTACTTATTTGCCTTTATAAGTATCTATGTATCTTTTTAATTATTCATTTATTATTATATAAGATTTAATGTTAATCTTTATTTACATATGTTTACAATATATTAAGAAATCGTAAAAAAATATTTCTATCATTCTATCGATAATGTGTTACTAGCCCACACCAAATTATGTTTTTAAACAACGTACTGGTTGTTTGGAAGAAACCGCTATTAGCGATAAGACTGCCCTTTTTATATAAATACTTATTATATAATCAGCTGCTGTATAATTTCTTTTGGTATACAATAAATAATATATCTATCTATCTATATAGGAAAGCAAAGAGCAAGCTTGTTGACACACATTTACAACACTATATATATATATATATATACATATTATATATATATATATATATATATATATATATATATATATATATATATATATATATATATATATATATATATATATATATATATATATATATATTATATATATATATATATATATATAGCCCATATACATATGTCTAACTGCTAAGCACGAAGGCTAACCATTTCTGGAGGGACTGACGTTTACCCATCACGAATATCCAATGTGTATTGGCGGGCTTATCAGACTCGGAATAAATATTTGTTAGCCATACATACATTTATTCCAATGCGGGGATCGAACCCGCGACCATTGATTCCGTGGGCCATTAAACCAATTGGTCGTCGTAAGTTGATAAACTTATTGAGTTTGAATGGACTATCATACTTCATAATTTAAGTCTTCAGTATAGTAGTTAGTAAAAATACCGTCATATGTTCTTAACTATGTTCCTAACAGAAGCTTTCAACCAATATTAACGCCACAAATTGGAAACGTGGAGTTCGCGAGTAATTGTTAAAAGCGATCTTGAGGAAGGACAGAGGAAATAATGGTTCGGCTTCTTGCGAGATAAAATCGTGTCGCTTCGCACCGGCAGAAGCACTGTGGCAATCGTGTCTTTAGTATCTTAAGATTATAGAGGGTGTTTTCTTTGTTCGAATTCTGTCAATTTAAAAATTAAAGCATCAATATTCATCATTGTTTACAATAGTTTAAACGTTTTAAATGATGGTATTATAAATTACATACGTATATAATATGTTATATATTTATTAAAATGCAATTTATGTTTAAATTAGCTCAGGTAATTATACCTACTCTAGATGTATAAAATTATATATATATTATTTTACGACAGATGGAGGCAATCAAAATAGAGCGATAACATTAAGTAATTACTTACTGTTACCACAGGAATCGCAGACGCATTGCCTGCTTTGGTGAAATCGTGTAAAGTTGAATGTGAAGGTGAAAGTAGTATGACGTGAGAGAACTGCCGAAAGGATTGGGTGTTAAGATTAAATGACCCTTTAATTCTCATTGCTTACCTATTAAAGCGCATGTGATGAAGTATGAAATGTTGGCTAGAACAAGAGTGGGTGGGTGTGGTGGGTTTGATTCCCGCATTAGGCTGAACATTTGTATGGTCTATAGGTGTTTATTCTGACTGAGCAATTTTTTTTATGTGTTTGTTTGATTGTATTCTTTCTACGATACAGGAAATTCAAAAGCTGGGGGTTATGATCGTAAAGAATTTTATTTTTATTACGTGTTAAGTTATACTTCTGGTGAAGTACAGTTATTTTCAGGAAGTTCGGCATATTCATGTCGCAAATAGCTATAGTTTGAATTAATATGATATTTAAATTTTTATACAATAATCATAAATAATTACAGTAAAATATTTTTGAACACTCTGTATTTTGTGTAATACTGTCCTTGCATATTTGCGAGCCAGGAGTCCATTTTTATCCTGCCGATGCAGCACTTCTGCGTTCCCGGTAATTGGTTGAAGTTATCTACGTCATTACATCTCGACTTTTTCCGCTTATACCATTTTTATTTCAGTTTTTGCCTTCCATTTTCGTTTGTTTCTGTTTCAATTAGCTCTAATCGCAATTTATTTTGCTTATTAAAAGACAGCCTACCTATGTTTATACAAACCTTTTTTCGAGAAAAATTCAAATGATAAATATTATTTTAAAGAGTTTGTGTTCCATACGCTGATAATAGAAGCTGTCTTTAAATTACCTAACAACTGACCTGCCACGGGGATGCAAGGGATGCAAGGGGGTGAAAATTACACCATGTCGCCCCAACTGTCAACCTCACCTGCACGCGGTGCATCCTGCTGAGCAACGAACGAGGCACTCACGACCGATTGATGGCGGTATAACTATCACAAATTATGGCCGGACTCAAATGACACAGGCCGGCAACGGGCAGCGGCGTTGCCGGTGCGAAATGTCTGACTCTGCGGTCGCCAACCCACTTGCCTAGTGTGGCGACTACGGGCACACCACCCATGAAGCGCACCATTAAAACACGGCCCCCAGTTCCCGGTCGCCCCATTATTCCTGGCCACGGTAGCGGCCATGGTTACGATGGAGCAGGGGGTGCTAAGAATCCCCGGGAGAGGAAAGGCTACCACAAACGACTGGACCTGGCGACGTACAACGGAAGAAGTCTGCGGCGCGAAGAGTACATTAAGGAACTCGAGGTAGAGCTAGAAAAGATAAGGTGGCACGTTGTGGGATTAAGCGAAGTCCGTAGACAGGGGGAGGATACGCTGATTCTACAATCTGGCCATCTGCTCTACCATCGAGAGGGACATAATCCTTCCCAAGGCGGAGTGGGGTTCCTCGTCAACAGAGTCCTCACTGACAATATTGAAGAAATATCCAGTGTGTTGCCAAGGGTGGTGTGCCTTGTACTCCGGCTATCTAACAAGTATAGTCTTAAGGTAGTGCAGGTCTACGCACCTACGGCGACATACTCGGATGACGAAGTGGAGGTTATGTACGAAGACATAGCCAGGGCTTTGCACAACACCACAAAGGCCCACTTCAATGTTGTCATGGGGGACTTCAACGCCAAAGTAGGGTTGCATACAGGAGTCGAATCGATTATGGGACCTCACGGTTTTGGACACAGAAACTACAGGGGGCAAATGCTAATCAACTTCCTCGAAAAAGAAGGGCTGTATCTGATGAATTCCTTCTTTCAGAAAAAGCCCCAAAGGAAGTGGACATGGCGAAGCCCCGACACTGTGACGAAAAATGAGATTGACTTTATCATGACCGATAAAAGGCACATATTCAGGGATGTCTCAGTGATCAACAGGTTTAACACTGGGAGCGATCACCGACTTGTGAGTGGCACTCTGAATATCGACTTCAATTTCGAAAGATGCCGTCTGGTAAAGTCCACGCTCCGATCGACTCTGTTCCAAACCGTGGCTGGCTCTCAACGCTTCCAACTGGAACTCAAAAATCGATTCGATGCCTTGGAACCCTCTGTGGATATTGACAAGGACCTCAAAAGTGTGGTAAACATCTTACGGGAGGAAGGGGACAGGTTTTGTGGAAGAAAGCATGCAGGCCGGAAGTCTAAATTCTCAGACGAGACCCTCCAGCTAATGCATATGCGACGTGAAGCAGCCAAACACGAGGAACAGGTGGCCCTCACCAAGCGCATTAGACAGTGCGTACGGCGGGACCTGCGTCGCTCTGATGCGGACAACCAAAAACTTTACGGAAGACAACCGAAAAGTCAGTTTTCGGTTTTCTTCCGTAAAGTTTTTGGTTGAAGTTCCAAATAAATCCACTTCATCCAGCAGGAAAACACACATTATTAATTTTCTGTTTTTGTTTTTCTTGTCGCGGATCTTAGGAAAAGTAAAACTTTTGACTGTCCACATAACTCACCCTATATCTCGTTTGTCAAAACGCGGTCTTCACTCAAGCACTCGTATGCTTCGAGATGTCTAGCTCATTAACATCGCTTATAAAACCATAAGGCGATACTTAAAGGCCACGACATAATTCATCGGTATCGTGACTTGATCGGTATTTCATTAAACGAACGCGTCCCGTTTAATATTTATAGCAACGGTGGACATAATTTAATAAACAAAGCAGAGCCGAGCCGACGTTTTAATGCCACCCCGGGCACGGGATCTGATAATGGATCATAACTGGTTCCGAAGCTTAGGGAGATAGCATTGTAGATGACTGGTACCACTTAGTTACGTGCTGCTGGTAAAACGTACGCGAAGCCTTCCGCGCTCACCTGAGAACTGTATCTGCTATCTGGCTATTTATAATATTATTCAGCTATATCAGATAAACGGTGGACGCATACATTTTGTACGGACAAAGTGGCCACAAAATTCCGCTCGCAGCGTTTACCTTCATTGTGAATAAATTCACAGTTATACTATAGTGTACTTACGCTGATTTGAGAATCTATAGGTCGTTAATTTCTGTCTGGGTACCCTGTCAATCCCCTTTGGACAAGTGTAGTGTATTATTTATTCCTCTATTTTTGAAGTGAAAACTTCTATAGCCGCGTTACACAACTCTGGGTAGGAAAAAATTCTATGGGTTCGCGTCAACAACATGCTAATACTTAAGGTATATAATATTAAAATTATTTATATATTATTTATGTTTTAAAATATTGTTAGTTAATATTAATAGTATCAATTATAAATGTATTTATTTTTATTATTTATTTATTTAAATTATTTATAAATTATTAAGAATTCAATTGTTGTTTACTTGTATAATTTATTAAATATTACAATTACTTTGAAATTTCAAAATACAGTTTAAAGTTTTTACTTCTATCGGCAGTCCTCATGACTGCCTCCGACTTTTTTTATGAGATTCGAAGGCAAACGAGCGAGCGTGTCGCCTAAAAGAAAGCAATCAACGCCGCCCTTGACCGCCACCGTAGACTGTATGTGTACACACAGCCTTAAATCTAAAAGAATACTATCTATCTCTACGAATGGGGATGTCCTGTAATATTATATATAATATTGCTTATATATAAAAATATATGTAATACATATATTTTTAAATTTTCGTAAGAACATTTTAATTCGTACATAAAACTCAAGAATACATTTATTTAATCATAGTGAGTAAGATGATGGAAGAAGACCTAATTGACTCAGTGGCAAAGCTTCCTTTCATTTGTTCCTTCGGAGACATTCGTTGGTTACGATTTGCGCATAAATATACAAATACGTATTATGGCTTACAGTTATTTATTCAGTCTGGTTGTCCCGTTAATTCATCTTAGATAAGAGTAGTGGGTGATTTAACATTACTTGAAAAATGAGGAGGTACCGTGCTCTAAGGTTAAACATATCTACGACAGAAAACCTATTTGCTATAAGTAGAAAATGTCGTATTTTTGTTTTATATAACATTTGAATCAGAAAACAAAAACTGCATTGAATGGTCTTGTTGTATTTTATATAACATTTGAATCAGAAAACAAAAACTGCATTGAATAGTCTTGCTGATGGTGGGTATCTCACAATAAAGCAGTCGTTGACGTACTCTCGTGATCATGGTAACAACAGTCTCGGTATGTTTTTTAATTTTTTTAAAAAACAACCGAAAGTTTTTGGGATTTGATCTGATTCAAATGGTGTATAAAAGCAAAATACGTCATTTTCTACTTACAGATAATACGTTTTATGCCGTCGATATGTCTTGAAGATTCTTTTTTTAAATTTTTGTAATAAAAATCCACTGCGTAATAATACAAATTTAATCACAGTATGAAACCTTTGAACCAATTTCGTAACATGATACGCCGCGCTTGAAACAAATGCCTCAAATGCCTTATTCATCAGATGACAAATGACTGGCATGTCTCGACGGAGATGAGAATCTGTCGGCCATAGCGGACGGGGGAGTATAAACATTTACATTGGACGTGTGGCCCGGCCGGCTAAAGAAACGGATCGCGGCTCAATTTTGGACTTATCTGACCGTCTTTGTTTCCATGACAGGTACATTAGAGTGCTATCACGGAACAATTAAACGAGCTTCCCGCCACATCACGGTGATTTGGAATTAGACAACACAGCGTCCCATACTCGCTTCTATCAGTTTGTATGTCTTTCGGTTTATTCCATCAAATAAAATATGATGGAAGGAAAATAAGTAAATAAAAAAAAGTACAAACATGACAATAATACATACAAAAAATATATGCAATAAAAATAAAATTGAATATCTTCAAAACATTTTCAAACACTGATTTTCAGGACTTTCAATTTTGTTTCGATTTTATGGAAGGCATAGGTAAACCAGGAAAAGGATCAGCAGTCGGCAAGAAATCATCGCCGCCCATGTACATATGAAGTACTGAGAAAACTGCAGACAGAGATATTGAAATGACGCAATACGCGTTCTTTCAATATATCATTACACTACCAACTCGTCGAGAAATTCAATCAATCATTACACGAACATATTTTCACGCACCTAACATTTGAAAGTTTAGATTATAAAAGTTATTTTATTGCTTTCAAATATGCGAGTAACAGTTCCACGTAGATGAAACGTTAGATGTACAATATGCCATTGTGTATAGCCATTACAACTTTTTCGTTTAAACAAGTGTTTCCCAACCTACGATCTACTGGGCGGCCCCCTTTGGGGTATTATTCGATTGTTAAGAAGGAAAATTTCAAAAAGTGCAGAGTTTATACTAACCGTATATGAAATAATTATCCCTACAGAACGCAAAATTATGATTACTATCAATTAAAATTTTATTTAATATGAATGCCATTGCTAGTGGCTTTTGAGGAAACTGAAATCAATAACATCACTCAAAAACACTTGCTACCGTTCCCATTTTCATATGTAGCTGAATAAAGATTTAGTGATATAAGTGATTTGCTGTTATAAAAAATAACTTGGGTGGATATAACTAAATATATGGATATAACAAGTCTCCCCGACTTGTGATTAGGGCGAGCACGAAGCATAAATATCTTAACTTCTAAATTCAAATAATAAATAATCACTAATAAACTTCCATTAAAGTTATTCTGTACTTTAATTGAAATATTCCACTTCATGCTTTTCAAATTTACTTACTGTGTTTGGTAAATAATTTCTAGTGATTACTTTTTAAAATTGAAATGTTTATTAAATAAAATTAAATGATGGGTCATTTTAGTTTATTTAACAAACATTTAAATTTTTGAATATTACAATTTATGTATACGTTCTGTGGGAAAATAATTTTAAAACAGTTTGATTTTGACAAGCACAAAAAGTTTGGAAAACACTGGGTTAAACTAAATCTACATACAGTACACAGGTTGAACTTCAAAACCTTTCAATATTACAATAGATTAGCTTGATGGGTTTTATTCAAAATATCAACGGTATGTTATCTTAAACCTGACGGTACCCATAGAGTAGGATGAAATCAATATGCACATAACTATAATATTGTTTTTTTTTTTTTTAACAGCCCATATATATCCCACTGCTGAGCACGTGCCTCTCTATTTCTGGAGGAACAGACGTTAACCCACTACGCTTGTCCAATGCGGATTGGCGGGGTTACCAGACTCGGAATAAATATTTGTAATCCATACATATATTTACTCCAGTGCGGGGATCGAACTCGCGATTATTGACTCTGTGGGCGGAGGGCCCCGCCACTGAACCAATTCGTCGTCAATATTGTTAATGGCCAGTTAACCTAGCGGTAGGATAAGGTAGTTTTTTTAACACTAGAACTACGAACCGGTCAAAATGACCGGTTGCATCATTTATTTATACCATTTCCTCTTTAAGTGTTATTTAATATTTTACGATAATGTCATGATTTTTATTAAATTTGTGTATAGAATAATATTATAGATTATTTTGTTCTTACGCTTTTAACACTACAACTACGAAGATTTACCATATACATATTTCAAGCAACCGGTCATTTTGACCGGTTCGTAGTTCTAGTGTTAATTATCTACATATTTGTTTTGACGTAACCTGGATATCTATCGCGCCCCGCTACCCCCGCATATCCCCCCCCCGCTGCTCCTGCACAGCGTTAATGCTCAAACGGTATCTATTCTCTTCCAACATGGCTAAGACCTGACCGTCTATCATCTATCTTCAACGCGTACTTATTTTTACGGACACATTATGCGAAGAGATTACTACCTCAATCTGGATAAACTGATCATTGTTGGTAATACCATGAGGACGTCAACAAGATGGTCCGACCAAAGAAAGCCACATCCTCTTCCAAATTTCTACAGATGGTAGTCCAAAGTTTGGACTTTGGACCGGAACTATCGGATTGTCCATTTGAGGGGTTATCAGTAATGAGGGATCGATTAAAGACAGTTAATGTTCATTCGCTTAAAAATCGTGTAACCTGTGAATTTTTAACCGGTTCGAATATATATGGACTGTAAAAAATTAATTTAAATAAACATTCGTTCTGCTTAGAAGATATTATTCGTTAACATTTAGAAAACGTTGTACAGGTGGCTTCGCCATGTAAGGTCCCAATTAAAGAATACCATATAAGAAAACAGAAAATCCTTTAATAAAATGTTTATTCAAGACTTTCTAATGATACAAGCTTCAAGACAGTTATATCCTTTTCTTGATGTAGTTATCTAGATATGACGTCCTTTTGTGTGTTAAAGAGTTATTTTTATATAATTAATTGGCTTTAATCGTATTCATTAATTGAGTCATCTGTTACTTATAAAGATTGAATTTCAAAAATAATTATGGAAAAAATTAAAAACAATAAAAGAAAAACATGACTCTGAATAAAAGCTAAAGTAGGTACTGTTTTGTTCAGTGTCCGTTAAGAATAGGAGGTTCAACTCCTTTTCCCAAAGTAAAGAAAGAGTTACTATCTCCTTACTCTCTCAAACTTCCGTCCCATTTTTCACATTTTACCCTAGGGTAGGACAATACATTTCCGGCATCTGTGGACGTACTGATCATCAGAGAATCATATTATATTATACTTCCATATTTCCATCACAATTTATTTAATGCAAATTAACGAAAATGATATCTCGTGGTACGCTTATCTTCTCCTGGTATATGAGGACTTAGTAATGCAATACTTTGCAAAATCGCACAATAAAAACGACAGTTTTGTATAACAATACGTTCGTTAGACGATAAAGCTGTTACGTACGCCCTCTATTGAAAATAATTGGAAGTAAAAGGAAGTAAAAGAATTAGGCGACTTTGGTCATACGTAGGTAAAATATATATCCTTTATATATTTTATTTAAACCCATGATTGACAAGTTGCAGAAACTTTCTAAGAATATAGATATAATATATTTAAATTCCGTTCCTACCATCGTGTAGCGCAACTTCCGTGTTTGCGGCTGCGGAGGCCGACATCCGTTGCACGAATGGTCCGAGTAAACAAAATATCGAATCTCGTACCAACACATTGTGAGAAGGGCTGTATATATAAAGCATCAGTATGGCATCCATATATTGAATTATTGTGCAAGCGGGTTCAAAGGAAAACAAAATTTCCGCCAAATGAAAACTTACCACCTAAGCCAAAAAAGTTTTTAAGATCACTCAAAAACAGTCATGTTCAACCCTGTACAACTACACAACTATACTAAACCTGTGGTTGTAGAGCTGTAAGACTCAGTCTATTTGATGCAGTATTTTTTTCTGATCCGAATTAGCAATAGAACATTTTTGACATCTGTGTTTTTTTCGGTTTTTTTGCGTCAACATTTATTTACGCAAATATCTGCGAACAATAATAGGTCTGTGTTACTTTTGTAAATTATTTTCAGGGTATATTAAAATAAAAATTGTATATATATATAAATAATTATTTTTTTCAAAAAATTTACGTACATATATAAATTTTAACAATAGGTCTGTGTTATTTTTGTAAATTATTTTCAGGGTATCATCAGCAGCCTGCGGCAGTCCACTGCTGGACATAGGCCTCCCCCATGGAGCGCCACCTAGACCGATCTTCGGCTACACGCATCCAGTTTTTGCCAGCCGCCCTGCGCAGATCGTCGCACCATCTAGCCGGGGGGCGTCCCACACTACGTTTACCGAGACGCGGTCTCCACTCCAACACTCGTCTGCTTCAGCGATTGTCGGATCTCCGACAGACGTGACCAGCCCATTGCCACTTAAGTTTGCTAATTCGAAAGGCTATGTCGGTGACTTTAGTTCTCTGGCGGATTTGTTCATTCCGAAACATATCTACCAGAGAAACTCCGAGCATAGCTCTCTCCATAGCTCTCTAAGCGACTCTGAGCTTATGAAGCAGACGGACTGTCAGCGTCCATGTTTCGGCGCCGTAGGAGAGTACGGGTAGGACACACTGGTCGAAGACTTTCGTCTTCAGGCTCTGAGGTATGGGCGACGAGAAGACCGGACGGAGTTTCCTAAATGCTAAATGTTTCAGGGTATATTCAAATCCAAATTGATTGGGTATTGGAATACCTTTAAAAAACAAGCCTATACATTTCTCAAAGGCTGGCTCATAGCTACTATGCGTTAGCTACTATACTGTACTATACTACTATACTAACGATTTTGGTATAACAGATGCCTAAAGACGAAATTGATTACTTTCCATTAGGTTCTATAGTGATACATTGATAAATGTATCACTATTGTATTAAAACTTTTTATTTGAATAAAACATTTTTTATTATATTACTTCTTTCATTCGTCATTTTAAAATTTAAAATAAGATAAAAAGAAAGAAATAAATTGTTTTATAAAAACAATACGATTTGATCGCCTGACGTCTTTCGAATAACATATCGCCTTTCCTTGAATAAGAAATGAATATTGATAAAGTTTGAATAAAGTATATAATTAATATAAAATGTACAGTGATTCATGAATAAATTAATTTCATTTGGAAGAGTTTCATTATATTAAAGAAAAAACCCCCTAAAGATCCCGTGTCGCCGTATCAGTACGGCTGGCACGTTATAGTTCCCATCCCATAAAAAATCATTTTATGGAATATCAGCAGAATTATGCGATACATTAAAAACCATTGGATACATATAATAAACTAAAAGTAAGGCTGCCATTTAAAATAGGAATGGTAACCCGAGTAAAGCGTAATATGGAGGTTATAAACAAACAAAAATATTGAACCGAGATAATACTAACCAATACACGAACATTTTCTAAGAGCATTCAAGCGTGGGCCAACGTAAATGGAAGTCAACAAACACGCTATATACGAGACACTGAATCATTTGCAATTACATGTTATTGTGCCTTTGTACTATTAAATGTCCAATGTTCTCAACCTTTAAAGAATGCTGTATTGTAAGCAAAGTAGAACAACGCTCGTTTCTGTGGATTTTTCAGGGCGATTAGTACAATTTAAAATGTCTGCGAACATAATAGCGTTGTAAATAAAAACGATAGCATAGATTAACTTTAATGTATAGACATTAATTTGTGTTGTAGAGGCAGTCATTTTATGTGAAAGGTAGGCAAACAAGCAAGGGGGTGTCGACTGGTAAGAAATACAGTATTCTTACTTAAAAAAAAACTTTAGTTTTTGTAATAATACTTATATGATTAAAATTATTTATGTGCACTTCTAGTGGTGTCTATTACATAATTAACAGCATTGATAGTTCGTAGTGGTAGAGCCATGCTGCAGACGAATACTTTATCAAGAATGTCATAGAATTTGTCTCTAGCATGAATGGGCTGGCTCGCCCGGGGAAGTACCACACTCCAGGAGAAAATCGATGTCTAAGTTGTAGCTTAGATACCACGTTTCGTCCGCTTGGAGTTCCGGAGGTCCCTTGTCCTCTCGTCCACCCCTTTCCGTCCAATAATGTCACTTTCCTTAAAGGCCGCGGATGTCTATGGGCGGCGTTGATTGCTTTTGGATCAGGTGACACGCCTGCTCATTTGCCTTCCTATCCCATAAAAAAAATTGAAAATCACCGTCCATAAAAGCGTAACATGTGCTGATATAGAGACACTTTTTGATTTCACATCACTTTATTACATATTTTTCTTTCGAAAGGTTATTTGTATATATTTAATATCATAGCGATATGCTTCGCCATCCGTCACGTCCTGATTCCCACAAGGGCGAGAACCGACTAATGGAGAGCCGTTTCGCTGCGATGAATGTGAGTGGAAGAATGGATGAAAGGATGGATGAGTGTGGAGGAGGCGGGGAGGGTATGCCGGGATCGTAGCGGATGGAGTTCTATGGTCACTGCCAACCCCTGCGGTGTGAATATATAAAAAATAATAATAATTAATATCATGTCCTTGTAATTACATCATGAAATTAATATATAAATAAACAAAATTAATAGCTATTCTATTCTATTGTCTTTTCTTTATTCTTTTCTATATATGCAAATATAAAGGGGCAAACATGCGTTTCTTGCCTTAAAAAGTCGATCGATAGTGAAAATATAACAAACTTGTTGTTTTATATTATTTCATTTGCAACATGTTACGTGTCTAGTAAATTTTCGAAAATTACATCTTAAATTCCAGGCCCATTACATATTTTAAAACGATGGTACGCCAGCCTTAAGTGAAAATGCTTAAGTGGAATCACTAATCACAGCAAATTTCCGCGTCGACCACAAGCCGAGTGCCATTACCTTAGCAAAACAATAATGGATAAAACTGAACACTGGCAAGTAAGTACAAAAGCAAACATTGCCTCTCATTAATCCTTTGTATAAACAAATGCGCAGTATTAAGCAAATCCACCAAATAATCCAGTAGGTACGAAAAGCCGATGAGACCTTGTCAACACTCGACGAACGCGATTTCCTTGGCAAGCAGCGAAGTTCCCAACGTATTTACATTTTCACACATAAAGTAAATTCCTTGTATCCAGAAGTTGGAGTGCGGGAAACGAAAATAGCGATTCATCACAAGTTTTAATCTGTTCCACAGTTTGGCCCACTTGTGGTTACGTGAATTATTCACGCGCGTTCAGAACGCTTTAAAAATAGTCAGGGAATGAGAAATGACTCTGACATTTTCTTTGTAGAATAAACGTTAGACGTTATTGGTAGACCTTCCCCCCTCTATTAATCTCGCCCTACCCCGGGAAGAACTCTATCTTAAACTAATTTTTGTATCGACCAGAATTTGAAGGCAGAATCATATTCTTAAATATCAGGTACTTGAATCAGACAGCCTATTAAGACTTGAAATAAAGATTTCTCTTAGAACCACCATATATTTTCGGAGTGCCAGATTTATATAAATCACTAGCTACCGTGGAAGATATATTATATCAAAAGAATAGCGCCCAGTTGAGGCGGCCCAGTGCCGTCGCCCGTTCAAGTCAAGGACTGGCAGACCGTGCTGCAAGATCGATCCAAGTGGTGGGTCTCCTCCAAGAAGCGCCACTTTACCCAATCTTCGGCTTTTCTGCCAGCCGCGGTCTCCACGCCAGCACTCGTCTGCTCCAACGTTTGTCGGATATCCGACAAACGTGACCAGTCCATTGCCACTTTAGTTTGCTGATTCGAAAGGCTATGTCGGTGACTTTAGTTATTTGGCGGATATGTTCATTCCGAATCATATCTTCTAGAGAGTTCAACCTCTCTAAGGGACTCTGAGCTTGTGAAGCAGACGGACTGTCAACGTCCACGTTTCAGCGCCGTAAGAGAGTACAGGTGGGACACACTGTTCGATGACTTTTGTCTTCAGGCTGAGGAGACGAGAAGACCTAACCTACCTAAGAAGAAAAAAAGTATACGTTATAATATTTATCTAAAAACGCCCGTTAGCAACTTTAAATCAGTAAGCGGTTTAGCGGACCGCCCCGACTGGCAAAGTACCCACATTTTTTACGAAAACTCCGTAGCGGCAAATAAAATATTATAACATTCATTGCGTGACAGAACATTGCACGCAATGCACGATTTTGATTTATTATAATACAGTTACAACGCCTTTGTTCCTTAAGTTGTATTAGGCTGTAATTTTATATGGGATATTAAATGTAGGCTGTAATTTATTAAATGTACTTGAGTGAAGATGTAGCGTAGCGCACATCTTGAGCACGCTAAACATCAACCGCACTTGGTCGCATTGACTTTAAAAAATATGTATATATAAATGTTTTTTTTTTTTATATATATTCACGCCTATCCCCCGCAGGGGTTAGCAGAGACCACAGATCTCCATCCGCGTGCCGATCGTCCCGGGGTCGGGCTCCCCCGGGGACTATGGTGCCTTACCTCAGCATACAGGGCTCTGCTGGGGCTGACCTCCATCCTCCCTTGCGGCTCGTGGGATTCACTAAAACGAATTTAATATACCTAATTTGTCGAAAAATGACGGCGACTTGGTTTCGCTACCCGTCACGTCCTGATTCTCACGAGGGCGAAAAGCGACCAATGACGAGCCGTTTCGCTGTATAAATGTTTATATGACATAATAGTGAACTGTATTAGTATATAGGGAAAAGGCCAAAGAAAATTTCAATAATTTTAATTGTATAAGAGTTGTAGGCACTATTACAATGTCGATAAATTCGATATTTATAATAATAATAATTTTTCCCTTCGTTTTTATTTTTCATTTAATTTAGTAATACAACAGCCTTTGATATTACAAAATGGTTACGGAATTATGTTTAATTAGTATATATATATATATATATATATATATATATATATATATATATATATATATATATATATATATATATATATATATATATATGTGTGTGTGCATATATATATTCATATTATTAGTTATATAACTTTTGAAAACGATAAGTAAGATCTATCTATATTAATGAACAAAATCCATATTAAAAATAATAAACTTTAAACACTTCTAAAACAAAGTAGCGCATTGAGAGAAAAGAAACGGCGCAGTAACTCCCATAACCATTTTTTGTTAAATAGAAAGTGGGAATGTTAAGCACGCTCAGTGTTTAACATTCGATAATTGAAGAAGAAGAGAAGAAGAACGGCAAGAATTGTCTCTAAAACCATTATGTGACATTACGTTTGGCTCCATTTTTGGTAGCGGGTGACTTAAGTCAACCGTAGTAGCGAAGGTTACATGTCTTTTATATATTTAATGCTAAATTTAATATTACGTGCCGGACTGATTGATCATCTCGGTAATATAAGTACGAAGTATTTTAATTGAAAATAGCATCTACTGCGTTGTCTACGCCAGACACAAAGAATTTTCAACAAACATTGATTCATAATTTCAATTTAAAGTCTTAATTAATTTAACATGCATAGTTTGTGTTCTAATTAGTTTATAGACTGGGTATTAATGAAGTTTAAAAACATTTATCGTGGAAAATTATATAGAAGTGATATTAATATACGTAAGTAGATATAATTGGATGGTAAGAGGATTTTTTGACTACCGCGTAATATCTAGTGAAACGAGAGTGGATGAAAACCAGTCCTACAGTGGAACCTCACCATTGACTCCAACTTATAAATGTGTGATATTGTATTAAGTTTCTGTTTTATGTATGTTGTATGTTGAGACAATAAAAGTTTTGTTATTATCATTATATTTTTTTTTATTTTATCTTTCCATCCTCCTTCTATATGAACCACAGTGATGCGAAATATCGTAAGTCTTCTACAAACGCGCAATCTTCTTCAAAAGGTGTAAAATGCTTTTTCCTTACGTATAAATACTTATTATTTCTTATGAGACAGGAAGGCACACGAGCCAGCATACAACTCCACCCAACTGCAACACCAAGACATTGAAGAAGAGTTGCTGGCCTGAAAATATTTAGACTAGTTTTTTTTTATGATCCTATATCGTACCGGATCGGAAATATCACTAAAGATAGCTGGTATGACAAGGTAGTGGTGCGTGGAAAAAGTAATATATAGTTGCGTAACACATATAAAAAATCATTTTTTTAATGAAATGATTAAAACATCATTTTCAAATCCCAAAATCTTGCTCAACGAAAGCCATTACAACTTTTAAAAATAAATTGACAAGACGACAATGACAATGAGTGACAAGAACGGTTAATAGAAAACAACTACGCGCCAAAAAGAGACAGGACGATGTCTAGAAAAGTTTCGAAAGAATTTTGAAAATGCTAGAACTTTCGATCGTTTTACTTATATAAAGGTGCGACGGTGCGTCGAAGAGGAGTTTAAAAGTTTATTACGGAAGAAAATAGTAAAAGAGAAGAAGTGGAAGTAAGTAAAATGAAGAGAAGTAGTTGATTTAATTTTTTGGATCCACTCAGCTCGTAGCAATGTAATAGTAAAAAAAATATAATTAAAAAAAATAATTGTCTTTGTTAATTATTTGTAGACATATTAAAGTGAAATATTTACTCTTCGAAAAAAATCAAATCCCTTTAGTTTTAATTGTCATAAATGGATAGAATTGGAAAATAAATTACTAAATTATTATTGGACCCCTAACGTTTTGATTTTGTTTTTTTTATTTTTAATAATTATTGATAACACGGTGTAGCGAGAGACTTCGCCCTAATTCTTATTCTAAAAATACTATGTAAGCTCTTCATTGGAGTTTTCCAGTTCCAAACTTTTCTTCTTTATAGAAGTGTAAACACGCTCGCAATGCGGTCGCATAATTCCATCGAACTGACAGATAACGGATTGTAGGCAATAAAATAAAACTAATTTAGCTCGGAACAGCTGGGACAGCTCAAATAATAAACTGATGAAGTGTTTACAAATTTATAAAGTATTTGCGGTAAATTTTAATAATAATCGAGACTAAAAAAACATTACAAAATCAAATATCTCAACTGAATCTTTTAAATAAACATTCAAATTTCTTTTTATAATTATTAATGGAGTCAGGCGTTACTTTGCGGAAATCCATCACTATATGGACAGTCACTGAAACCGAATCGTGTTGGGGCAAAACACGTGTCGTTTACAAGATGGAAAAGTGGTAATGTGTGTTTGGTGTTGTGTGTAGTGGGTTGGTGGGTGGAGAATTGATGGCCGATTGTCGGTAAGTTTTTGGTTTAAGTTCCAAATAAATCCACTTAATCCAACAGAAAAACACACATTGTTAATTTTCTGTTATTGTTTTGCTCGTCGCGGATCTTAGCTAAGTAAAACTTTCAACTGTCCATATATCTTTTTATAATAGTAAATTGAACATCTAATCGGCTCAATGGCGAAGCTGCTGTTCAGAGTCAACAGTAGCTGGTTCCATTCCCACATCTTGACTATTACTTATGGCCTAAAGTTATTTATCCGAGTGTGGGTACCCCATCAATCCACCTTAGATAAGCGTAGCGGTTTAATACATCCAGAAATGGAGAAGTCCAAAGAAGAAGATATATGGACCGTGAAATATATGGCTTTCGTTTTAGCCCGAAGTGAATAGATATGGCAACCATACATTTCGAGGTCTTATGTTGTTATACCACTTCGCGTTCTAAAGTTACTCAAAATATATTCGGCCCAGTTATCAGATATTCTAACCTCAAAAACATCATAATATCTTCCCACTACTCACTTATTTACTTTAAGAATAATATTATACCCTGTACAAGTTAGCTTGATCTTTTTGACAGATGTAAATTTTTCTTATCGACATAACTTTGCAATGACGAAGATATTATTTTCTTAATTTAATGATTTTAAAAATCGTAAAAATATTAAAAATATATATAACACACTTTTGTGTTTACACACACCTAAAGATTTAAGCGTTATCCGAAAATTTTAAGACTTTTTATTGCTTCAAAATAAAATTTTAATAGGAACACTGAAAATAATAGACGCTTGTACAATGTTACATCGGTCTATACTGTATACTACCTGTTATTTGTGTCTCATCCGTCCAACCCATGTTTTTTTGTTTTCCCTATTAAAATTTTCTTATACGCTCTTTATTATTACTATAAGTTATTAGGCCAACAATATATCTATTGCACTAAATGAGCTTATTACGGGGATTTCATGTCTAATACATACAGAAGAAAACAGATAAATACAGTATCAAAGGGCTTGAAAGAAATAAAAATAGTGTTTCTATTATTAATAGTCCATTACTGGTAAGCTTAAAACTTGCCGGTTCCCTTTGTAATGGAACACCACTGCGTCAACTGCTAATTGATGTTGTCAGTCAAAATAAAATGGGTTTCAACAACCACTCGCGTGTCAGTATCAGTTTAATCATCCCCTGGGAACTTCGCTTATTTATTTGATCACTTCGTTTCAATATTCATTCGCTTGTTCCCCCCTCTCACGTGTACTTCAATTCATTATTACGTGTTGTTTCAATTATTTTTTTCTACATTTGTATTTCAGTTCACTGGCCTATATATTGAAGTTATACTCACTACGTTTTTTTACTGGATAGGAAAGCAAATGAGCAGGCGTGTCACCCAATGGAAAGCCATAAACATCCGCAGTGCTATGGGCAGTGCAGAAGCGTTACTGGCCTTTAAGGTAAGTGTCATTATGGGAGGGGTAGGGGGACGAAGCACGGTAGCTAAGCTACCATTCGAACGCCAGTTTTCTGCAAGTGTAGTACTTCCCCGGGCGACCCGGCCCATTCTTGCTACAGACAAATAATATGCCATTTTTGACAAAGTATTCATCTGTATGTATGCATCTTATATTACTTTCATTCGGTGCAAATAAAACAGTATCGTTAATATTATCGCTCTGTGCGGAAAACCAGAACTTTTAAATGTCTAATTTATTTTTTTAGCGAGATTTTTCTATTTGAAGAACAATTGTTTAGAAGGTTTTTAAGGTCTTATACACACTGCAATAAAGGTTAGTTAAGACTTCTAATAGACCTCAAACGCACAGACTGAGAGTTCTTTGACAATGACAACGAACTGAATGTGTTAGATAAGACTACGTATATACTGTTAAATCACGTTTATTCGAAAAGCGATGCCGTTGGAGTACACGAGTGATGAACTGGAGACCGCGTTTTGTTAAACGTAGTATATGGCGCCCCTTGTCCAAATGCGTATAGCCTAAGATCAGACTAGGTGAAGCACCTGAAATGAACTGTCGTAGGCAAGAAACGATCTGTGCAAGGAGGTTTTGCAAAAATTGGCTGGGTGTATCCTAATATTCGGCTAGCTAGCTTAAATGATTTGCTGTAGATAAAAATGTTGATACATTTTTTTATAAAATTGATATAATAATAAATTTACACAAATTCGCGAACAGAACATAATTCATTTCATTTCAATTCGCTTTATAATTGGACTGTTACAATTATATTGATGATGATGATGTTGAATAAGTTTATACAACGAAAAAAATGATAAATGAAAGTTAAGCGGTGTAAATAATAAAACTTCGCACAAATCAACGTCCAATATAATTCCACAAGGTATATATAATTCTATCCAATAAAACATTATTTCAGTTTTATTGCTATTGGAAGGAAACGCTTCTTCGATTTGTGTTAAATCACAAGTTTAATTGTCCGAGAAATAAAGGGATTAAGCAGCTGATCCTTGCGATAGTTCCATTCTGTTTGAGTTTTGCAAAGAGAAGATTTATTCAATTACAATTCAATTTGTAATTATGTAGTGAAAATAATTGTAATAATGTACTATATTATTGTAAGTAACGCAAACAATTTGTAAAAACTCTACTTGGATGAACTTGTGAAGCTGACGGATTGTCAGCGTCCACGTTTCGGCCCCGTAAGAGAGTATAGGTACGACACACTGGTCGAAGACTTTTGTCTTCAGACTCAAAGGTATGGGTGACGAGAAGACCTGATAAAGTTTTCTAAATGCTGCCCAGCCTAGCTAAATCCTCCTATCGGTTTCTTTCTCGAAGTGGCAATTCAAGAACTAAAATGGCAATGGGCTGGTCACGTTTGACGGAGATTCGACAATCATTAGAGCAGACGAGTGCGACAATCTGCGCAGGATGGCTGGCAGAGACTGGATGCGTGAGGCCGAAGATCGGGCTAGGTGACGCTTTTTGGGGCTTATGTCCAGCAGTAGACTGCCGCAGGTATTGATTGATTGTACTTGGATAGATATTTACATTTCAATAAAAAATCCTATCTTTAATCACTTCATTAAAAAATTGGTAATGTTAAAATAAAAACCATCTGTGATCTCAATTCTTCTAGCCATAAATGGCCGGAATCACTGCAACATATGTTAGGAAAGTCCCTGGGGTGTCCAGTAGAGAACTGTTGTGTATATATTAAATATATAATAATTAATTATATATATATATATATATATATATATATATATATATATATATATATATATATATATATATATATATATATATATATATATATATATATATATATATATATATATATATATATATATATATATATTCACGCCTGTCCCCCGCAGTGGTTGGCAGAGACCACGATCTCCATTCGCTGCCATTCATCGCAGCGAAACGGCTCGTCATTGGTCGCTTTTCGCCCTCGTGAGAATCAGGACGTGACGGGTGGCGAACCACGTCGCCGTCATTTTCGACAAATTAGGTATATTAAAAATTCGTCTTTTAGTGAATCCCACGAGCCGCAAGGGAGGATGGAGGTCAGCCCCAACAGAGCCCTGCATGCTGAGGTAAGGCACCATAGTCCCCGGGGGAGCCCGACCCCGGGACTTTACGTTCGGCACGCTTACGACTAGGCTCGCCCCTAGCCACGCATCCATTGGCACGGCAGACCGTGGATTGGCGGAGAGGAAGGTAAAGGATAGAGAAGAAAGGAAGGGGCAGGAAAGGAAATGTGGATTGGGGGGGTTACCAGACTCGGAATAAACATTTAAAAATCCATATAAATATTTATTCCGATGCGGGAATCGAACCCGCGACCATTGACTCCGCGGGCGGAGGGCCTCGCCACTGAGCCAATCGGTCGTCAATTAAATTAAATAAAATGATTGTCCATTTATGACGCTGATTTTAATTACCTGTTACGAATGTACTGAAAAAGATGAAGATGATTAGTGGAGTTAGACGTTACTTTCAATTTGCACTTGAAACACTTCACCAATTTGTTCAAAGTATGTTTTCCTTGGTCTTCCCCTACTGACCCTTCCATCCAAATTTTTTCTATATTCAATAATTTCTTTTGCCAGTCGTCTTTCTTCCATCCTCTCTATGTGCCCAAACCATCTAAGCATCCCTTTCTCAACTTCTGGCACGAAACCTTATTTTACCTCCACATTGCTCTCTTATATCTTCATTCCTTATTCTATCATTCAAAGTTACACCACACATACTTCTTAATACTCTCATTTTCACCGCATTCATTTAGAAAATTTAGTACTGTGTTGAAACTGACTATTTTGGAGTGGTCAGATACAATTTATTCAGAAATCTTAAAAGTTTTTTTTGGCTCAGGTGTTAAGTTGTCATTTTGCGGTTTATTATGTCTTTCACTTTTTATGCTTCTATGTGTTTGATTTTATATTTAAGACTCATAATGCAAAATTAAATCATACCTTTTTAAATATTACATATTTAATTTCGCGACATTGTAACAATGCTTTCAATTTACAGCCTAACGATTCATGCTCGCGTTCGTGCGCCATTATAAAACCTATTCACAAGTTATTTCCCCAAACGAGATTATAATCGCGCCGCTAACAAAATGTTTGCAAACTGCCCCGCAAAAAAAATTGCTCACTTTATGAGTGTAATAAAGCATTTACGTGTTCTGAAAGCTAAACTAATAAGGACATTAAAATTATATTGGTATAGCTCAACAGGGCGTCTGCATAAAGGCTTCACAGTTCGTGTTTTTAACACAGCTGCTCGTATAATTTTACGACTATATTACTTGTAGACAATTTTGGATTTAATGTCATGTGATGTTCCATTTTCAGCCTTGTATTCAATGATATACATTACAAAATTGTTCAACGGGAGTCACAAAGGAAACGTTTTACTATTTTGGTAAGGATCGTTAAATTGTCTCCAATAAAAGCCAATCAGCTAATCTTAATCGTAGTACAACACACAATGGTCACATAAATACAAAGTAGGCCATAAATAATAAGTTAGTTTTTTTGTCTCTTTTAAGACAAAATGTGATCACATTTTTATGGATAACGTAGACAAATGACAAGTGACCTGATGGTAAGTACCATAATTACGGCCACCCATGGACATATACAATATGAATCGTTATGCGTTTCGAGTAGATGAGTGTACAAGTAGACACCGCATTTCGGCAAACAATTGGCTCTGCCAGTCATTTGTCGAAACACGCCATCTAGCTTTATCTTCGGTTACACGTAGTCAGTCTGTACTGAACGCGTGTAACTGAAGACCTAGATTTATGTTCGGTTATATGCATTCAGTCTCTACTGAATGCGTGTAATCGAAGGCCCAGCTTTATCTTCAGTTACACGTATTTAGTCTCTACTGAACACGTGTAACCGAAGACCTTGCTTTATCTTTGTTCACACGTATTCAGTCTCTACTGTATGCGTGTAACCGACGACCTAGCTTTTTTTTCAGTTACATGTATTCAGTCTCTACTGAATGCGTGTAACCGAAGGTAAAGCTAGGTGGTACGCCCTTGTGAAGAGGTCTTAGTCCAACAGTGGACTGCCGTACGCTGATGATGATATCATCGTCTTCGTGGGAATAGGAAATTGGAAATCACGATAGCTTGGCAACGTAATATAGCTTACATTTAATGTTAAGATGTTAATTATTAAGTCAGTCGTTACTTTGTGGAAATCCATTATAAAGATCCTCTTAGAATCATTTACTGATGGTCATTTCTCGGTGAGTCTCTATGCACTTTTTTGTGTATATTTTTATTTTTATTTGTGCTCGCATATCATACCTAAGTAAGTTTGACCGTCCATGTTTAATTGCTGTTAACTATTTCATAGTTTCGATCGTGTTTATTGTCCAAACATTAAATTGTTACCACTGGATAATACACACAGCAATCAACTTTTTTTACTCTCTGATATCCAACACGTACGTGTGAATTACTTCGGTGCCAGGATCAAAATGAATTCAAATAAAATTTATTACTAACTTTATACAAAAATGTAGATCCGTTTATGACGAGTATTTTACGTCATAAAATTTTATTAAGGGATTAATATTTGAAATTTTTATTACTGTTTACCTTTAGATGGAATTCGTACCTTAAAATATTTTATATAGAATAAAATAAAAAAATACAAAATAAACGCTAGTTCTACAATAGCTAGATTTTTAAACCTTTAAGGACAAACAGACTAATAGAAATAAATAACAATTTTCTGAGTAAAGAGGCTAAAATTAACCAAACGTTCGTCATTATACAGAAACTTGGTGTATGTAGTCTAATATTGGGCTAGACATCCTTTGAAAAAGACCTATTTAAAATTTTAAGACTAATGATGTTTAAAATAGTTCAATTGGTAAGGCTCGGGCTTATGATCCTCCAGTGGGTCAGTAATGTTAACTATTTTTTAGCAAAACATTATTAGCTTAGTTGGAATATTTAGAGTAGAGACTCATATTTAGAGTTTTAGTGATATAAAAACATTGCTAGTCTTCTTTTATAATAAAAAAGATAATTTAGTAATGGTAGAGCCACGCTGCAGACGAATACTTTGTCAAGAAGGACATAATATTTGTCTGTAGCATGAATGGGCCAGCTCGCCCGGAAAAGTACCACACTTCCGCAGAAAACCGGCATTTGAGCGGTAGCTTAGCTACCGCGCTTCGTACGGTGCGCGGCTAAGTTCCGAAGGCCCAACCCCTCCCCTTCTCCCTCTTCACCCACCCGTTTTGACACTTCAAGGTCGGCAACGCTTCCACACTCCCTAATGCGCTGCGGATGTCTATGGACGGCGTTGATTGCTTTCCATCAGGCGACACGCCTGCTCGTTTGCCTTCCAATCCCATAAAAAAAGATAAATATAATAAATTAATACCCATTCCGCTGGCTCAACGACTTAAAACTCAATGGTTCTGGTCGTGTGCGGTTACTTGTCAGTTTCTCATCAGTAGAAGCTCGTTCAATCAACGATAACTGCATCGCTCATACGGTAAATGGAACGACCGATCGGATGTTGACCAAACGGTAGTCCTAAATGCCCGAGCCAACGGAGTTAGTGTTACAATTGTCACACCAATTATGTTGACACCGATCACGGGCTCTTTAACTTCAACATTCTTCAGGATACTCTTTCTTCTGGGTTTTACTTTACGCATACGATTATAAAATTTACGACAAGAATTTCAAAATTTAGGTCTACCATAAGTTAAATTATGGATACTTTCTTACTTTAATCATAATATTAAACGTATTATGACTTTATTTACTATCGTTTAAACATCCATCATTCACGTATTTCATTTTTGTTATTGTGTCGTACAGCTCGTTTCCATACTAAATTATGTTAACATAATCAAATACTTTATTGTAAAGGTGTGTACACGAATGCGGACGAGACGCCGCGTGTCGCGCGCGTTACAAATTCATAATCACCCCGCCGCGCGGAGCGAGCTTGGGCTCACAGCGGAATTTAGTGCGTCTAATTACGTTTCTGAGTTGGCGGTACATCTCAATTAGTTAATCTACGTACCTACTCACATGACGATTCGAAGCGAAACTTTATGATTATGTATATACCGCATATATGAATAACAAAATAGTTGATGGTAGTTTAGTTGTGGGATTCGGACGTAAGATACGTGTGTCAGTTTAGTGGCAAGTAATAAATGAATATTTTACATATAGAATAACTTCATTTAGTTTTGTTTCATTGAATAAATCGTCAGAACTAAGTAGTAATATAATAGTTCTGAAGTACATAATAGTTTATGATAGTTCATATGCCACATTGGACTACTGATGTAAACCTCTGTCTATCATAAGCATAATTATTTTGGACTATGACTTGGAGTGGTCAACAATAATGCTAAGTAATATAAAAAAAATTGATATTAAAATAAATAAACTTAAACTCATACCTATTTCAAAATTATTAACATCCCCTAAGTAACAGCGCGTGGTTATAAAACAAAAAGCTTTGTTGTGTTTTGATTAAACCTATTTGAAGTTTCAATGCAGTTGCCGGCTGCAGGTTAAAATGTAATGGACTTTTTTAGTTACGGTAGGTGCAAATGAATATATTCCTACGTTAAAGAGAATGAATCCACGTGAACTCTAGTAGAAAGTTGGTTGAATATTTATAATCAAATTAATTTTTGTATAAATAATAATACTGTTCATAACTTCATATTAACCATATTTATCACTCGCTTCATACAAGCTCACTGGTTATAGCATTTTCAAATATGTTATTAACAATATTAGGTTTTTTTTTTAATTATTGAGCTAATACTAGAATGTTCAATTATCATAGCACAACATCATTCATGTTAATATAATTTTCAGTGTTTTTAGTTATTTATTTGAAAATATCATGTTGATTTATAATATAACAACAAAATTAATAGCATTTTCAGTGTTTTTTTTTAATTATTTATTTGAAAATAGCATGTTTAATTATCATACCAGTACAATGTTAAGAGCATTTTCATATTTTTAATTATTTATCTGGATATAGCATGTTTAATTATCATACCACAACAATGTTAATGGAATTTTCAAAATTTTTTAATCATTTATTGGAAAATAGCATATTTAATTATCATATCAGAACAATGTTAATAGCATTTTCTTTTTTTTTAATTATTTATCTGTAAATAGCACGTTTAATTATCGTACCACAACAATGTTAATAGCATTTTAATTTTTTTTAATTATCTATCTAAAAATAGCATGTTTAATTATCATACCAGTACAATGTTAAGAGCATTTTCATATTTTTAATAATTTATCTGGAAATAGCATGTTTAATTATCATACTACAACAATGTTAATGGAATTTTCAAAATTTTTTAATCATTTATTTGAAAATAGCATATTTATCATATCAGAACAATGTTAATAGCATTTTCTTTTTTTAAAATTATTTATCTGTAAATAGCACGTTTAATTATCGTACCACAACAATGTTAATAGCATTTTAATTTTTTTTAATTATCTATCTAAAAATAGCATGTTTAATTATTGTACCACAACAATGTTAATAGCATTTTTGATTTTTTTTTAATCATTTATCTGAAAATGGTATGTTTAATTATCAACCGCTTCAATAGAAACAGGTGATTGCTATTTAAATCTCACACCCAATCATGTTTTCAATCTGACTCTTGGTCATCGAACCGAAACCGAGATGTTTACTCGAGTCTTGATGACTTGATTGTATCATCAGACATTTTTTTACTGACATCAATACAATCAACTTCGTTATATCATTAATCTATAAATAATAAAGGTAGTTAAAGTGTTTATGTTTCACGCTAATTATCGTTATAAAACCTCACCGCGCGGTATGTGCAATGTTTTATGTTTTCCTCTTCTCTCGGATAATCACATAAAAGTCATGGGCAGTCATGGTCATCATATACTCTGCGGAGATAGGCTTAAAAGATTTAATTTATAAAAGATAGCGGAGAACCCACTTTGATATATAAATAGCAGCAATAGTATTTTTTTAAAAAGTTGTATAGTTTTAAAAAGTCGTAAATAATGAGCTGATATATTAGATAGATGTAAATTGAATTATAATAAATGTAAAATATTATTTTAAACGCTTTTTTTTTTCATTTAAAAACATAAGCAATGTTTTTTGGATCATATGATTTCCGATCCAAAAGTTTTACGTTAAACACTGATCGTAACTGAAAATTTTTTAAACATAAAAATTAGGTCACCGCATCTGAACTTTCCAATTTAATTCAAAATATCGTTTCATCGGATAAAGGTTTCAAACGAAAAAGTGCCTTCTGACATTTAAGGCACAGGTTAAATCTGTAACGTGCAGTTAACACAGTTATTACGAAAATATAAATAAATATATTTTTCTATGAATCATTTTGCTTATGCGGATAAATTGATCATTTTGCTTATGCGGATAAAAGATAGTCTAGCGTGTGTTTAGATTCAGAAATTTATTGTAAATGTATAATTTAGCCTTTAAAGATTAAAACGTATTTAGTATTTAATTTGTTGCTTGGAAAAACTTTTTTTAATATGATGAAATAATAGGTTTAGTAACATCATGCAAAATTTTAAAAAGTCCGACAACCTTTGGTTAAGAAAATGAACGTGCGTGCGTGTATTTACGAATAATAATCAATCATGGTCCTTTCTTCTGAGTTCGTAGGTCTCGTACTTCATAGTTTGTAGTTCTATATACGTAATAGATTAAACACGTTTCTAGTCAGGTCATTCATATTTCCGTAATCAATTATTAATAAAGATGGTCCCTAAAGTGAGAATGCATTCATACGCTATTGTTTCATTACTTATACAGCAAGTAAGAGAGAAGCAGTGATACGACTCTCGCATCATCGGTCAATTACAAAAAGGTAATCCCGGGGAGGCACTTAATGAATCATTATGGCTGGCGGCACGGCTGGCTCGACGGGTGATGTGCACGGCATTTATAGCCCGAGTACGCCGTGTTTTTACACAAATTATTATCGCTTTAAACATTTTAAGGTTAGAATTGATGCTTTAATCTTAGAGACTAATGTCCACACTTATCATTTTTCGTACGATAGGAAAGAAGACTCGCTCGCTCGTTTCGAGCAAGCCTTTCGCCTGATGGAAGGCAAACAATGCCACCCATAAGTATCTGCAATGTAGGTGAC
The DNA here is from genome assembly GCA_031353405.1 of Baronia brevicornis. NCBI lineage: Eukaryota > Metazoa > Arthropoda > Insecta > Lepidoptera > Papilionidae > Baronia > Baronia brevicornis. Next base: position 635,270 of record JASFAT010003035.1, on the reverse strand, counting down.
ATTGCAGAAAACTATTGGTGACTTCCGTGACTACTGCGGTGTCGCGGTTGTCTATGTGCGGCGTTGATTGTTTTCCATCAGGCGACACGCTTGCTTGTTTACCATCCTATCCCATAAAAAAAAACATTGCAGAATTTGCATTTGCAATTTTGCATTGCCTTTAAAAAATGTACAGGCTTGTTCTTTGAAGATTCAAATATTATGTCGATTCGAAAATAAATAAATATTTTTTTTACGTTTGCAAAATCATTTTTTTATTATTTTATTATAATAATATATTAGCCGTTTCTGACGGTATTTCTCTACAAGTATAAGAAATAAACTCCATATTTCTAAATTTAACTTTATTTTTTCCCTGTAAACCTCACACACATAGTATTATGGACTAATATACATATAAAAATACACATAATGACATATTTGATAAAAATTGGTAACAGTTTAGTTTATTACCTACAAGTGCTTTCTAAGTCTCAGTGTACCCGTTCTATCATTAAGGAGACATAATATTTTGCACGTTTCTTCAGAGCGAAGCACGTATAGACTAAATACCGCGAGCCTGTTATTGTGAATATATGTATGTTACTAGCCTGCAAATTGTTTGATTGATTGTCGCTTCGGCGAGCAGACGAGTGCTGGAGTGGAAGCCGCGTCTTGACAAACATAATATGGAACGCCCCTCGGCTAGATGGTGCGACGATCTGCGCAGGGAGGCTGGCAGAAACTGGATGCGTGAAACCGAAAATTGAGCTAAGTGGCGCTTCTTTAGGGGAAGTCTATGTCCAGCAGTGGACTGCCGCAGGCTGTTGATGACGATGATGATGAGCGTGGAAGTTATTTAATTGCATTTCAGTCAACCTGTATCTTTTGTTATTTTAATTACGTTACATTACGTTTCAATTACTTTACCTTTAAGTTTTTTGATAAATAAAAAAAAAAACGTGTGCAATTCACACGCGGTAGAAGCGAAACTTTCAAAAAATTAAGCACCGCGCGAACACTAGACCAAGGTAATAGAAACACTGTATAGTGTATTCTATCTGTCTTCTCTCGCAAACTGTTTTGTTCATCGAGTTTAAAACACAAAGGTTGCTAAAAAAGTTTTCACTTCAAAAAAATAATGAAGTATATGAACAAATGATGTCGATACACTAACAATAAAGTATAAAGTCTGCACTATGAATAGTAACAAGCCTCCAGCTACATGGATGTTTGAACGTCTCGGAGTCAAAGGCGAACAGCGCCAGCATCACTCATAGAGACCCAGTGTGACCTTGCTTTTATGGCCGCGTGAAATAGGGGCGTGGTGTGAGGCTGCATTCCCTGTAAATACGTTATAACTGTGCACAGCGTATATTGTTAAATTAGGTTTTTTTCAGAGTGTTATAATTAAGCTGCCAACCGATTGGGTCAGTGGCGGGGCCCTCAGGCAGGCGGCAATGGTTGCGGGTTCGATCCTTGCATCGGAATAAATATATGTATGGATTTATAAATTTATTTCGAGTCTGGTAACCCAAATCCGCATTACCTTTCGTGCCCTTTGCTTTCTTCTCTATCCTTTCCCTTCTTCTCCGTCAGTCCACGGTCTGCCGTACCAATGGATGCGTGGCTAGGGGCGAGCTTAGTCGCAAGCATGCCGACCGTCCCGGGATCAGGCTCCCCAGGGTACTATGGTGGCTTACCTCAGCATCCCGGGCTCTGCTGGAGCTGACCTTCATCCTACCTTGCGGCTCGTGGGATTCACTAAGACGAATTTTAATATAACCTTATTTACTGAAAAAATTACGGCCACGTGGTTCGCCACCCGTCACGTCCTGATTCTCACGAGACTCTCTATTAGTAGCGACTAATAGAGAGCCGTTTCGCTGCGATGAATTTGAGAAGAAGAATGGATGAAAGGATGAACGAGTGTGGAGGAGGCGGGAAGGATTTGCCGGGATCGTAGCGGAGGGAGCTTCTTGGTCTCTGCCAACCACTGCGGGTGATAGGCGTGAATATATATAAAAAAAAAATAATTAAGCAACGCGAACAAATGTATTTGATTGGTAAAGTGTTCGTCATCAATGTGTCGTGGGTTCATCCCTTGTCAGGATAAATATTTCCACTGGTATTCATTCCGAGTCAGTTCCGAGGAGGGCTTTGTCAAAAGAGGCACACAAATCTGAACACAACAACTTTCACAAGAACTGAAAATTATGTAATATATATATATATATATATATATATATATATATATATATATATATATATATATATATATATATATATATATATATATATATATATATATATATATTATATGTTTCATAATTTTCAGTTATGTAAAGTGTTTACTGCTTTAGCGAATAAGACCACAAAATAATACAACATTAGCGACTTATATATAATTTGCTACTCGTTTTAGAAGAAAGCTCTGGGAATTACGTTTCGAATATTTATTTAAGAAGCTGCGTTACGGATTATATTAAATTCTCATTTCAAACGACCTTTCGCCCCGACAAAGAGTTCCAAAAATCGGAGGTCCAATTAATAATTTATTAAGCTTTTAAAGAAACAGGACAGAGGAATGAACGTTTTTAAAAAGATTAAGGGATCCGGAGTTACCAGGCTACCATGAATATATAAGTCGACTTAAAAGCTTGTGTAATTTTAAGTAATCGTTCGAAGCATTTAGTGAAAATATTTACTGCCGTAACGATTTTATTTACGCAAATTCTTTTTTTTGGGGAAATTCAATTTCTTTTGAACCGCTAAAACCATTATTCTTTGAACATTTAGGAATTCTATGAAGCCTTGAGTTAGGACTGACATTAAAGTATTAAAATGGTACTGAATTCCAACCTGAATTTTCAGTTCAGTATTCATGATCATCTTGTTCACAAATACCCACTAATGACGCAAACAGCACAATGTTGAAGTATTCCCTTTCCGTGTCATGACTCGTAAGTTCGATTCCCGTTTTAGGACAAATATTTACACAGAAGATACACAGCCTACAGAAGGTATATTCGAGTTACTTGTGTTTTATAATGAAACTCACAATAGAGGAAATTCTAGTGGGAATTTCTAGAAGGAATTGTAATAGTAATAAACTTATGATAACTTCAGAGATTCAGTCATATAAATTCTTATTCGGCTTCCACTAATTTCTCTTCTCATCTCTCATCTAATCACTCATCTCTCAGCATTTTTTAACCCTTTTACCATGGGGAGTGCTCCGAGGAATTGTTTGGAATAAATCCCGCCGCCGAATTCCACAACCGCACAACTCGCCGGAAAGGAAAGTTTCATCCCCACCATCTGGTTGAGTGGGGATCCACTACAGCGCGCTTCTCTCGAAACTTTTTTCCACGCACCACCACTCTGTGGAACCAGCTACCTTCGGCGGTCTTTTCAAACCAATACGACATTGGCACCTTCAAAAAACAAGCCTACCTACACACATACCTAAAAGGCCCGCAACGCTTCCGTGACTCCTGCGGAGTCGCGGTTGTCTATGGGCGGCGTTGATTGCTTTCCATCAAGCGACACGCTTGCTTGTTTGCCCTCTTATCCCATAAAAAAATTCATAGAAATAAAATCCTGTGCAAATCTTGCTACAGTACTGTAGTGATACATTCATAAATGTATCACTAAGGCATTAAAACCTTTTATATTACATTACTTTTTTACATTCGTAATATTTAAATTTAAAATGAAAAAGGAATTGTTATAAAACAAAATGCATTAGTTCGACTGACGTCTGTTAGATAGTCCGACACAAAACATTGAAATTATAATATATATATTGAGATATAAAATGTAAAGTGAAAAGTGTTAATAAAGTATAAGATATTATGTAAATGTACAATGAAACGCAAGAACAAATTAATATCGTTTCGAAGAATTTTATTTGAAGAAGCCCCCTAAAGATTCCGAGTGTCGCCGTAAGCAGTACTTCGGGCAAGTATCATGAGCCTTTTGCTACAAAAATTACTATCGTGCTTTTGTTCTTCTCGTTTTAATATCAAAATTCGACGACAACATCAATTAAAGGACTCATTTGTATCATGCCCTAACTTTGAACAAAAAATATTTTTTTAAAAAAAAAAAACCTTTTGTGCTTTCATCACAAAGAACTAAGCCTATAGCAATCCCGTAGACTCCATTTCGTTTGAATCTCCGTTCGGCCCGTGATTACGGCCTGTGTGGGTCGGTCTAAAAATAAAACGTGGGGACTACCAAACACATGTCATTTGTCAGCGATTCGCTTACACGACGCCAAGTTATTTACGATGCCTTTCGAAATTCTTTCAAGTGTTTTTTCTTACTTATACAATATCTAAGTGATTTTTTGTTACTAGATGTTTAAAATATTTTTGATGTGAAACGTCTTATTACGGGGTATGGGAGTGAAATCGTAGACCGAGATGTCGTCTCGATTCAGGCTACACTCCCCTCCATTCGACTCTATACAGGACCTCTTATACGTGGCCGTTAGCATACGGTACAGACCAAGCCGTCGTCAATATTTGACATCTACCAAGCGTCCTATGACGCTTCTCTTTTTTTAGATTAAGCTGTTGGCACTTCAGTTGCTAATCTCATGTGCACTTCATCATCATCAGACACCAGTAGTGAACTTCTGGACAAACGCGAGATACTAACACACATCCGCTCTTTTCCCCGCTCTGCCCCAGTATGTAGTAGTTGACTCATCACCAACAGCCTCTGGTACTACGGAAACCACCCTAAGTCGCGTCCCAATCTTTGGCATAACGTATGCAGTTTCTGCGAGTCACGCAGCGTATATCGGTACCTTCTTCTTTTTCCAAGACATGGTTTCCACGCCAACTCTCGTCTTCTCCAATGGATGTCGGTTCTCTAACAAACGTGACCAGCCCAGCACCACTCGAATAGTGATTATTTGAAACAATATTGGTGTAAAATAAAAAAATTGCTAGTTTTTTTTCTTAAATAATGTTAATGTTCGTTTCTTTCATTCAGTAATGCAACGAATAGTAAATCTCACATGAAACTTTTTAAATGGTCGTGTTAAAATTTCAAGCCCCCCCTTCGCTTGTTATTCGAATGACGTATGGCGTTCAAAATTAGGTTGGATTAGTGATTTCATGGGGTTTTTACTCGATTTCGTCGCGTCGTGACGCGTATTCGGTTACGTGCCACCGCGTCGCTGGCGGAACTCAAAAAATCATAGCCATGAATCAAGCTAATTTAGACTTTAAATTGGCTGAACGGTTATATTAACAGCATCTGCTTTCGTTTATTTTAAGACTGAGTGCATTGAAGGACACGCACTCTATTATATTATAATTGTTATTTTCATATTATTTTTATTTATTCTCTTGAAGTGTTTCAATAAAAGTACTGACATATTTCCTTCGGCGCTATAACCTTCATTTCGCCCTGACGATTAATTTGCTCAGTGGCGAGGCTCGCGCCGAGTCAATGGTCGCGGATTCGATCCCCGCATCGGGATAAGTATGGACTACAGATTATGATTAAAAAAAAAACTTGCCTCCCTTTTACCATATATTATTTGTTTATTTATTGATTGCTATTGATTGCTCACCATCTGATGACCCACTTGTTGGTTTGGCTATCTATTCCATACGAGTAGTGTTTGAAAAGAGAAAGCTTAGTAGACATAATTTTCGAAGTGTATTGCCCTTGTGTCCAAGTTGTAAACTATGTGATTACGCAACAAAACAAAAAAAAAGGAACAGCCACCGCATTATCGTAGCGTTGGAGAGACACAGTGTAATACCCAGTTCGGTATCGTGCAACGATAAAGCCGATAACTTATAATCTTTGTGGCATAGTTAACAATCACACCCGATTGAAGGAGCGCCGTAAATTGTCGCCCCGAGGTCGGTGCGAGACACGCACTTAGAAAAACCATCTGATTTCGAGACCCGAGTAACGATACCTAACTACTTACATAATAAAATTTAGTGACGAAAGCTTCGCTTAGTGTTAAGAATAGACGTTCCTATTTCAAATCGAGTTTTTTTCGAGGAAGAGGACTTCAACAATATAAAGGGTACCGCAAGATATAGCCTGAATAAGAGTAAAGATACGAGAGGAAGAAGGATTTAATGGGAGAGGGAGAAGGAACTAAAGAAAGAGGAAAGGAGTTGGACTTCCAGATGTCTGTGCTCGCCGAACGGAACACGGTAACACCGAAAAAATTTAGTACTTAATGCAGCCATGCTGTGCGTCCCATTCATTGTTAATATACATTGGTTCTCCTCCTCCTCCTCCTCCTCATCTCCTTGACAAGCTCAAAGTCGCTCAAGAAGAGAGCTATAAAGGGGACTATGCTCGTAGATTCTTTGGTGGATAAAATTCGAAATGAAGAAATTCGCCGGAGAACCAGTCACCGACATAACTTTTCAAGTTAGCAGACTAAAGTGGCTATGGGCTGGACACGTTTGTTGGATAACCGACAATCGTTAGAGCGCAAGGCGGCTGGCAGAGATTGGATGCGTGAAGCCGAAAAGCGGCCTAGGTGGTGCGTTTTGATTGAGGCCTATGTCCAGCAGTGGACTGCTGCGAGCTGATATTGATACAGCCATAGTTGATATAAGACGTCGAGTAGCTAAATTAGCTGAAACAACCTCAATGTATTGACATCGATTGTTCAATATTGCAAGAATTATTTGCATGGATGCTGCATCTGCATCCTTAATTGTCTCATATAGTATTCATTGTGTCATCGTGTTCACTTCATTCAACATATCGTCGTTATAGCCTACATCGTCTAAGATGATATCATCTCTTAGAGTGAAATCACTGTCCACAGTTTGAATTGAAGCATCAACCACACTTCCTTAATTAAGCTCATCGTGTAATACTCTATCAAATCTATTCCCCCCAATTCGTTCAAAGGTCCATGTCCCGTAATAGAATTTTATTAGAATAAACATGACATACAAGTTGTGATAGATTACTAAATGCATACCTTTCTACTTTTGATTCGTTATGTCTATAATTTTTTAACACTAGATTTAGAAACGTAATTTTGACTGCTTTATAAATTCATCAGTATAAATATAGTTTTTTTTTTATAAATAAAAAAACTATATCTATACTGATGCAATTTCTTAGTATTTTAAAACATCATACAGTTCTACTAACATACAACTGTATACGAAGAAGCCATAAAATTATAAGAAATTAAATCGTTATAAATATATTTTTTTTCAATAAACAATCAGTGAAAATGACTTGCTGGACAATTAAGTGTTAAAATAAATATTTCTGCATTTGGTTGATCAAATATAATATATTCTTCTATATTCTTATTAGTCTTTTAAATTTTTCGTATGAAGTTATACATTACATCATCAGTTCTAAGTAAAATATTTGCAAATTTCGTTCCATCACTGATGATATCTGGTGGACTAACTCGTTTTCATTCGCCTGTCTTCTATATTTATTTACATTCGTATTAATCATTAGTACTTGGGGAAGTACCTTCCAGACCAATATTATTTTACTACCTTGAAAGTTAGTTTTTTGACTACCGCGCCTTTCAAATACCTTACATGAATGGTACGAAGATAACAATTACGATATAAGGATATTTAAGAAATGAGCGTATGTGTTTATTAAAAGCCAGCAATGCATTTGTGATGCTTTAAATATGTGGATATCTAGGAGCAGGGGTAATCACTTTTTTCCAGCTGTTAAAAATGTTCAATTGCTAATTTTATTCGTAATATTTTACCTCTTCTTTTCTAACATACACTCACTAAACGTATCAAAGGCGGATTGGGGAGAGAATTCAAACTTACCTGTTATACCTGTAGTCTATTCATGTATATTTTCTTTATGAGGTCTTGGTATTGGTATCTCGATGCAAAACCTATTGATTCCGCAAGCGTTAGCCTCGTCATTGAGTCAATCAGGTCATCGCTTGCTAATTGACTACAAAACTGTATTTTATTGCTTTGTAGTGAGTTGATTTTATTGTTTAAGATAATTAATGGAGTCAGGCGTTACTTTGCGGAAATCCATCACTATATGGACAGTCAAAAGTTTTACTTAGCTAAGATCCGCGACAAGCAAAACAATAACAGAAAATTAACAATGTGTGTTTTTCCGTTGGGTTAAGTGGATTTATTTGGAACTTAAACCAAAAACTTACCGAAAATAGGCCATCAACTCTCCACCCACCAACCACTATACACAACGCCAAACACACATTATCACTTTTCCATCTTGTAAACGACACGTGTTTCGCCCCAACACGAGGCATCCTCAGGTATAGTAGACTCTACGGAAGACTCTACTCACTTTTCGGTTTTCTATGCTAATGGATATGTGCGAATCCACTAATGTGAAACTACCCACCTTGGGTTGCTGCATATTAGTAAATTCGCATAGTAAATATAATACATACATGTCGCGTTTATTATACGTGTGCTAGGAGCGGCAATTTGGACGTGTTTATATTAATCATAGTAAGAGGCGGCTGATGTCACTTTATTTGCCCATCAATCAAAATAATGTTTATATTACATGCTTACATGTTAGGGCAATGAATGGAGTGTAAGTAATTAAAGTCTACACGGTGAAGTTTCTCTCGATGTTATACCATTAGAATTTTGCACCTGCTCTTCTTTATAGAAATCTTTATTTAAGTTTTTATTTTGTTTTTAAGTTTGAGGAGGTTCTCAAACTTATTTGTTTACCGCTTACTTTAAGAATCCATCATATACTAGCGCCCCCCCTCCTCCAATATGTTAAAATTACTACACTTTAGAATTCACGATAGAAATTATAACACTTCTAAAGGTGAGTTTTGATTTTGGCTTAGTTTTCTAAATATAAATCAGCCATCGCCCCTGGTAAATAATTCACCCCCCCCTCCCCCCTTTCTCTTTCTCTTTGTTAGAGAACGGACAACCGGTGGACTGTGGAGAGTGGAGACGGCATGTTGGCGAAAGAAGCTAAATGAAGGCACTTATCTCAGGGTAGCATTAGAGTTATATATACTTCTTAGGAAGAATGATTTACATCGTCAGGTCAGTTATCAAAATTACAAAAATGAAACTACAAAAAAAATATTTCCTTTCCTTACTTGTGATGCCAACTAACGAATAATACATTTATCGGTGATATACGTATGTGGATACATTTGTTTAATGAATTATTTTATTATATTTACCACAAAATATCTCCTTATATACTAAAAGCTGGAACATTCTCGAATTTTGGAATGATGGAACTTTCGATCGTTTTACCTATATAAACGGGCGAAGGGGTAGTTTAAATTTTAATACAGAGAGAATTTAAAGTTTTTCACGAGAGAGTTTAAAGTTGAATATGGGAAAAAATCGGAAGAAAATAGTAGAAGAGAAGAAGTGCAAGTAAAGTGAAGAGAAGGGAAACTAGTAGCTCGTTATAATAAAATATAACATAATATAATATAATATAATATAATATAATATAATATGATATGATATAATATAATATAATATAATATAATATAATATAATATAATATAATATAATATAATATAATATAATATAATATAATATAATATAATATAATATAATATAATATAATATAATATAATATAATAATTATAAATTGAATAAAAATAGTTTGAAAGTAACAACACCATTAAAAGCTATTATCGCAGCGTATTATTAAAATACCGTAAAGCAGTAAGAAGTGTATTGTAAAGACATAATTGGCCGTTCTCATAAACAATGGTCGGGTGCTACCGCCTCGAGCCACAAGCAAATGAAGCATGCTCTCACGTAGCCGAGAACCAGTTTGCCGAGACCCTCGGGGTATTAACAGGCTTCCCCTGTTATTTCATTTTTGACAAGGAACATAGAGACGGGGAAGTTCAAAAAAGACTGGCATTAGTAATGTTATAATAATAGAACGGCATTATAAGCATTATTTTGTAAAGTTTATACGAATTTTCTTTTTAAATATACTCAAAGAAATATGCACTTTTTTATCTCAATATATTTACTGCTTAGTTTTCTTTGTAAAAAACATTCTTTTGATCCGACATGACTGTTGAGAAAGTGAATTGAGATTAACTTATAAAGAAAGATTTCTTGATAAATTTTGTTGAGAATAGAGTATTTGTTTACAACCATAACAAATTAAACAATAGTATGTTTTTATATATTTTATGTGGGAGAGATACGTAAAGAAAAAGGCAAATCATCTGATGGTGACGTCATTTGATAGAATAAATCATTTAATGACAAATTTTGAACATTGTTGTGGTGGTAAAGCTATTGTTGTACAAATGGGTTGGCTAACCCGAGGAAGTACAATGCTCACTGAATGTAGGTGAATAGATTCCATTATTTTCTTCTTTCCCTCCCATATTTCGCTAGGGGGCGCTAAAATATATGTCCCACTGCTGAGCATGGGCCTCAGCATTTCTGGAGGAACGCACGTTAACCCACCACGCTTGTCCAATGCGGCTTGGCGGGCTTACCAGACACAGAATAAATATTTAAAATCCATACATACATTTATTCCGATGCGGGGACCGAACCCGCGACCATTGACTCCGTGGGCGGAGGGCCGCGCCACTGAGCCAATTGGTCGTCAATATTGTTTATGGCCAGTTAACCTAGCGGTAGGGTAAGGTAACTTTTTCAATTATCTACATATTTGTTTTGACGTAACCTTGATATCTATTCCATCAAAAGCTGGTGGTGTTTGGTGCTGGAGGTGATTGCTCCGGATACCATGGACGGTCAAACGCACAAATATTCTCTCCCAACTCGGCATTAAGACCCGACTGTGAAGACACTTAATGTGTAATTGTTCGGGTACCTACGTAATATAAATATTTATTTTGAAAATGGAATTTAACGTGTTTTTCAATATCGCCATAAATATCAGAAATTCTTTTGATTAAAATAATAAAAATTCACATATAAAAGTCAATAGTTAACCTAACACGTCACGGGCTTTCACGCCCGAATTTCAAATGTCCCAAATCCTTTATATGTATGACAAGCTATTAAATTTCGTGATTGAATTCTGAATTAGCATGTTACTGCATACATAAAAATACATTTCAATTTACAAATAAATACATTTATCATTCATGTTTTGATATGGAGATTTTTTTATGCGTTAATCCCAAACATATAAAAAAAATATAAATACATGTACGGCGTAATAACGAGTTACGTTGCTGAAGCATGAATACTGACGGTCCGTCTACTTCATAAGCTCAGAGTTGATGAAGAGGAGATGGGGAAGGTTAGCTAAGATTTTTCTGGTAGGTATGATTCAGAATGAAGTCATCTATTGTAAAACCAAAGTCACCAACATAACTCTCCGAGTTAGGAAACAGAAATAAAGTTTATAGTAAGCTGGTGACTTATTTTTTGGAAACCAAGAAGAAATGGAGAAGACGAGCTTTACAGTGTATGTCACGTCATGAAATGAGCAGATTGTCGCTCCATCTGGCAGGTGGGATGCTCATCGGTTGAATAGAGCGAAGATTTGCGCAGGTCGGCTAGCAGAAATTACAACCGTGAAGCCGAATATTACACTAGGAGGCGCATTCTGATGACAGCTCCAGAAGTAGAGACAGCTGATGATGATGTTTAGAAGTGGTGGAGCCACGCTGCAGACGAATACTTTGTCAAGAATGGCATATTATTTGTCTGTAGCACGAATGGGCCGGCTCGCCCGGGGAAGTACCACACTCTCGCAGAAAACCAGCGTCTGAGTGGTATCTTAGCTACCGCGAATCGTACAGTGAGCGGCTAAGTTCCAGATGCCCAACACCCTCCCCGCTCCCCCTTCTCCTCCCACTCCCACTCTCATAATTAAACTTTCCTTTAAGGTCAGCGACGCTTCCACACTGCCTACGGCACTGCGGATGTCTATGGGTGGCGTTAATTGCTTTCCATCAGGTGACACGCCTGCTCGTTGGTCTTCCTATCCCATAAAAAAATAACAAGTTTAACTTCTAGGGAGTATCAAACAATTGTCACGTCTCTTAACTAAGCCTAAATAATGTTTGACACAAACAACTCACTTATGTCTCCCAGAGGTCTCATAGGGAGCACCTATTTAATCTAGCCGCGCAAAATATCGCACATCATGTTTATTAATGTGGACTGCTTTTATTGCTTACATTGTTGGCAATTTATTCATTGCAGTGCACACGCCTCATGTTGAAACTATTTTAAAGAACGTTATCGCTGCCCCGGGACTTAGCTACGCGAGCAATAAGAGCCAGATGAATGTATGAAAATAAAAATGGTGCGCTTCCTTTGACAATATTAATATTTTTTGCGTTGCCGACCTTTAAGGAACGAGAGTGGGAATGGGAGGGGGAGCGGGAAGGGTAGAGGGAGGGAGGAGTCTCTGAACTTGGTGATATAATAATTTTATTACAAAATTATAATATCACCTAGTTCAGAGACAAAAAATGTACAGATAATTAACACTTATTTGAGTAAACGAATATCTGATAAATGTCATTATCCGAGTTGCCAATTTTGGCGGTGAATTAAACGATATAATTTATAGCCATTGCTTATAGGCATGGAAGCACTATTTGTAAGCATTAACCTGGAAAGTTAAAGCATTAATTTAAGACACGCAAGTGTATCATGCCCCGAGGCCGTGGTTTATTATCGAGGCGATACCGGAATTTACTACACTGTACAAAATTAAAATTAATTAAATAATTTATAACATTAAATATTATATTATTTATAAATATTTGAAACAAGGATTACCTAAAGGGTTTTACCTAATTAAAAAACAGAGAGGGGAAAAAATGTGAATGGAGGGGTTGGTAGGGGAAGACCAAGGAGAACGTAACTTGAACAAATTGCCGAAGTTTTTAAGAAAGGCCAGGTCAAATGTATCCTTAACCGGCGGGCGTGCATAAGGAGAGTAATGTGTGTGGAGGAAGCAAGGAAAGTATGCCGAGATCGTAGCAGATGGAGATCTGTGGTCTCTGCCTACCCCTACGGGAAACAGGCGTGACGATATATAAATGTTCAGAACAAATGCTAATCATCCAGAGTTCCATCCTCATGGATAATATGGTGCACGAATTACGAATCGAACTTCTCAACACAGACCTACTTAAATTACCTTTCTCAGTATATTTGATATTGAATTTTTCCCACTGACCTAAAACTTTCGCACGCAAGCTTGATAAAATGTTTAATCGATAAATTTCATTCGTTCATAATGAACCGAATAAACTATATCTAACGCATTTGTATATATGTACATATAGGGCGGCTGGCTGAAATTGGATGCGTGAAACCGAAGACGTTTCTTCGGGAAGACCTATGTCCAGCTGTGGTCTGCCGCAGCTGGATATAAGTCATTATTGATGATGATGATATACATATATTATATATAAAATTTTGACAAGCCAAGTATATTTAACTACTTGGCACTATTATACCCATTTCTGAAACCTACCATGCTTGTCGAAGGTGGATAAGCAGTGTTCCCAAATTCGGAATAAATACCAATTGGTCAAACTAATATTTCTCTAATGAACTCCAGATTGTTGAAACCATAAGTGTTAGTTTCGCCACTGAGTCAATTAGGTCATCGTAGGTGTATAAGCAAATTAAATGGATTTTCTGCGTTCGTCATGGCTACCATTATGAACAAGAAATATAATAAAGACTAATTAATACTCAATTCAGAACATATATTTTAGAACATACTGTATATTTATCCAGAGCCAGAAAATATATTTATCCTGATGTGGAAATGAAACGCCAAGGTAAGGGGGGACAACGATGACCTCAATGACCTGGTGACAAAGACCGCTTTTCCTTCCTGTGGCGCTGCTGAAGTATTAATGTACTAAATGTAAATGATGGATGTAATAAACTAAACAGAACCTAATCTTAAGTAAAGGGCAGCGTATTGCTACAAGATTTTACTCTATCTGACTAACGACTCCACTTCATCTTGTAGCCATGACCCATTGTTCATCTGACAAGGCTCGCGATAATATTGAAATACCGCAAGTGAATAGATCGGTCTATTCATCTATCTTTCTATCTTCGTAACTCACCGCGACACACGGGGAGATCCGTTCGGAATACAAATGAAGTAGGAAGTGAATAAAGAAATACATGTCATGAAAGTGGATAAATGCTGGTGTTACAAATATACTCGTATATTCATAAAAAAGAAATTTTATTTAAATTAAAAGGTGCTTTGTTTCCAATTATTAATGTATTTTTACAATAAATAGGACTTTATCTTTTAGGGAACAGTTTATGGTTTAAGAACTTTGTTTCTCAGACACAATACAATTCAATCTTTAGACTTAGTACATAAGTAAAATAAAATATTTATATCAAACTAAAGTGAAATAAAAAAGTGTAAAATAGATGATCAAACAAAATATTTAAAGTATTGTAGATGATAATAAAAGCATACGTGTCACTAATAACAAACATACAAACAATAGGTGCTTTATGCTATGGAAACATAATTGCAATATAATAGTATTGAAATTGGAATTCATAATCATATATTTATAATTGGCATCGTAGGTTAGAATGTTAATTACCTAAGAATGTTAATTATGAGAGAGAAAAAGGATTAAGTGGGAAGAGTAAAGGAAGAATTTAGAGAGGGAGAAGGAAGTAACGAAAGTTAAAACGCATTGGCTTTCGGATTCCTGCACTTACTATTCGAAAAGCGACAACACACCACATTAAACACAAGGCTAATATTATATTTTGACTAGTTAAACGAAGTGACACGTCCTGATTCCCACGAGGGCGAGAAGCGACGAACGGAGAGCCGATTCGCTACGATGAATGTGAGAGGAACGATGGATGAGTGTGAAAGAAGGTGTGTGGGGATCGTAGTGGATAGGAGATCTGTGGTCTCTGCCTAACCCTACAGGGAGACAGGTATGACGATAGGTTTGTATGTATAACTAGGGAAAATTAACATTAATGTTGACTATCGTACAAACCAGTGTGTCACTGGCTATTTACTCATATCTCTTGCAACACCGTGATTAGGTTATTGTACACAGGCTACCGTTTTATATATTTCACAAAGTCACAAGCTTGAGTGGCATTGAGTCGTAATGAACTGCCAAGTTAAATGACTTGGCCATTGTTACTGTCAATGGATAAGTATTACATAAGGTGATCACTTGACAGCTGTGAAACTGCAACGTTGATTAACACATTGAAGAATTATGAAACAGAATTAAGCGCAATTGAAAAAAAAGATTAATGATTTTTTTTGCCGTTTATTAAGTGAATCGATGTTACGTATATTCATAGCTACTGATTGACTTGTTACATGTGACGTAAATTTTATTTGCTATTGTATCTTGTATCTATATATGTATGAGATTCAATTCAATAAATCACTATTTAATGTAAACATACATGTTTATAAAGTAATTACAAAATACAATATGCGAGTTCACTGAAAGGATGTAGGAAATGTATTTTTGTATGGGATAGGAAGGCAAACGAGAAGATGTGTCACCTGATGGAAAGCAATCAACGCCGCCCATAGACATTCGCAGTGCAATAGGCAGTGCGGAAGCGTTGCCGACCTTTAAGGAAAGTGTCATTATGGGAGTGGGAGGATGAGGGGAGGGAGGAGAGGGGGAGGGTGTTGGGCCTCAGGAACTGCCACTCACCGTACGAAGCGCGGTAGCTAAGCTACCACTCAGAGGCCGGTTTTCTGCGGGAGTGTGGTACTTACCCGGGTGAGCCGGGCCATTCATACTACAGACAAATATTATGTCATTCTTGACAAAGTATTCGTCTGCAGCGTAGTTCTACCACTATAAAAGTTTGGTAGAGCCAAGATAGCATGAGAGCTCAAAATAGTGGCGTTATGTGGCTGTATTCGATGATATGACAATGGTTATGACATTGAGGATGTCTATTAGCGACGTTAATTGCTTTCTATCAGATGACATTCTTGATCGCTTGCCTTTCTATTGGAATACGAGAAGAAGAGGGCAGTAAAAGAAAGGAATTAATTTATTTTATGGTGTACATAATAAAATCATTCCTTTCCTTTACTGCTCGTTTTTTCCTCGTTTATTTATATTTTATACTTAGGTAGAAAACGCATCTGAACTCCAAGGGCACACTACTTGGCGATACTAATGTTCATGGTGAGGTGCAAAAATTTGTAAAAGGAATCGATATATTTCCAGAAATATCCGAAGGGAATTACGTTGTTTAATAAAAGATGTACTTTAATTAGAAGAAAGAATTGAAAAAAAAAACACCGAATAAATTGAAATGCAATGAAATGAAGAATAAGGTTTGAGTTCAAACCCACGCTGATAATATATTATTGATTTTAATTTTAAAATTAGTAATTAATCAACGAAACAGCGTAATAACAGCGTCGTATACATAATGGCTGCTATTGATTGACAGATGTCGATCCACTGACCGTCATTTTGTACCGGAATAAGTAAATTACACGCAAGGCAACGAACGGCATGCAATTAGTTGGACCTTTGTAGACTAACTTAACTGTGTACAGTCGTTTTAAGAATTATGGCTTATGTTGTGGTGGGCGTCATGGCTGTGAGGCATTTGATACTGAGATTACAGTTTCCTACTCATATTACCATTATCAGTAATGTTGTAATACTTTTGAAAAATCGGTTTTTATCACAAATATTTTACCATAAAACCAAAGTTGGTAAGGATCGATCGTCACAAGGAAAAGGTTCACCATTAGAATTAGTGGCAATCCAGTACGATGCCTTTCTCTAGAAACTGTTCCATGCACCACTTGCGCCTTTTGGAAGTAGCTATCTCCAACGGTGTTTCCGAGTCGATACGTAATTGGAACTGTGGGCAGTATTATCCGAATTATTTGAATTCAAAAGGACGGAAAAACGTATCCAATAGCAACCGAAAAACAATCAAGACAGATGTAATAAAAAATGACTTTTGCGTATTTTTGTTACGCCACATCATTCCCCTGGCCAGACCGTGACTACGGTCGAAAATATTCTGGCATTCTAACTCTTCTACCGCTTCGAGTCCTACTTTCTTCGGGTGGCTCAGTGAACACGGGATCAGTAGGAGTGGCGACTTCTCTCATGGTGTGGGCTGGCTTTAATCTATTGGTGCAGACGTTGATCAGTTTTCCGCTTGGGTCTATTGTGAAATACTTTTTCTGTCCCTTTGAATTCAAATAATTCGGATAATACTGCCCACAGAACCTTCATTAAACAAGCCTACACTTTTCTTAAAGACCGGCAAGGATTTTGCACTGCCTATGGCACTGCGGATGTCTATGGGCGGCGTTGATTGCTTTTCCTTCAGGTGACACGCCCGCTCGCTTGCCTTCCTATTTCATAAAAAAATCTTATCTCCTATTGCACTATTGATGTGAATTCTCTCCCAGCGCAAGCATTATTATCTTAGTTGGAATGGTTAAGACGAATTCTAGTAATAATTAAAATGTTGTTAGTTTTTTAAGAAATAGAAAAAAAAATCCTCAATCCTAGCAGCGGTATTGGGTAAACTTTGCCGTAGTTTGGTCGTAACTTGAGCAAATACGTATGAGTAGTAGACTCATATGCATTTGTTCAAGTAACTAGCTAAATATCTATTCTATGCAGGTAACCACACATTAGATGAGCTCAAATGATGATTAATATCAAACCTTCACTACGCGGCAAAAGTCCATGTTGGACGATATATTGTTAGACTTTCGAACGACGATTAGACTTTTGAATTTAGTCATAACTTTGTTTGGATTTCGAGTTTATGAAAATGCGTACATAATAAACTTACATATTTTAATATACATTTACATATTTTTACATATTCACCATTTTTAATTTCGAAAAATACGTCAAATTTAAAAAAAAATATGTATGGAATTTTCTTTAATTATATAAAATTTAGCGCCTTGGGTGAGGTCTATGTCCAGCAGTGGACTTCCGCGGGCTGATATTAATATTGATATAAAATTTTGTATGTCATTATTTATGTTGACCGTCACGTCGGGCACACTCTTGGATTCTAGTCACAGTATTCTGTACCACCCACTGAAGTAGTGACGTCGGGATGACGTTAATCTTGCGGATGATATTCTTTTCAGTGCTGAGATAGTTGTCGGGTTTGTTTACTTTTGAGGTACCACGGATAAAATCTATTGAGGTGAGATTCGGCCATCTGGGTGGCCAGGGGATATAGCCGAAACGTAGAAATTTTTAGGGAAGAAATGATAAAGACGCTCCATGGTCTCTCTAAGAGTGTTAGGCGTGTCGCTATCTTATTGAACTAATGCGTGTGTGAAGGGAGAGCAGAAGTCATTCTCCGTATATTCTACATATATAGACTGTTATAATAAAAACAATTGAAATATCACATATTTTTTAGGAAGGACTGATCTGTAATTATATTCACACAAAAAAAAATAATAGGCTGGATTCATTACTATAAACGGCTTAAATTTTTCGAAGAAGTATAAATTAAAATAATTAACAATGTTAAAGTTGTGAATTCCAATTGCAAAAAAAAAAAACGAGCATGCATTTCGAGAATGTGACCGCACTGACGGTTTGTTTAGCGGCCACAATGCGCTGCGCTAACGAGTCGCGCGTCTGAATAAAACATTGCCGATATGTCGGCTCATTTCATAAGCGACAGAGAGAATTGGATTGATACTAGCCTCACCTTTGCTATCCTGAGAATCTTGTGCCGTGTCAGCGTGGTTTGAATTTTTTTTATATATATACTCACGCCTATCCCCCGCAGGGGTTGGCAGAGAACACAGAGCTCCATCCGCTACCATTCATCGCAGCAAAACGGCTCTTCATTGGTTGCTTCTCGCCCTCCTGAGAATCAAGACGTGACAAGTGGCGAACCACGCCGCCGTCAACAAATTAGGTATATTAAATTCATGTTAGTGAATCTCACGAGCCGCAAGGGAGGATGGAGGTAAGCCCCAGCAGAGCCCTGCATGCTGAGGCACCATAGTACTCGGGGGAGCCCGATGCCGGGACGGTCAGCACGCTTGCAACTAAGCTGGCCCTTAGCCACGAATCCTTTGGCACGGCAGACCGTAGATTGACGGAGAGGAAGGGAAAGAATAGAGAAGAAAGGCAAGGAAAGGGCAGGAAGGGAAATGCGGATTGGGGGGTTACTCAGTCCATGGAGGGCCCCGCCATTGAGCCAATCGAACGTGGTTTGAAAACTGAAGCACTGCCTTCATTACCGAGTTATCATCGTAGTCTAATCTATATCTTCCCAGTTTGGGGGCCTCTGTTTTACGTTACCTTAGGGCCAACAACAACATATGTATATTAAATAACATATAATAAAAATATTATATATGACAATTTTTGCGTTGAATGTTGTAAATTGAAATATATGACATTAAGTGGGCGCCCTTGCTGTATTCAAAACCCAAAAATAAAACATATATTCGTACCATTATCCAGTCTTTGGACAACGTAAATCATAACTTATGCTTCCTAGGTTTTCGGCAATTATGTATATGCTGATTAATAAATAAGTTAAGAGCATCCCCGTCAAACTAGTACCTTCTTAGGAGTTTAAACATATGTTTTTTCAAGTTTATCATAATATATTTATACTCTTTTAATAGTTTAAAAGCCATTAACGCCGCCCATTGACATCTGCAATATCTTAAGCATTGCAGAAGCGGCCTGCTTGCTGACTTTTGAGTATATGTAGGCTTATGTTTAAAAGTTTCTAACGTAGTATCGTTTCGAAAATACTGGTAAAGATAACTGATTTTAGAAACCAAGGCATGAAAAATCCATCGCACTGGATCGCCACTTATCCACTTGGTGAGAATTAAACTTTGCTTTGTAGCGTGTAAAGTGATAATGGAATTCAGCAGCATGAAGTATCCTGAAAAATTCGATATTGTAATTTCATCATCATCAACATCCTGCGGCAGTCCACTGCCGGACATAGACCTCCCCCAAGAAGCACCACCTAGATCGATCTTCGGCTTCACGCATCTAGTTTCTGCCAGCCGCCCTGCGCAGGTCATCACACCCTCCAGCCGGGGGCCGTCACACATTACGTTTACCAAGGCGCGGTCTCCACTCTAGCACTCGTCGCTCCAACGATTTTCGGATCTTCGACAAAGGTGACCAGCCCATTGCCACTTTGGTTTGCTAATACGAAAGGCTATGTCGATGACTTTAGTTCTCTTGCGGATTTGTTCATTCCGAATCATATCTACCAGAGAAAATCCAATTATCAATAGCTCTTTGAGCGAATCTGAGCTTGTGAAGCAGACGGACTGTCAGCATCCACATTTCTGCGCCATATATTGTAATTAATTTCAAATTAATTTTCGATAAGCGAATCGCTCGTAACTTGGACCGAAAATTAAACTGGAACGTTTCACTTTGTACAATAGACTTGGTTTGGCTGTAACCTAAATATCGGATTGTACCGCCACAAGCGTTCTGCGGGAATGCTGTTTATTCGATTGAATAAAATATTTTACTTTGTAGCGCCGATACAAAGTGTTATGGACCGCGATAAAAACCAACTTTTTTAATATACATGTCATTATAACATAGATCATGAAAGGATGCGGGATAGATCCTGATACCTGGGAGGCACATGCGTCAAACCGTTCGGAGTAGAGGCGATCGGTTCATGATGCTGTCCATAAACTTGAAGAGCAACAAAGCTTAGATCTTGACTCCAAACGTGAAATTTAAACCACTTTCAAATATTTCTTACAACTATAATAATGGATTCCTCACATATAGCACCTATGCCCGAACGTTTATAGCGAAAATAGGTTTTATTAATCATGTGAGGTCTCACAAGTAGCACAGTGTGCAGTCGCTTTGGCCGAAATCGGCTAAGAAGAAGCACAGCACATCCTAGGATGTGCTGTGCTTCTTCTTATGAAATGATCATATTTTCGTTTTATTATTTATAATGTTCCACCGCATAGTCATATAATACCGTTTTTAAACAACGTATCCTTTTTAATCATGAGTTCTTGTAGACAGTTGAATCTAGCCAATCTAGTATTTAATTTAACAAAATATTAGAATCCGGAGTATTTGTACGGGAAGGTCAAATTTCTTTCTTCTCATCATAAGAGAGATACGTGCCTATATATTTATAGTACACGAGGAAGCGAATTACTCGTACTCGTACTCGTACAGGCAACGTATCTGTAGCACACATCGTGTTGCGAGTGTATATTGCTGATAATTATTGCTCATCATCAACTGACACGAAAGTGTTTGCTTCCCATTGATTAACAAACGGTATAATTGTAGTGATAGAGCCACGCTGCAGACGAATTGTTTGTCAAGAATGGCATATTATTTGTCTATAGCATGAACGGGCCGTCTCGCCCGGGGAAGTACCATACTCCCGCTGAAAACCAGCGTCTGAGTGGTGGCTTAGCTACCGCACCTCGTACGGTAAGCGACTGAGTTCCGGAGACCTCCTCCGCCCCCCCTCTCCTTCCCCTCCCACTCCCATAATAACATTTTCTTTAAAGGTCGGCAACGCTTCCGCACTGCCTATGGCGCTGCGGATGTCTATGGGTGGCGTTGATTTCTTTCCATCGGGTGACATACCTGCTAGTTTGCCTTTCTATCCCATAAAAAAATGCTTTCTCCGTCTAGTGAAAAATAACTTATTAATATATATATCATTCAATTTTTTTAAGAGAATGTTTAAAATTGATTTTCTAAATCAGTTAAGCCATTCGAGACAGCATATATTTTTGAAGACTATCTATAGAATCCATAGTCAGTTTAACTATCACTGCTCATTTTCTACAATCCTGATGGTCCTGGCTTTGCGTCACACATTTTAAGGACCAAATTGAAACTGACTTTAAATTTAATTTTCCTTCCACTTCCACTTTATATTAATTTTGGACCAGCCTTGTATCGACAGCTGTTTTATCTAGACTGATAATGTGTGATAGTGATAATTTCATTTTAATATCATTGCACACACGGTGTGTAATCAGTCTGTAATAAGTTAAACTTTGAAATGCACATGCTCATCTGCAGATTACTTATCCCGACAAAGAAAAACGCACTCATTTCTGATTACATCCTATAATTGTAATCTATTTTAGCGAGGGCAGCTGATAGCTTGCCGTGATAACCCGTTTGTCGGGAATGATGACGGACAGCGACTAGCGACACCGGTTGAGCGACGGTGAAAATTGCGTTTAGAGCCACACGTAACGTGCACTTGACGACTCGACGAAATTAGATGATAGAGAGATAGGCTCTCTTTATTTGGGTTCGTAGAATTATGATATAATTAAATTTCACAGGATGCCCATGACTCTCCTTTGCTAACATCATCATCATCATTTTAAACGGCCTGTTTTAGTGTAGTGTTGGATATAATCTCTTTCCAAGCTAAAAGGATTGTTCTTAGCATGGAGATGGATGGGGGGAGATTGGTGACTTCAGAACAAGGTACTTTGAGTCAGTTTCTATATGTGACTATTTTTCGTAGTTTTGTAAATCTCACCTGGGCAAGGCTTCAGCTTTTTCTTATAAAAAGGCGTTTAAAAATAATCCGAATGTAGTTTCTTCTGCGATTATTTTACACCACAAAGTACGTAAATAAATCTTTCATTAACAAGCACTTTTACCTTTGTAACTCACATTAAGATTAATTGTCGTGGGTGTCCTTCTAAACAAATTACTGCAGAAATCGGTTACCACTGCGCTAATTGGGTGTAAAATAAATAATGAATTTCCCGATAGGATACCGGGATGTTTGAATTCGTTTCGAGATTTAAGGTTTGCTCGAATCCATAAAATTAATGTCGTCAGCTCATCGTAATATCTAACTAAGTATATAAGAGATGCTTTTGTTTTTGGTAGGTCATATATATCCCATTGCAGAACACTAACTAAATAACTTTGTTGGCGCAGCGGACCAAAATGGATCTTGGCCTCCGAACAGATCTTACGCCACCGTGCCCTGTCCTGCGCACCTCCTGCCAGTTGCAGATTTGAAGGTTGCGCAAGTTATCCTCGATCTTGTCTCTCTAGCGGTACTTGGGGCGCCCCACAGGACGTCGTCCAGTTAGGCGACCCATATACGCTCTCTTGGCTACGCGATCCTTTCAACGTGGCTCAGCCAACGAAGTCGGTGAGCCTTAGTCACTCCTATCAAATTGGGTTTATCTTATTGCAGAACACTATGCTTCTAATTTATGAGGAATTCGACATAATCCACCACGCTTCTCCAAAACAGTTTGGTGAGACATCCAGACTAAATAGCTGTATAGCATACATATATTTATCTCGAGATGGAAATAAACTCGCGGCCGTCTTCTCCAAAGTAACAGTAACTTGGTCACTGAGTCAATAAGATCGTTATGATTAGAAAGAAACCTTTAATTTTGAATTGTCTAAAACTATATTAGTCTTGATTCGGAATTATGTTTGTATATAACCGGCCTGAGTGTAAAAAAGTCGTGTCGTCTCGTTAAAAGAGTTTTGTTTGTAAAAAAAATTATGTATCAAGACTATTTTGCTAAAATTATAGAATAAAAAGTTTTGATGCAATTTTAATAGTTGTATGTCCATTTTCATAGACAGCAGGTGCACGATAGGGCAGATTTTTGAATTTCATTACGGCTGGAACAACAACCCTTTTTTACCAGAGGGCACATTCCTTACTCGTAATATCAAATGGCATTAGAGTCTGTTGCCGTCTGTCATTTCTGTGTTGGCGGCCAGTGATAATAAGGGATACAATTATAATTATTTTAATTGTGTCCTTTATAATTATTGGCTGCTGTTTATTTATTTGGTATCGAGTAAATAATTTTCAATGAACTTAATAAATGCTAAAGACCATAAATGCCGACTAGTTACATACAATGGATCTAAAAGTATGAAACTATGTATAGTTTCTTATATAACGTTTGTTGCTAACAAGCAAAAAAATTTTTCATCTCCTAAAGGAATTAAAAAGGGGAATAAAATTTATAAGAAAATTTTTCGTCTACTCATGTTCCCAATTAGAAACCCCGTGTACAAGACTATTATATAAATACCATATCAAATGAAATCAACATTAAATTGTTCTAATCGAAATCTTATAACTAATTTTAAAACCATGAAATAACTTATGTATATGACGTTTTGAAAATTTTATTATGTAGTGTAGAAATTAGCAAGAAATCTGGTAATTATTCTTTCATATCGCCAAATGATGATATAGTTATATTTTTAATTATGTAACACAATTAAGGTCGGCTGCTAGAAACTGAACGCACGAAGGCAAAGATCGGTGTGAGCTTTGAAATTAGCCTGTATCTAGAAGTGATCTTTTGCATAATGATTAAAAAAAAACTTATAAACAAATGACTATCCAACCTGGCATATAATCCTACAGAATTGATATTAAGTAAACGTTAGTTCAGTAGCATAAAATAAAATAAATTACACATACACTCAGGCACACGCACACACTGAAAAAACACACCTACACACACTCACATATACAACACAAAAGCGCCGCACCAATCGTGATTTGTAATGTAATTTTTATTTTTCGTAAACGTTATTTCTTTTTTGTTTGTATAATTTAGTTTATAGTTTTTAATTCTTTGTTTCAGTCTTTTTTAAATAAATTTAATTAAATAGTTAAATATGGCAATAAGAATAATATATCTAATGCATAAATGTGACGTAGTAGGAACAGTCTGCTGTAGTACTGGGTTTGCCCTAACTCGGCAGGCACTGAAACAAAATTGTAAACTTGTTAATGATCAATAAATATATTATTATTATTCTTTATTTACATATTTTTCTCTTAATAACAATATTATTAATATAAAAAAAATCTCTATAAAAATATTATTACTAGGGTTATTAATGCTTCGTGGCGGGATAAACCAAACACACGAAGGATTATGTATCCAAGGAAAGGAACCTTCTTACTATCCTAGCCGTGCACAATATCGCTGCTTTTTGAATTTAACCCACTTACCTAAACCTAACTTGGACAGATGGGCGTCCAAATTTTTACCTATAAGTCCATTCACAGAGACCACTATGGGTACAATGACAGTTGAATCAACGTGCCACATGGCGGAAATCTCATGCACGAGGTCTATGTATTATATATTATTATTATTATATACGTTGAAACAAATTAGTATATAGCTGATTTACTCGCAACTCTGATTCAGATTAATTAAATATAAATAAAAGTTGTGAGTATATTTGACGTACATATATTAAACGTGACTCAATCTATTATTAAAAACTCGAAAAGGCCTATCTATTTCAAATATATATAGAACGTAATTCTATCTGCATGCAAAATTCAATAAGTCCATGGATATCGACATATCGAGTTCGCATATCATCAGGCGGATATGAATTTCATTGGAATCTATATTTGGTGTTGGAGATTTTATATCGTATATTTTTTAATTCTACTGTTGTATTCTATATATTTTCTTTGTTATATTGAAACCTCAATTTGAACCAAAAAGGAGAGTTTGCACATTTCATAAATCTATAACTAAATCGGCCATTTTTTCATAATACCTATGATGTTGCAGATATTTATGGGTGGGGTTGATTGCTTTCCATCAGGAGACATGACTTAACTATATTAACTTATCTAAATGTTAACTTTTAACGAAATATAAATATCGGAACAAATACACAGATTATATATACTTCTTTATAATAAAAACTACTTTATATACATATTTTTGTGTTTTTTTTTATGGGATAGGAAGGCAAACGAGCAGGCAACCTAATGGAAAGCTATCAACGCCGCCTATATACATCCGTAGTGCCATAGGCATTGCAGAAGCGTTGCCGGTCTCTGAGAAATGCGAAGGTTTGTTTAAAGATTCCAATATCGTATCGAAAACACCGCTGAAGGTTGCTGGTTCCATAGGGTAGTGGTGCATGGAAAGAATTTTGTAGAAAACGCACCGTACTTGATCGCCATACAACCAAATGGTGGGGTAAAACTAACAAGACTTGTATAAAATTCCTATACACGTTTCATATCTATGAATATTCCATCGACATATTTACAAATGTTTTGCAATTATTGAAATATGTGATATCGATAACTAATTTTTAATTTTTAATATTTTTTTTTAATGTTAATAAATAATTAAAAACTAACTAACTTTGTTGGCGCAGCGACCCAATGGATCTTGGCCTCCGAACAGATCTAACGCCACTTTGCTCTGTCCTGCTCCACCTCCTGCCAGTTACAAACTTGAAGGTTGTGCAAGTCATCTTCATTCATGTCTCTATAGCGGTACCTGGGGCGCCACACAGGACGTCGTCCAGTTGGGCGACCCACATACGCTCTCTTGACTGCGCGATCCTCCCCCATCCTCTCCACGTGGCTCAGCCAACGTAGTCGGTGAGCCTTAGTCACTCCTATTACATTAGGTTGGGCCACCAGATGCTCGATTTCGGCATTTTTTCGATATATAATAATAAATAATTACAACATGCAATGACTATTAAATCGTGACATAAAATTTGAAGGGACATTTGACATTCGACTTCGACAATATGTAATAATGTAATGATCTTGTTGAAAGTTTCAAATAAATACAGTCTTTGCCCCTAATGTAGATGGTTTATTTAATGTTATGGACTGACTAAAAAACTAATAAATAAATGAAATATTATCAAGTAAACATTAAAATATTTGTAAGCGATATCTATTGAATAGCAGCAAACATCTCTTACGGAAATAGATATGAAGAGTGGATAACGTTTTAATTGAGTTTGGTAACAGAACAACGCGGCTGCCGTCCCGACGGGGAAAGCCATAGATAGCATTCTCTCTTGATACAATTATATCTGTCATTTTTTGCGGGTAGTATCTCTGGAATGGAGTTTGTGTTGCTTTTATTTCTGGAATAAAAGTCAGATCGTCAGATATTAATTTCATAATAATTTTTATTTAAATTTTATATGGAGTTCAACTAACAGGTGGATTTAGGCAAATATTAAGTACCCTGCAGAAGCCTCACAAAATTCTACCTGGAGGGTTTCTATTGTATTATGCAATGGAATCATTATGACATATGGCGTGATCTAGTGAGCAATATTAATATATTTCATTTGCTATAGATAGTGTAAAGTTATTTAAAGGAGAAATTTCGGGACCGTAAATAAGAAATGTATAAACATTTTGGAATTCCGCAAACAGGTTTATACCAATATTAAACTAAGTAAGTCATAGTTATTCCTGCCTCTGAAATTCATTACTGCACAACTACCCACAAAGAAAAGCTTCATCCTTACCATCTGATGATGAGTGAAGATCTGGATCGGCGCTTTTTCCCCGAGTGCGTGCTTCTTTTCACGCACCACCACCTATAAAACTATCTACATTTCGCAGTATTTCTAAACCGGTACAACATTGAAACTTTCATTTATTTTGTTGTACCGGTTCATATATTTTTTAAAAGCTAACAGCACTTGCACTCTGCAAATGTTGCAGATGTCTGGCTGACATACACATGTATTGTATGTTGCTCGCTTTCGGTCAAGCGACACGTATGCTCGTTGGTCTACCTATATCAAAGAAAAAGCTTATGTTTGTAAATTCATGTTTTTATATAATTTTTTTTTATCTTACTTAATTTGAACACATCTGACCGTTACGTAGTCTTGCAATCAACAAGTTTCATTTCAAGATGAGCAATGTCGTTTTTGTATTACTTTTTATTGGCTTCTGTCGCGCGCCCTACCAAGCAATTACTGCGAAACTAGTATTTCAAAGTCGCTTGTAATTAACAGGTTGTGTACAGCATCTGCCCATTGAGAAGGCATAACTTGGTACGATTGAATGTAAAAATTGACTCTAATTTGTTGGCTTAAAGTTTATTTTACGTTGATATGATTTTTGATGTGGGTACTTATAGGTGTTTTTCTGTTTTTGGTGATTAACAACTGTCTTCCATCATTTGGAGCTTTTAACGTTCTCAAAGCGCCGCGAGCACAGCGCTGTGCCATTTTGTTAATAACGTTTTATGTTATTTCAAAAAATAAATTATTGGTGTCAGTACAGACTTAATATGAGGAGAGTGGTCATAAACTAAGAGTGTTTCATTACTGTAAACGTGAAGCTTTTTTTTTATCGTTACGGCGATGATTAGTAATTATGCGTCTTGTCAAAAAAAATACTATGACTATTTTTTACAATTTTTTAGGGAACCTTAACATATTTTTAAGTACACTTTTAGACACAGAGATTACATATTTTTTTCACATATAAGAAACTAAATATATTTCTTTTTACAGTTAATACTGTTTATCATAATGCAAGTCATAGTACAATATGGGGTTTTATATACAGCTTTGCTTTGCAATATTTAGATTGATTCTCTGCAATTAAGATGACGACCAATGGGCTCAGTGGCGGGACCTCCCGCCCACGGAGTCAATGGTCGCGGGTTCAATCCCCGCATCGGAATAAATGTATGACGTGCAAATTTTTTTTCCGAGTCTTGTAGCCCCGCCAATCCGCATTGGACAAGCGTGGAGGGTTAACGTTGGTTCCTTCAGAAATTGGGAGGCCCGTGGTCAGCAGTGGGACATATATGAGCTGTGAAAAAAAAAATTAAGATGTACATAAATAAAGTGTAAATAAGAAATACATAAATTACATTATAATATTGTATATATTTAAAATTAAACTGTATTTGTAATAGAGCAACATTAAATGCAAAATATTTGTTACAAAACTCTTAAAATTGCCAGTTGAAAATTATTTTAGAATTTTTTTTGGATTTTTCTCTTTTTTAAGCTTGAGGAGTTTGACACCTCATAAAAAACAATCATTGTCGTCTATAGATATCCGAGATACCATAGGTTATGAAAACATTACGTATCCTTTACTTCTCTTTTCTCCTTTCGTAAATCCTTTTTCTTTACCATTATTAGCATCATAATTCTAAAATAGGCAACGAATGTTCAGCACTCTTAATGTCACGAATATTTATGGGTAGCAGTGGTTTCTTACCACGAAATAATCCGCTCACTCGTTTGCCTATTTTTAATTGAAAATAAGAGTAGTTTTATTTACATTGAATAGCGACGGAGCATCAAGCTAGCCATCACCAGAAGTGATAACCATGACCACTCTCACACGAGACTGACTGAGAAGTTTTATTTACAAATAAATATGAAGATAATATTGTTAAAGTTCGTACAAGCCCCCCTCTACCCCTGGTAAACGCCCATTAGCTCCAACAAAGTGCCGCGGACATCATAAAATATATTTTCCGATAGTCAAATTGCAGCATCGGCGTGGCCCACAAATCTTTTCCGATAAATTTTGTTCACTCGCCCTACCATTTACGGCAAGTCACTCGCTTATCGCGCCAAACTGGATCCTATACTCGACAATTTATTGTATCTAGATATGATAACTGACCATTTTTTTTTAACTTAAAACAGGACGTCCATAGTTTCATATTAATATTATAATTTCGAAAGTCTGTCTGTCTTTCCATTATATTGTCACTACTAAACCAATTGTGATGAAATTTGGCATGAAAATAGTTCGAGATCCGAGGTCAAACAGGCTGCTTTTTATACCAAAAGAATAACTCTTAATAACAGGACGCATGATAGATTCCGCGTAATAAATTGAATTCCATGCGGGCGAAGACGCGGGCATAAGCTAGTGGGTCTATATACACCATTTAGCAAGTTTCTTTATTTTGAACAATACAATCTCTCTTAAGTTAAGATTTCTTAGTCTTCACATTAGTTATATGTAATTATTTTTTTATAACAAATTATGAAAAATACATATCACACATCACACCATCTTTTCTGTGACACTAATTAATATTAAATTATATGCAACATGTTTTTTTAGTTATATCGCTTGTGTCTGAGATTTAATTTAAAATCTATGAGCGGTTTCGGAAAACGGGACTATTTGGCGTCCCGGGTTTATGTTTGGGGACAACGGGAGAGGTGACCGTAAAAGGGACAGTCCCATTTAAAAGGGGACGTATGGTCACTTTATTCATATCTTTATCAGGTTTCATTTAGATTTGTTTACATAAATGGATACATTTGCGTTGCTTGTTAATAAATAACTACGCTCTTTTATATCCATGAGCTATATATAGTACAAATAACTTTATATATAACTTATGGATATAAAAGGCAAACGAGCAGGCGTGTTACCCTATATGTATATGTAATTTATATTATAAAATAGTTTTTTCAACACGAATACAGATAATTTTCTACGTTAAAAATTATAGTCTTCTAGTAGGCACCTTCAGTATCAACACAAAAATTATATGAACAACAAATCTTAGGAATAAAGGCCATACAAATATGAATGATAAACACCAACATCTCTCCCCCGTGCCGTTTAATTCGTTATGATATCAAACATGTATATGTATATATGTATGTATACATACATATGTATGTATGTTAAATACTATATAACTACTGCCTACAAGTAGATTACATTAATACACTGACAAAAAGTAGTTCTGAATAATGTCACGCTAAAATTTATTTTTGTGCAATTAAGTGTTTGCAAGATAACAATGAATAATTGGAGTTTCACGTTTATATTGTGGAGGCTTATCAAATTGATGAATTGCTAACAATGAGTACTAATATATTATAGTTGAAGAACAAGGAATATTTGAGTTTAAATAATAAAACCGTTTGTTGGCATTGCATTGAAATTTGTACGCCATAAGTGGCAATGTGATGAAGCTTCTATACGTCTTTTTTCATCTTGTTACACCGCACATTATGCAAATAAAGAATTATTATTCTCTTTTATTTACATAATTTTCTCTTAATAACAATATTATTAATATAAAAAAACCTCTATAAAAATAATATCATTACTAGTGTTATAAATCCTTCGTGGCGGGATAAACCTAGCACACGAAGGATTATGCATCCAAGGAAAGAAATCTTCTTAAAATCCTAGCCGAGCATAATTTCTTTTTGAATTTTGAATTTAACCCACTTACCTAAACCTAACTTGGACAGATGGGCGTCCAAATTTTTACCAATTCTTTTTATTATATTAGTCGTTTAATATACAGTATCTGCATCGTTTAATATGTCGCAAAACATATAAGTACAGATGCATCAAAAGTTCGCTAACATATAAAATAGTACAAAAATACCATGGGGAGTGCTCCGAGAAATCGTTCGGAACAATTTTTACCTCTGGGTGGAATTCCATTACCGCGCATCTCGCCGCAAAGAAAAATTTCATCCCTACCGTCTGGATCAGTGGCGATCTGGAATTATGCATTTTTCTCATCACTGTTATCGACGCCCTACAACTCTGTGAAACCAACTTATTTCATCGGTATTTCTGAA
Organism: Baronia brevicornis; assembly: GCA_031353405.1. Taxonomy (NCBI): domain Eukaryota; kingdom Metazoa; phylum Arthropoda; class Insecta; order Lepidoptera; family Papilionidae; genus Baronia; species Baronia brevicornis. Next base: position 603,877 of record JASFAT010003035.1, on the reverse strand, counting down.
ACAATACAATATTGGAATCTTCAAAAATAAGCCATGAGTATATATGATAGACATACTTTAAACACAGTTATGTCCGCGCTGCTGCCTACGTACACGCATCACGCCATCACATTGTATATATCCGATTGTATGTGTGTGCGTTGGACGCTTCATTGATGAATAAAATTTTGTAAGTCGCATCAGTAACATGTTGAAGTAATAGCAGCATTTAATACTACAATTAGTTTGAATTTCAAAATACAGTTTTAAGTTTTCACTTCTGTCAGCAGTCCTCAAGATTGCCTCCGATTTTTTTTTAATAATTATGTCTGTAATATTAAAAACAGGCAGTGGTATCGTACACTTTTAAAATCGACTTCCATGTTATTATTTTTCCATTGTGTTGTGGTCATAATCACTTATTATTAACCCCTGCCTCTCTAGAATAAATAGAGTTGCCTTTTGCAATGCCTGTTTGTCCCAAAGTACATCATCTTTTTTACACATCACCAAAGTTGTTTACATTGTTCGAGTTTACTTTAAATAAAGCGAGATTTCGTAGTAGGTGACACGAGTTTGGGAGGTGGTCAGTGGTCAATCCGGGCCGCCGTAAATGCATTTCGTGAATTATGGCCGTTGAATGTGGTGACTAGCAAATTTACCGGCGTCTACACTTTGCTCAGATAAATCCTTTACAGCTTATTATATTTGATGTTTGCGTGTACTGAATGGCTTCTGCAATGTTCGTTCTCTTTGAATTATTCACAAGCATAGTATTCGTTAAACATTTCTAAGAAAATATGGCTGTATTTTTTTCTTCTTTAATGGCAATAAACTATAACTTTTATGCCAGTGTCAAGTAAAATAATCTTAAGTATCTTGAAATATAAATTCAGCTTATCAAGGTACGTCTTGATAAAATTGTTGCTGTTCTATTAAAGCGTGCATGGCCTTTTGCAGTTAATCTAAAAAAGATACATATATTTATTTTATTTCAATTTACTTACACGCGTCAATCGAACTATATAGATACATATATATAATTATACACCAGAATCCATTTGAATATAATAACAGCAGAATATAATTGATAATAAGATAAGATAAAAATGAAATAAAACTGTGCACCGATATAAATTGGCGGGAAAGGACTACTTACAAATTATTTTTTTTTTATTTCTTGTACATAAAAAATTAAAATTAATTTATCAAATCAAGCTTCTATATATATTCTCTACATATCAAGGCTTCCATTTGATAGAAAATTTCCTTTGAAAAGACAATAAACGGCAAAATAAAGTTTACGGTTTATGCTCTCATTCGTCTCTTTTTTCCATTATCAATGCAGTAGTTGCAGAAATGTTTGGTTCCGAAAATTTGACACTGAGAATTCAAATTTATTAAACACTAAAACAATGTATAATTATATTAATTTATAATTGACTGGCTGCTTTGTTTTAAAAGATCTATTGTTTTAGATTTTTTTGTCTCTTTAGACCTATATTTATAGATGATTAATGGAGTCAGGCTATAATTTGCGGAAATTCATTACTATGTAGGCAGTCAAAACTTTAATTTAGCTAAGATACGCGACAAGCATACAAAAATAGAAGAAGAAAAATGGATGTCTCGTGTTGAGACGAAACACGTGTCGTGTGCAATGTGAAAGTGTTGGTGTTGTTAATAATCGTTGGGAAGTGCAGAGTTGCTGATGACCGTTTTTTTTTTTTTTTTGGATAAGATTAAGTTTAAGTTCCCCGTAAATCCACTTCTACCAGTAAAAACACACATTATTTTTTTTTTTATATATTCACGCCTATCCCCCGCAGGGGTTGGCAGAGAGCACAGAGCTCCATTCGCCGCCATTCATCGCAGCGAAACGGCTCGTCATTGGTCGCTTTTCGCCCTCGTGAGAATCAGAACGTGACGGGTGGCGAACCACGTCGCCGTCATTTTCGACAAATTAGGTATATTAAATTCGTCTTTTAGTGAATCCTACGAGCCGCAAGGGAGGATGGAGGTCAGCCCCAGCAGAGCCCTGCATGCTGAGGTAAGGCACCATAGTCCCCGGGGGAGCCCGACCCCGGGACGATCGGCACGCTTACGACTAGGCTCGCCCCTAGCCACGCATCCATTGACACGGCAGACCGTGGATTGGTGGAGAGGAAGGGAAAGGATAGAAAAGAAAGGAAGGGGCAGGAAAAGAAATGGGGATTGGGGGGGTTACCAGACTCGGAATAAACATTTAAAAATCCATATAAATATTTATTCCGATGCGGGAATCGAACCCGCGACCATTGACTCCGTGGGCGGAGGGCCGCGCCACTGAGCCAATCGGTCGTCCACACATTATATTTATAGATTATATATTACTAAACATTTTATGGCATTTTGAAACTAGGAATTTTTTAGACAATTCATATAATAACTCTAAGTTTACTTATAAATCTAACCAATAAGTGAAGGATAGTGGTTTCAGGTTATACTAGCAAAGCAAAACGCCATTCGCCATCTACCGGTGAGTGGGGAGAAGCTCCTACACCGATAAATCGCTTGAGAGAAAAGCTACAATAAGTGCATTCGTTCATTCATTTGAATTAATAGACCTAAAATAAGTTATTTTTAATCTCAGAAATGTTAAAATGTAGGCTTGTTATTACAATACAAGTGGTAGAGCCACGCTGCAGACTTTAACGAGAATGGCATATTATTCGTTTGTGGCATGAATAGGCCGACTCGCCCGGGAGAGTAACACACTCCTGCAGAAAACTGGCGTCTGAGTGGTAGCTTAGCTGCCGCGTTCGTCCGGTGAGCGGTTGTGTCCCAGAGACCCAACTTCCTCCCGTCCCCTCCCCTTTACCTCCCATAATTACACTTTCCTTAAAGGACCGCAACGCTTCTAGACTGCCTACGTCACTACGGATGTCTATGGGCTGCGTTGATTGATATCCATCAGTTAACACACCTGGTCGTTTGCTTTGCTATAGCCCATAAAAAATAACTATTACTAATTTTCAATATTAAAGCAACAAAATCCTAGCCATTCTTGACAAAGAATTCGTCTGGAGCGTGGTTCTAGCACTACTAAGTAAAGTAACGATAATAAGTATTACCCTTCGCCTATGATCACCTATGATGATATCACTAGAAAACAGCCTACAGTAAAAACATAAGATGATGTAAGGCGATACTTAAACAAAGGGAGAAATTGGGCTTTCAGCTCTTTCACTGTTCAAAGTTCTAAACAAAGCGTCTTCTCAGATGTCTTTCTTCTTTCTATAAGTGTTATTTTCCTAGAGGAACACTCATTCATGTTACAAACAAAAATAACTCGCAGCTTGGCTTTCATATAAAAGGTTTTTGATATATATTTGTTTCCGTTTGTCTAGTTTCCAACTTCGCCATTTGTTACAAGTTAGGTAAATATGATTGAGAATTTGAATCATAACAATTTTTTTTCTTTCGACGACCAATTGGCTCATTGGCCCTTCGCCCGCGGAGTATAAGGTCGCGGGTTCGATCCCCGCACCGGAATAAATATATGTATGGATTACAAATATTTATTCCGACTCTGTTAACTCCGCCAATCCGCATTGGACAAGCGTGGTGGGTTAACGTCCGTTCCACCAGAAATGGAGAGACCTGTGCTTAGCATTGGAATATATATGGGCTGTTAAAAACATTTCTAAAAAAGGAAAAGAGGAAGACAAATAAGACAGTTTACTAACCGAGTTAAAGAAAAAATAATAGAGACGTATACAGAATTGAAGGAAGTAGCCTTGGAGGGGAAACATGCTACATGGATAAGTGCCGAACATTTTAAGTTATGGATGGATGTGAGGACATTAAAAGTTTTTTAGAGTTTAAGTTGAAGGTTTAGAGTTAAAGTAGACCAAAA